>JAWNNH010000397.1:0-278446 GCA_035043045.1 Hirtodrosophila alboralis | reverse complement strand
TAAATGTAACGAAAAGTAAACGATACACGAACAAAGCATAACTTATGAATAGAAACTGATTTTATGTCACAAAATATGTCGATTTTTTACCATTGTAGGGTGCAACAATAATGTCAGCGACAGCAACGCATTTAAATCCCTGGCGTTGAGTGAGTGTAGACACATATACACTGGATTTATTTGTGTATATGTATGTGTATGCCACAAGGCAACTTGGCAGCTGTCCTATGTAAGCGCAATATACAAGTTTATTTATGCGTTTTTCCCCTCATCTAGTTGTATATGTTCTATATAGTATAATTTAACTGAGTGACAAGCGTTAACCAAGGTAATGGCATTTGGGTCACATTTGTGATTTGTGAATGGAAATGTAATGAATACGCTTGCAGCATATACAGTTACATATATGTGCTATATATAGATATATACAGCAAACGCATATTTGCTTTCCTTTCATTAAAAAAGGAAGAAAAAAAAAATGAATTTCTCTATTCCTCATCTGCGCTTTTGTCTATTGCCATTATTCATTGAAATGTCCGCTCATAATTGACTAATAAAGAAACTCGGAAATACTAAAGCAACTGAAATGTGATGCTAATGAATGCAAAAAAAAAAGTCACAGCAAACGGAAAAATAAAAATAAAAATTTTTTATTTGATGTTGTTGCTGTTTAATTAGGAGACACTCAACTGAATGGCATATATTTTGCTAAAGGAAATAAAGTACAGAAATATGTTTTTAATATTCTAATAAAAGCGAAACGTATTGAAAAAGAAAATTAAAATTGAATTAAAAGTGTGACTGAGTTATTTTTCGGAAGTTATTTAAAAAATGATGCGAAAAATTTTGATGTGTTGTTTTTATGCACTTAACGGTGGGGACAAAATAAGGATAGACTGACGGAGAGAAATATATTTTATAATGGGTGCTAGAACTATTTGAGAATTACAAGCGCAATATAAATTTTATTTCAAAACATACTTGTACTTGATTTGAATACAAATTAAGAATTTTTCACTGATTTTAAAAATTTTCGGGATTCATTTTAAAGTCAATCCTCAATTAAAAAATAATATCCTATAATTGCTCTTAAAACTTCAAATAAAAACTTCAAATTGAGTCATCTTTTGAGATTTATTTTCTTGTGCTTGGAACAACATTCTTATTTTCCGTTAAGAGCTAAAAATGAGAATATTTCAAAAAAACCTTTTCACAAAGGTTTTTAAATGTTAATATTCTTTCGGGTTTAAGTTGTTTGTTCAGTTCAAAACCTTATCGATGCTATGAAAATAAATATTTCAGCTTGTACAAAAAAACTTTTGAAGAAAATGTTCAACACTTGTTGATGGGGTGGGGGGTGGGGAAATTGTCAATATTTCTGCGCTTTTTATGGTTTTAAATTCAATTATTCATGCCCCAACGAAAATATGAAATGCAGGACTATTTTATGCAAAACTTGTGCTGCCAATCGAAGCGCAACTTAACGGAATTTCCTGGCGCTGTTCCTGTTCATGCTGCTCCTGCGGCTCCTGTTTGTGTTTGCTTTGCCTCAACGCACGTTTCGTAGCGGAGCAGGAAGGCGTCGGCAAGGACCTTCTGTATGTGTATGGCATAAAAGGAAGCCGCGTTTCTGTTTTATGCGAAAGGTCACGAACATTGCTAATACGCCACGTTCGACAGCGGGCAAAAGTATATGTATATCAATACATACATATACTTTATATATTTTAGTATGAAAATGAAAATGAAAGAATGAAAGTTGATATACGATTTCCAGCAGGCGACGACAACAATATAATTAAATGTGATTTATGTGCCTCTTGTGCCCAGTGAGTCGACACACAAAATTCTGTTTTTAGCAATTAACAGTCGAGACGCAGCGGCCCCAACAAACCAATTTTAAAGACATTTGTGTGGCAAGTGACAGCGTCGACTAATTGAAATCGAAATTGGAGCATAAATGTTTTACGATTTCTGTATGTTTGTTTCTTTGTGTTCGTGTATGTGTGTGTGTTTTTATCATAATTAAGAAACGCTAATCAGGCACAACGTAGCAGCCGCCAGGCTAATTAATTTGTACATACACACACAAACACAATTAAATAAAACGCTGGGTTCCTAGCCAAGGATTAAAGCGAAATTTTACATGTTTTGTTCAAGTGAAGGCTAACAAGGATTTGCTATTAGCATCAGCCATGCAGCAGCAACCAGAGAGCACTACGGTTCATGTGTGGGTGTGTGGGTGTGTGCAACGCAAATAGAAAAAATAAGAAAATATAGCGAAATTTTTGTCAAGTCGCAAATTTAATGCTCTTGCTTTTATAACAACTATAAATGATTGGAAATTTAATTTTTCTATTAAAATGCTGATTAAATCTTTATTTACTTTTGATTTTATTTTTTTTTAAGTTTAAAATAAGATTTGAGTGATATATTTTAAAGATATAGTGTTTTTTTTATATTTCTTATTTTTTTTTTACAAATTTCTTGCCATCATTATCTTTGCTAAAACAGCGGCCAATTTTTTGTTAAAATTTATGAAACATTAAATAGCTATAAATTGCTTAGTTTGAAGAATAAAATACAGCGTTAATTTTTCTAAGCTTTTATTCTTATAGCAGATTTGTGATATAGTAGTAAAACGATTTTTTTATAAATGAAATAATTTTTAATAATGTAGAAACTTATATGCAGAATTTAATAAGGTTATTTTGCAAAAACTAATAAAATTTTTCATGAGATAATTTAATTTTTAACAGTCTCTAACTGAGTTATATTATATTATATGTATTATATTATATATATTAAATTATATATATTATATTATATATATTATATTATATATATTATATTATATATTATATATTATATATTATATATTATATATTATATATTATATATTATATATTATATATTATATATTATATATTATATATTATATATTATATATTATATATTATATATTATATATATTATATTATATAACATTTTCCTAAATATTTGCCTGCCTGCAATACCAAGATTTAACAGAAAAACTATAAAGCTGGAATTATAGATTAAATAAAAGCTAAGAGACAAACAGAAATTCAAATAGAATTGCCAATTGCTGCTAAATCAAAAATACATATGTATATAGTACAATACCTTATATAATTAGAAATTTCTTCTATTTATTATAAATTTCATAACAATTTTCTAATACTTTTTGTAAGAGTATAAAAATTGCTGCTGCTTGTCGCTCCCCATACGGAATTGTCGTAAAAATTTAATAGGACTTTTGTGTGCCGCTCAAAAAAGTTACACACACAGTTGCAGTATGTGGCTGTGTGTGTGTGTGGGTGTGTATATATGAGTGTTGGTCCAAACTGCCACAAAATGTCATTAAGTTAATGCGCATTTAGGAGCCCACCATTTGGGGACGGGTAAAGCTCTCTCCATTGGCTCTTCCTTAGCCAAATGGCAAACGTGTGCATAATTTCAAACTAAATATGCGCAAATATTGTTTTTCTTGTTTGAAAATTCATTTTTTTTTTTTATTAAAATAAGTCACTTTAATTTTGTTTAAAGCTTGCTTCAATATAAAGTAAGATATTGCAATTGAAATTTTTTTTCATTTTTGAAACAAGAAAACAAGAGTTCGAGCAAATACTCAGCACACTCAGCCACACACACACAAAGCACACAGACCAAATCTAAATATTTATATGCATATTTCTTGGAAACTGTAGCAAAAGTAAAGGAAACATGTTTACAATCTGCGCCGCTTGGGAACTTACTACGAGAAAGCATCAAATTTCAACGCAAGTCTTAGCCAAAAAAAAAGGAAAAAAAGAATGAAAAAAATTGAAACATGACGTAGTACACATGAATCTCAAGTGTATGCAAAGTTTCAATAAAGATAATTTGACTCATAAAATAAATATCAACTACAAGTAGCATCTATATGCATATAGTATGTATATGAAATGCTCTGCAACTTATGTATACAACACAAAAAAAAAAAAAAAGAAATAAAAAAAAGCACAAAAAGTACAAGCACTCCAACAATCAAACAAATTGCCAGCCGCAAACGAAACAGCGACGGTTGTTGGTAGCGGGAATATGGCCTAAAACAAAAGGCAGCACAAATATCAACATAAATAAGGTAAAATGCTGGGCCCACTCAAGCACATAATACGGGAGAGAAAAATACGGAAGGGAAATACGGCTATCTTCAAGGTGCCAATAATAAAATACTCTAGCGGAAAAGAGATTTAATATAAAAAGTGAAAAAATCTTTATGAAAGACTAGACTTTATAATATTATAATTAAATGTAAGAATTGTTGAATTTTGTTAAGAGTTGTTGCTAATCGGGTTGAGATCAAAGTGTGTGCTTAAAAAAAAAAACACAGGACTTTAATATTTAACCAGTTATATTACGAATTCCGTCGAAATTCAAAGTTTATGTTTTGAAGAAAATACAGGATTTTAATATTCAATCAAATATATTTAGAATTCTGGCGAAATTCGTCTTCAGGGATTTTTCAAAGCGTTCTGTTCGTCTATATTTAATATTTATATTATTTATTTATATTTTTTATATTTATTTTAATTTTTAATATTTTCTGAAATCGAAAAAACTTGTTTATAGTACAACAAGACAGTTTAAGAATGTTTTTTTCTATGGGAACAATATAATATATTTATTTGATTTTTATAAAATTATAGATATATTTTGAATTCTGTCGAAATTCGACTTTAGGAATTTTTTATAGCGTCCTGTTTGTCGGCTGTATAAAAGTAAGAACTAAAATTTTCTGAAACAGTTTTATGATGCCTGTTCCTATGAGAGCTATATATTATATTTATTCGATTATTGTAAAATTTGGACAAATTTGAAATAAAATAAGCAATTTTACAATTAAAAAGTTGATTTGATATGTCTTGGAACACAATAAAAGTCTTTCAAATGAATTACCGAGGAATTATTGCAAAGGGAAATAAATTATATAGTACTGGGACTTAACTAATATTTTTTGTTAACTTTTTTAAGGCATAACAGAATTTTAGATAGTTAGAAAAATAAAATAGTTAAAATGTTTTCTATAAAAAAATTTATCCCAAATTGAAAGACGCATTTAATGGGCAGACAATTGAACTTTTCTAATTCTTTTCTGTTATATTTCAACAAATGCTGATCACTATTATATATATCTAATAAAATCTAACATACTTTTTGCTCTGCTTACACATTCTTTGACAAAATTAAAACACCCTTTTGGTGAGGGTATAGAAAAACCAAAACCAAAACAAAACAAAAGCAAAAACTGAAACCGGATCCTCTTGTCTTTTGTCCATATACATATATGTATATATTGCCTGTGTGTTTTGGCCCGCATTTGTTTGCCTGGCTAATTTAAGAGCAAGCTCTTCTCATATGTACAATATACTATACATATATGTATATATTGAAACGTAGTATATTTCTTTTTCCTATGGTTTCTACTGTCTTTGTTTAGCAACTGCTGCTGGCTGGCTGGCTGGTTGCATCAATAACCAATGATAAACATTTTGCGTTGAACTGTTGCTAGTGACAGCTTCCATCATGCGATTTGTTATGTCTACACGCTCCTTTCAGGACATCTGTTTATGTATGTATATGTAGCCCATTGGCTTTTGTTATAAATCTGCACACATTGCAATTAGAACATCAATATTTTTGGGATTCAGTGTTGTCGGGTTTTGTGAGACAGGACACCACTTGTCACAAGCAGCTGTGTCTTGATGAAGCAACAATTTAGGGGGCAGTTGAAAGGTCCTGCCATCAATTTGTGTTCAATTAGTGCAGGCAATTTCATCTAAGTGCCAACATCAAATAGACACTCAAAAAACAAATCGAAAAGGATATTAGAATCAGGCAAGATAGTTAAGAAAATGTTTGACAACCGAAAAAAAATGTATATTCAAGGGATTATTGAAATTTTCTCCTTTTTTGGAATATTTCCTTTAAATATATTAAAATATTTATTTTTGGATTGAGTTGGATTTCTCTACAGATAATTTTCTATATTAATATATTTAATAGTTTATTGATATATATTTCATTTTGTTTTAGTTTAAAATATTCCTCAACTGTTCTAAAAACGTATATTTCTTTAAAATATTTAAAAATATTTATTTTCTTAGTTATGAGTCGAAACTATGGAATTGAAGCAATTTGGTTTTATTATATGCTCAGCACTTAAAACAATTTTTCACAATTTATTAAAAATTCGAATGACAACCTTTGTGGTCTAGGACAAAAGTTTTTTTTATAAAAATATTTTAAATATTATTTATATATTTTTCTTTGTAGAGTTTTTCACATCTGAAATGAAATTTTCTTGCATTTCTTTCTAGTATTTTTTTTTATCATTCCCTTGAGGTTTTTTACAACATTTTTTTATTTTTTGTTATTTTTTTATTTAAATAGTTATTCAAAAAGAAATCGAACAGGATATTAGAATAGTAAGGAGATTGTTTGTCAACCGATTTCTCTACATTAAGTTTTCTTTTTTAATATATTTTATAAATTGTTAAAATATATATTTAATTTTACTTTAGATTAAAATATTCCTCAACTGTTTTAATAGCGTATGTTCTCTAAAATATTTTAAAATATTTATTTTCAGAGTCAAATTCATTAAATTGAAGCAATTTGATTTTATTACTAAACATTTTTTAACAATTTATTAAAAACTCAAATGACAACCTGTGTTGTCTACGACAAATTGTTTTTTTTTTTATTAAAATATTTAAAATATTATTTATTAATTTTTCTTTGTAGAGCTTTTCACATTTGAAATTAAATTTACTTTCTTTTCTTTCTAGCCATTTTTCATAGCATTCTCTTGAGGTTTTGTACCACATTTTTTTATTTTTTAACTTTAATCAAATAAAGGAACGCAAGAGAGAGTTGATTTAATGTAACCATACAATGTTATTCCTTTTAGATATGTAGTATATATATATATATATACATTTTTATCGCAGCCACCTGTGCAATTTCATTGTTCTTCTCTTCTACTGCTATTGCGCTTTGTTTCTAATTTAACCTAATTTCTGCTTTGCTGCGCTTTTATAATAACAATTTTTAAAAATTGCTTTTTTTGGCATTTTGCTTTTATTGTTGTTTAGCTGAAAGCAACACAACAGGTTTTTTTTTTCATTTTTTTTCGGGCGCCACTCGCTGTTAACTTGCTGGGAATTGTGAATAAAACAAGAGCAAAAAAAAAACGAGAAAACCTAAAAAATAATGAAAAGGATCAAATTGTGCTGAAGCATCACGCGCATCATAAACGCACACACAACAACAAAAAAACCAAAAAAAAATAAAAAAATAAATATATATATATATATATACAAAACTGATTATCAAGGCACTCAAGAGCATCTGCTGCTGCTCAGAACTGAGACCCTTGAAATACAAAGGGGGGGGGGGCAGTATTGCCAAATGTTGCCAAGACAAAAGACAGCAGCCGTCACTGGACTCTTGACAGCGCAGCTGGCGTTTCTGTGCCCCCCTTTCATGCCCCCCTTAGTCTAAGTTGAATGCTCGAGGCGATTAAAAGGTGATTTCCTGCTTTTTGTTTGCAATTTTCAGCAATTTCATTCTATGTATGTATATGTATATAACAAAAATACGTGTATTTTGTGAGCAAAGGGCATTACATAAATGTGTGTGTTAAATGCGTGTGTGTGTGCGTGCGTGTGTGGATTGTGTGTGTGATCACTCTGCACTCGAAAACAGATTTTCAACTGTTCGTCTTGTTGTGAAAGCCGCTTAAACCGCCTGACTGAACGTTTTATCGTTTTCATCGGTTTTATTGGTTTTGTTTGCCCTTTTTTAAAGCAATTTGTGGTCAAAATTTTTAGTAGCTGCTTTTGTCGATGTAATTGCTTTGTGTGCTTAACAACAAGGTTCACTTTTCAATCAGCCACCCCCCTCGCCTCGCCGCACAGCGAAATTAGGAAGAAGCCGTCAGCTCTACCTCTACCCTAAACAAGCATCTTTGTGCTCTGCAAAAACTTCAAAGTAAAGGGAAACAGCTCTTCAAAAAAATAAAAAAAAAAATATTGTAAAACTTGTGAAGGGGCAAGCTAAAAACAGGTGGCTGGCTATAAACCAGTTTTTTGGTTTTATCCCACTGACATATTTTCTGTGGCAACAAACGCATCGCATAATCCTTTTAATGAAGCACAATGCTCCAATTTTTTTTTGCCTCTATTTTATGAATATATTTTCTGTTTTTTTTTTTTTTGATTTTTTTGCAACGCCCGCAACATATTTTGTGGCTTTTTACCTGTTGTTTGCTTCTCTGTTGTCTTTTGTAGTTTGTTTGCTAGACTAAAAAAAAATATAGGGTTTGGGCAACAAATTTGATATGCTTGTTTGCCAGATATGTCTAAGGACAACTAAACAAGTTGTTAGCTAAATTTAACATGGTTTTGAACTCAACAAAAAAAAAATTAAAAGCTTTGTGGCAATGCAAGATGGAGGGATTGTTTAGTTCTCGAAACTTTATAATTACATTTGTGACATATTACTTATGTTGATTGTAAAATTGTTGTTGGCGGGGTTTTTCTCTATTGAAAAAATTTATAAAAAACATTTTGTGGTCAATTAAATAATTAAAAACGTGCTGAGTATGAAAAGTGTCTATTATTCAAGAATTGATTTATTGCTTAAAAGCCCCTTTAAATTTTTTCATAATATTATTTTATTTTTTTTTTTACAGTGCTCTTTTCAATTTTAAATTATGATTTTATAAACAAAAATTGTAAAACTACGTCTACTTTTAAATTTAAAAATAAAAGTGCAGAATAGCCTTCAATTTTTATTTTAAAAAGCAAAAGTTATTCTGCACTTTTTTTTTCTAAATTTAAAAATAGCAGTAATCTTACAATATTTGTTTTAAAAATCTAAATTTAAAATACAAAAGAGCATTGCAAAAAATTATTTAAAATGACTATTTTTTTTATATTATTTTAATATTATTTTATATTAGAGAAATAATTATTTAATATAAAGAATAAATTACAAATAAATATTTTTGTTTATTTTTGTTTAAAATAAAAATCAAAAATACGCCTTAAATTTGTATGCAAATATAATAAAAACTCAATTTAATTGTAATATCGCAATTTTTTATTTAAAGTTACGATTTCTGCCCTTTTCTGTTGTACTGTAAATATATGCTCAATTTTTTAAATATTCTCTGCTTGTTTACGTATTATCCTAACAGGGTATCTTCGCTTATGGGCATGCCCCGGCTAAACGCTTCATTTAACTTTCACTTTTTATGCTCGCCTTATTGACTTTAATTATAATTAAAAGTTGTTAGCATGTTGTTGCTCAGTCTGCGATTTGCCTGACCTTAATGTTAATGATTCAGTTAGGCAGACAGGAGCTAACAGGCTGACTGGCTGACTGACGACTGGCTGGCCCGGCTGGGTGAGAACTGGGGCTAAGTGGCTCGCCCGGGGCGAGGCGTTAGCATTAAATATTAAATATGTTGACGTCCTGCGGTGCGTATGAGTAATTTAAGCATCATATGAGGCGTCATTAAAATGAAAAGACACACAGCCCACACACACACAAACACACACAGTTGCGTCTGGGCTTTCGTAGGACACTCGGCTCGTTAGCACATCGTGGGCTCAGATGGCGCCTACCCTCAACCCCTATAGCTCCTACCTCCCCCAATAAAAAACAGCCGACCCCAAAACAATGACAGGCATCCAGGGTAGACCGCGCCAGTATAAAATAAGGCATAAAATGGGCAGATAATGGATATAGGGTGGCCAGAACTTCAACCTGGGCGGTCGGTTTATGAGCGCACTTAAACAGCAACAACAACAAAAATAAATTTCAAAGCCATAAAAACTGAAGCACTCCACCTGAGCGTGTGTTTAAGTGTGTGTGTGTATAGGTGTGTGAGTGTATAGGTGTGTGTGTGCTGCGTGCTTATCTGATCATTAGCATAAAGTTGCCCGACTAACGGCAGTCGGGATTGTGAGTACTTGAGAATTGTTTCCTAGCATTTGGCATTAATTCAATCGAACTACTTGCTAAGCTAAATAAATGAACTATTAAATATATAGCTCATCTAGTTGGTAATTTTGACAATTTATATATATAAAAAATATTAAGGAAATTATAATTTAAATTGTAATTATATTTTAATATAGCTAGAATAATTTTCTGTTTTTAATGCTTCACACTTTATAGTCGTAATAATATAAATAATTTATTTTAGATGCATTTTTTTAATGGATAAATTAACTATTAAATACCACGATATATCTCATCTTTAGTTGATTTCATTTTGGCAAATTATATATATAAAAAAATAAAATAAATATATAAATTAAATAAATATTTAGTTGACGCCGCAATTTGCTATTTTCTTATTTTTCTCGTACACCACATCTTATTTTTTATATGACAAGAAATATTTTTTGCTAATGCGCCACACTTTGAAGTGCATAATTTTTATATGCATAATTTATTAAATTATTGTACATTTTTTTATATCAATTTTTTAATAAAACTTTAAATAAAACGAAGAAAACTTATCAATCAAACGAATTAATCAAATAAAATATCGAAACGAGCAAACTAATTGAACGAACAAATTAATGAGAGAATTAATTAAATCTACAGTCCGTGAAATTAATCCAACTAAGCAATTGAAATACAGAAACGAAATATATTAATTGAACGAAAAAATATATTAAAAAAAAAAAATTGATTGAAAAATGCGAGCGAAGCACTTAATTGATAATTGACTTTATAAAAATATTTTAATATTAAATTAAACAACTAAAAGGCATAAACTAAAAGTTTTGAAAAGCTGAACGAAAGAAACAAATATATAAAATTTTTATATTATCTGTTATTCAATGAACAGTAAAATTGAAAGAAATAATTTAAAAATATTATAAAATATATATTTTTTAAATTAAAGATTAAAATAAAATAAAACTTAAATTAAAAAGAAAAATAAATGAATATCGAATTTATGTTAAATTAAATATATCCAATTTACATATGAATCTTTACCCGCATAAATGAAAGTTCGAATTAAACAGAAACAGAAGTAATAAAAAAAATCATAAAATAAATTTTAAATTCAAGATAAAAAAAAAAATTAAATTCAAAATAAATTCAAAAGAGAAATAAATTAAAAGTGAATTTATGTTAAATTAAATATATCCATTTTTCATTTGATTATTCAATTAACTATATAAATGAAAGGTCGAAAGAAACAATAACAAAAATAATAATAATAAAAAAAATTAAAAATGACAATAATAAAATAAGTATTTAAATAAATTTTAAAATAAAGAATAAAGCAAAAAAAGTAAAAAAAAATTTAAAAAATTGAATAAATGAATAATAAAATAATAATAATAAAAAAATTTCTGCTTCGTATTGACTAGTCTCGTATTATATAAATTTTTTACTTGTTGCACTAGGATAAACAATAATTTTATGTACCTAAATAAATAAGTAAAAGGCTGTATTCCACATTTAGCCTAAATTATTTATTTTATAAAAATAAAACACAACGGAGACGCTCATTTGAGCCAGTATAATAGCCAACTCTAGTTAAAGACTTACCTCTTGGCTGCTCTCCTGACTGCTGCTGTCCTGCTCCTCAATGCTGGCCAATTGCTCCGCTGGCTGCAGCTTGGCAATTGCATTGCCTTTGGTATTCTTGGCATTCTGTTGCCTGTTCAGTTCATGTTTAAAATCCTGCTCCTGCTGGAGCATTTCCTCGCGCAACTCCTGGACAAGGACCTCGGTTTGCTGTTGCCGTTCACGTTGTGCGGCCAGTTCCAGTTTCAGCTGCTGATAGTCATTGCGTATGGTGGCCAGATCCTCGTAGGTGCCACCATCATGGCGCACATCCTTGGCCATATTGCTAGCGCTACGTTGCAATTCCACCAACTGTTTGCGTATCTCGGAAATTGACTGTTGCAGCCATTCGACTGTGAGACGCTCCTTGTTGCCGCTGTGCGTGGCATGCAGCGTTTGCACCTCGCGTCTGCAATTGAAGAAGAAAATTTGCATTTAAATTTGTGTAATTTCTACACGTGCCACGTAGTTTTGTTGTTGCTTGTTAACTTGTTTAATTAGCCAGCCAGCTAGCTATCCTTATTCCTTGCACGGACACGGCATAAATATGCAGCGGACACGGCGTATGCGTAACATTTTAATTGACTTTGAAATGGGACAGCATGCGGCAGCATAGCGCAGCGTGTTGCAACGCTACCCCGAATCTAATTTAAATTGACATTTTCAGGCTAGCGGTTGGTTTAATTGCCAGTGTGGCCAAAACCAGCAGCGCGTTAATAGGATTTCAGCGTGAGGGTAGCGTAAACATTAAAAACTCAACGTCATTTTTATGCAGATTTTCAATAACGCGAGAAGCCGCTTAAATGCCGTTCGTTGTTTCAAAAATTTTTGTGTTCAATCCACAATAAATTTACACATAGGCAAAAGCTGTCGCAACTTTTTGATACACAACAAAGCCAAGAACAATTTTAGATCCCACCCCAAAAACACACAATATATCTACACTGTACATACAAATCAAGGCAAAGTCAACTGCAATGAAAAATAATGCCAAAAAAGAAAACTTTTTGCCACACCGCAAACGAAAACCAAAAAACATTGAAACAGTTGCCAAAAAGACAAAATAAAAAAAAACTAAAAACCAAGTGCGAAGCATGAGAAAATATTGTTTAAGTGTTGCGAAATAAATTTTTGTTTAGATTTTTTTTTTGGGAAAACAGTGAAAATGAAATTGTTGTAGCACTTGTGGCAGTTGGCAGGCGCTAACCTCAAAACTTGAGCGCATTTTTGTGGCATTTCAGACAATTAAAGTAGTCAGTTGGAAGAGCTCTGAAGGCAGCCACTCGCACTGTGGATGGATGGCCGGGTGGTTTGGCTGAGAGTCCTTCCAAGTTCTGCCTCCCCACCCCCGATCACTGATTCAACGTAGAAAAGTTTTCTTGATTTTTTTTTCTTTTTTTTTGGTGGTATGTGTTGAGACTACTGCGTTGTTTGCGGTTGCAGCTGCTGTTTTATTTTTTACTGTCAAAAGAGCAAAGCTACATGAAAATTTTCATAAAAAAAAAAACTTTTTTTTTTCCAACAGCATTTTGTGGGTAGAAACGTTGCGTATACGTAATATTTCAATTTGCGTGCGGCTGACTTATGCATGTGTATGCAGCTGTGTGTGTGTGTGTTATAAATTTGATGACTTGAGAAGTTTTCCAAAAAGTGCCTCATATCTAAGAAGTTTCTTGAGTAAAAACTGTTTGGAGTTTATAATTATTTAAATAGTAATATTTAATTAAAAACTTGTTAAGTGTGAGAGTAGCTTAATGAAATTACAACATGGTTAGCTGAGCTTTTCTGTTTTTAAAGACATTTTAAAATATTTATACCGATTTTATGGTATTTTAATTATATTTAAGTAATTTTAATAATATATTCGTATTATAAATTGGTCTGAACAGATGTTTATTTATTTTTTTAATTTTATTTATCATGCTGCGTATTGCAAAATTTTTGACAAATTTATTTTAAATTTTCATTTTTATATTTTTTTTTCATTTTAATTTTTTTGAATTATTTTATTTTCATTTACATTTGCATTTCACACATTTGACAACGCAATTTTTTTCAATTTTCAATCAGCAAACGAACGAACGCATTCATTTGAATTTCAATAGCCGTTTACATGTCAGGGCACAATTAATCTAAACATTGAATAATACAAAAAAAAAACTGGGAGTGCAGCACAAAGTAAACTATTGTATTTCTATACACATTCGCATACAAGAGCTAAACTACCAAATTTGCACAATTTTTCGCATGGCTGCAACACTTTTTCCACCTTTTTGTAAAGAACATAAAACGTGAAGAAAAAGAAAAAAGTAAAAATAAACTTGAATTAAAAACAGCACACGTCATTCAAGTAAAAATTGGAAATGCTGTCAATGACGTGAAGCAAATTGAAAATACGCAAAAAAACGCGAAACCGGAGAACAAAAATTGTGTTCATGTGATGGGCTTTACGGATAACTCTCTGTCAGCGTACATTTTAATTATCAAATGGCAAATGGAGGCTGCAATGAATGCGCCATCAAATTTACTCCAAATCAGTAGCGGCCAAATGACTGCCAGTTAAATGGATCACATCTATATATATATATATATATATCAAATCCCTAACTATATACCTAAGCCCTGGGCTACTATTACGGCGTAATACTGGCTCGTGTCGCAATCAGATAACGACTTAAGGTCGCGGGGGGGTTGAGGTCCTTCCTACGCACACACATAAACCACAGTTGACATGACGTTTGACTGGCCGAGTTTCTGCACACACGCGTGTGTTGAATTATTTACGGTGTCAGTGACAAAGTTTACGACGTTCATGACATGTGCAAACAAAAAAAAAAAACAACAGAAAAAATAAAAATCAAGCGAAACTAACCAAAGCTATTTGTACAGTAAATTAAGAGTGCGCGCCATATTTTGTTGTCCTTTTGTTAGATAAACAAACAGTTCGCATGTTACGTATACGTATGTTTGTCTCGATGAGACAATCATTATTAGTCAGCCTGTCTAAAAAGACAAAAACAAACAAATCACACACAAAACACACTAAACAATACTACTTGGAACTTGGGGCTTGGCCTCAGAAATCATCCTACTACGTGTTTCCGGCCAACGATTTCTTATCAATGCCTTTCTCTCTTGACTCCTGAGGGTCTTGGGCGCAGCGGATTTAGACAGTTTTGTATTTGTTTAAATTAACTTTTGTTTTTGTCTACACTTGCCAAAAAGTCGACTCTGAAACAAAATGTAAAATGAGTACATTTCTTTTGCAACTTTGTTGCATGAAATACGATAGACGTTTAAAAAGTTTGATTGTCATTGATAAAGTAGACTAAAAACTTGACTAGAAAACAAAAAGCATTTATTCATAAGTTTTGAACAATTTTGCTAAATTTTTGTCAAACATTCTCTTGTTGCTGTTAATTTTATGTAGATATATATTTTATATATACAGTGTTGTCTGAGAGAGCTGAGATGTGTCAAAGTTAGAATCTAATTTTGTATTTAAATTGAAGATTCTAGCATGCAGAGTTATATATTCTATATTTATTTTTATTTATTTATATTTATATATTTATATATTGTAAATTTAGACTCTAATAAATTGGGCAAAAATTTAAATTGAATTTTCAATGTTATAATTATTTTACAAGGTTTTAAAGCGTCTGTTATATATCACAATATTTTCATATTGTAATTTTAGACTCTAATAAATTGGGAAAAATTCTTATTGTATTTTTAATATTGTCATAATTTTATAAGGCTTTCTAGCGCCTGGTTCCTTGCAAACATATAATTTGAATTGTATTGTATATATTTAATTCTGCAATATTTATGGTCTCAAGTTTAGAAATTATTGTTAAAACTTCTTTATTTTTTGACCATAAAACAAATCATCGAAATTGAAAAATATAATTAATGCAACATTTCATAATGCTAAGTTATGTCATTTTAGTGTTAACTAATAGAATTATGTTAATGCCCATAACATAACATAAAATAATGTTAACTAACAGCTTTAAACACTTTTAAAATTGCAGTAAAATACATATTGTATATCGAAAAAAATTAGAATATAAAAAATAAACTAAAAAAAAAAATGCTTTTAAAATGTAAAGTTAAATACTCTGGCATTATGACAAAAATCAAAAATAAATGCTTTTGGAATAAAAACATTTTTTTAAGAGTAATTTTCGTTTTTCACAAAGTAAATAAATTTTTTTGATAAATTTAAATTTATAATTTTTTTTTAGTGTACACAACAAAGAACAAAGCAAGAAATAAACAAAAAAAAACGAAATTTCTACAGGAAATACAATCAAAATTCAGCGAGGCGCAAAAGTGTTGCCTGCTTTGAGGCGCCAACTAATTTGGCTTTGTCGAAACACACACATGTGTGTATTCGTGTCTCTGTGTGTGCCACATGTCTATAAAAATTAGTTGAAACCCGCCCACTAATTTAACCAGTGTCAGTGACAGCATTACGAGCAAGAAACTTTACTTGAACAACTTGGCAAAGCAGAAAGTTGCAACAAAAGTTGAAAAACTCTGACTGCACTTGAAGTTGCAAGTAAAATCAGTTTGTAGGTCAGCCAAAAAAGAAATACTGGCAACTGCATCTAATTAAGCTATCAATTTTGCAACAATTTTGCAAACTGTGCAACGCATGCCACAGCTTTTAACTCGTACACACCTCAATTGATCCAATTCGGTGCGCATATCCGCATCAACGCTGGCCGCATCTGTGGTAAGCCTTAAGGATTTGCGTAAATTATGCTCCAAAAGTTCGTAATCCTCACGGCGACGCAACATCAGTGCATTTAATTGCTTGGTCAGCAGACGCACCTGATCGCTCAGTTTTAGATTATTATTATTATCGTTAACATTGTTGTTCTTATGCAGCTTAGACACCTGTGCGCCATTGGACAGCATTTCCAGTTCATTATCATTATCATTGTCATTATCATTATTATTGTTATCATTGTTATCCTCATCGTTGACAAAGCGCAGCAACTCGACGCTTGAAGGCGCTGCTGTTGCCACAGCAGGAGCTGAGCTGCTGCCGCTTGTTTGGCTTGCATCGCGCAACATGTTGTTCACATCTGTTATAACGCCAATGGCGCCACGCGCGCTTGCCACCGCCGCGAGCAACAAAATCAGCTTTAAAATCTTTTGCCTCATTTTTGGTTTTTTACAAAATTTAAGTCAACTTGAAGTTGCAACTTTTGTGATTAATTTTTGTTTTTACTTTGCTTTTCTTTGTTAGAATTGTTTATGCAAATGTTGGGCACATTTCATGCCGCTAAACACCTTATAAAATGCGGCACTAACAATTAAACGCGTACTCCACTTTGTTCCACACTTTGCGACGCACTTTATTCAACACTTGCCGCTGCTGTTTGTTGTTTGCCACTCGATGGCGCTGCTCTTTTTAAGGCGACACGCAAACACACACAAAGAGAGAGAACTCGTACGCTCAGGACTTAATAAAAGGATATTTAATATATATATAAATATATTGGAGTATAGTCAGACTTTCACTTTGTTGCTGTTGCAGCTTTAAGCGAACGATGCAGTCGACGCGGCGTTTGTCGTAGGACTAAAGCGCCGCGCAGCAGCTTCGTCCTTTTATATGCGCGCGACACGACGCTGCTGCTGCTCGGTCGCTGCTGCTGCCGCTGTCGACGCAAGCAGCGCAAGAGAGAGCAAGCGAGAGAGAGCAGGTGTAGTGTTGCGGCTAAAGAGCATGCAACAAGCAGTGGCAAGCAACATTTGAGCCCTTAAAAACAGGTTGCAGCTGGCCAAGCAACTGAAGCATGAATAAAACTTAAGAGCGCGAGTTTGTGTGAGAGTTAAAGAGAGCGAGAGAGAGCGCATTTAAGAGAATTTAATCTGCACTCAGGATAACCATAGTAACTAGAGTCCTGCAGCAACAGCAGCACTATCTATAATTAATAATAATTGTTGTTATGCTAGAATAAATATAATTATAATTAATACTATACATACTCGTATATGCAACCAGCGAGTTCAAATTTCTTTGCTTATATTTTTAAAGTAATTTTTTCTGCTTTTTTTTGGCTTCTTTGTAGCATAAATGTGGCAGCATGCTGCCAATATCCTTATGCTCATCGTCCTGGCACATGGCGCGCCTGCGGTGAACCAACAAAACAACAGCAGATGTCAGACTCTAATAACAGACAGACGCTCAAGAGTTGAACATGGTGAGTGCAAGACGATCATTGAATGCTCTTTAAATACAAAATAGCGTCTTTAAAAAAAATAAATAATTTAACAAATTTATGGGAAAATATATATGTAAAATGAGAGGTATTTTATATAGTTTTAGGTGCAAGTTTTTTTCTTCTCAAAAACAGCAAATTAGGAAGAATCTAAATTCATAAAAAAAAAAAAAAAAAAAATAGATGTAAGTTGAGAGAGTATATTTGTTTGTTTGGTTTTTTTACCCTTTACTAATACTGCAATTATTTTAATAGTAAAAGCTTTTACTTGTTCGCTTATATAATTTCATGCCTTCAAAAATAAATATATAAATAAACTAACTATCATTGGTACTGCAGCTGTCAGATATTCAATAATACTATTAAAATTTACATTTTGTTACCTAAGAATTATTCAAGTAAAATATTCACATTAATTTTAATTGTAAAAAACAAACAATTTTGAAATTTAAAGTGAATTAAGCGCCCAAAAAATATTTTTCTATTCATTTATTATATATAAGGTATTATAATTTAATTTTCATTTTATCAAATATCAAATTTTATCAAATAAAAAAACAAAAAATTTAGTGGAAGATAATATTCTTTTAAATTTAAAAAGACATTTAATTTAATATTCTATCAAAATCAAACAGACATTAAATTGGTTGGTTGGTTTTCTTTTCTCCTTAACTAAAATTCATTAAAAGCCTTTTGAAATTATTTTGTTTTAAATGCAAAAAATATTGCTATTTTATTCCAAAGCTATTTTATTCCAAAACAAAATTATAAACAAATCACAATGAATCGTAGCTAGAAATAGTAAAAGATTTGAGCTCATAAATGATTTTATTAGCAAGTTTAATAACAGATCTTGTATCTAAATATCTGAGCTGCAGAATCAAATCGAAATCAATCAATCAATTCATCAAAAGTTTTGCAGCTCAAAACTAAACTCGAAACATTTCTAAATACTCTTCCAATTAATAGTTTCATCCATAGTTTAACAACTCTAAGCAAACTCCATAAATTGTCAAAAAATATATATACAAATACTCTTACCCTATTAATCGATTTTTCTCCATATTTCCGTTTAGATTTTGACCATTTTGAAAAACACATTGTTCTATTTATGTGTATCTCTCTATTGCCATTCAGAAATGGGATAATTCATAGCCGAACGCTAAATGGTTTCAAGGGTTTTATTTTTTTGCCCCTTTACAAAAACTGAAAGTCATTTGGCTAAAGCTAAAAGCTAAAAATAAACTAAAAATAGAAAAAAAATCTACCGAACTGAATGAAGTTTATTTAGCGGCATTTTTGCCAAGCACTGATGTTGAATTTTCAGCATTTGTGTTTCGTGGCAATAGAAATATGCCAAAAATGGCGCCTTTTGTGTCCATGTGTTGGCTGTGTGCGCACCTATAAACCACCAAGGAGCCACCAACTCTTGCAACAGCAGGAGGCAACACAGTCGGGTGGTGCGCTTCGTTGCACATGCCACAGGGCGAGGTCTACGGCCATGCCTCATATCGTGTTGCCTGCAACAGTTTGGTTCAAACGCTCACTCCCTCACTCTCTCTCTATGTGTGTGAGCATTGTTGCCATTTTGTCTGCGCTGTATTGCAATTTACAATATTTTCGCTTTTATTTTTTATACCCTATATAAAATACAAATAGTTGAGATGGGTATAGTAGGGTTGTGTATTGAAATGGGCTTTGGTAATACCTAAGATCTTGTAAAGTATATTTAAAAGGCATTATGCATTATGTCCTGTCTTATTAGCTCAGATTTTATCTTTCTAACCTTAATCGGCATTTATTTATTCTGGATGACAAAACGTAATAATCAAAACGTTATAATACTTCTTAATTTTAGTGAAATTAAAGGAAAAGTTTAAAGAAATTCAGCATTAATTTTTAATACAATTTTTCTGTCTGTTTGCAACCGAACGATCTCAGACTTTATTATATCTGAATACATAAAATTTCCTGACATAAATTATTTGAATAAAATAATTAAGAAACTTTAAAATTTGAATTTAATTTGATCAGCTCAAAAATTAAAATATTGCGGAATTCAGAACAGTTTCGAATACATAAAATTTACTATGCAGTTTTTAAACAGTTACAGTTCACTCAACCCTGTTAATAAATTAAATAAACACAATTTTATAATTTAAAAAAATATATTGAACGTAGAAAAAATCAATGAAATTTCTGGAACTCATTTAAGTAATCAATATATTTTTATGACGTAAGAAGTTGGTATAGTAATAATTATGAAAATAATGAAAATAAAAAAATATTCCGCAAAACTGCAAAATTTAATTAAAAAGTCAAAAAAAAAAAAAAAAAAGGCTAAAAAAATTTAAAGCAACAAGTGCACTGATAAATTCACTTAATTATTGTGTTTTTTTTTTTAAATTCCAGAAACTTTAAAATTTATTTTTAACAGCTCAAAAACTCCATACTTTTTGCGGAATTCAGAAACTTTAAAATTTATTTTTAACAGCTTATAAGTTTCATACTTTTTGCAGAATTCAGAACCGCCTCAAATTTTGAATTTCAAAAACAGAAATGTGAATAATTTTATAGACAATTATTCAGCATTTAAACTGTTTAAGAAAAGTAAAAGTTTATAAATAATATAGGGCAACAGATACACAGATTAATTAAATTATTTAAAAATAAAAGAAAAATTCAAGAAACTTTAAAATTTAATTTTAATTTTAACAGCTCAAAAAATGTACTACTTTTTGTAGAATTTAGAATCGCTTCAAAACTGGGTTCGTAAGATTTGATGGACAATAGAAATGTGAATAGTTTTATAGATATTTTTCCCCAAGCATTTAGGAAGTTTAAGTCAAAGTTTCTTATTATTAGATTAGTAAACATTAAAGCTATTCAAACAACCATTGTCCTTATAAAACATTGAAGTTATTTTAGCTTATCTGATACCTACAGGGTATCTACTAAAAGATTACCTTCACATAGAGCAATCTAACTTGTTTAATGTAGCGAAGTGGTGGTGGTGGGACTAAAGTTCAGCTAGGGGGCTTGAAATAGCATTAAGGGTCAGTGCAGACCGTGTTGACCAGGACCATCAATGGGCTTATAATCAACTGCCATTGCCAGGCCACATAAAATGTGGTTGTTGTTGTTCTGGTTGTTGTTTTTATTGTTGTTGCTGTTTGCATATTTTAAGCGTTGCATGCAGTTTTAGTTTTTAATTTTTCACGTTGTTTTCATTTTTTTTCTGCTGCCTTTTGTTTGTTGTCAATTTGTGGCGCGGTGTTCTAGCTTGTTGCACATTGCACATTAATGCAGCCAACTCGTGCGGCTAACAGCGCATCCGGCAATTCCCCATACCCAAAAATATACTATGCCCAAATACCCTATACAAACTAGACTCTTTTTACCCTAACCCCTATGCATATATGGGCGTGGTGCTGTTGCTTGTGTCTGCTCTCTCTCTCTGAGTTTCTGCCCTTTCAACTCGAAAAACTTTGCAACGTGCAACGTGCAACTTGCAACTGCTTCCATTTGCATTGCTCTGTTTTTATTTTATTTTTTTCTTTTTTACAATTTCCATTTCATTGTCGCCTGGTTGTGTTGGTTGTTGCTTCTGCTGTCTGTTAATATTGTTATTGTTATTGCTGCTTTTTATGCTGTTGTCTCTCTGCCCTATTCCAGTTCACGTTATGGTCAGAACATATTTAGCTAATGGCCTGGAAGTAAACCTTGACTGTTGTGTATTGTCGCTGCATTTAAGCCATTAACGCTCACTTCGAGGTTACTTTCACATTTGAGTGTTTTTTACTTGCATATTGTCAGCAGACTAAGAGGGATTTAATAGCTTAAAATTGGTTTAATCTGGTTAAATTTAGATTTAGAAGGAACTAAGCAATTTAACAGTGTGGTAAATTTATTCAATTTATTTAAATTTAGCTGATATATTCACTCAAAAGCAGCTAAGTCAATTTTTCTCAATTTAGACACTAGTTAAAAAAATAAATAAAAACATTTCATGGTCGTTCTTATTAAAAACTTTAATTTTTATATTTCTACTATTTACAACTGCCATTAAATTTCTCAAATTCAACTTATAAATTCAATTTATTTTATTTTAATTTTAGATAAACCCCTATTTATTCCCACTTTTATTTGTAATTTTAATTCAAATATTTATGCCGCTTACCCCAATTAAAATAACAATCAATGCCTGGACAAAAAAAAAAAAATGCGTGTAAATTAACGCAGGTGTTTTCTCATCTGTTCCCAACTGTTTAGTAAGCTTGTTTTTTGATGAGGGACAAAAAAAAAACATAAAATAAAAAGAAACCCTCAAAGGCTGTTGATTCTTTGCATAAACATGCCGAAACACGCACACACACGCACAGTTCGCTTGACCAATTTTGAGAAGCGGAGTGGCAACAAGCTGCAATGCGTGGACAGGTTTCTTTTCTGAAGATCGAAACGCAATGTTGAACTCAGGCGACGCACGCGATGTGGCAGCAACAGTTATCCAAAAAAAAAATAAGAAAAACAAAAATAAGTTTAAGTGACTGACTGCGTTATACTCTATCGCTATGCCTGCAGTTTTAATTGAGCATATTTACGACAAAAGAAATTTAAGGGAAAATCAAAATTTTGATTATTTTTTTTTATTTTTTTTATTACAGAACAGAATTAAGGAAAAATCATTATTTTTTATTAAATTTTTTTTTTTATTATTATTTTTTTTTTGTGTATAAGGGGGGACCCTTGTCAACAAAATTCTGAAAAATTCGATTTTTTTTTTTTTTTTTTTTAATCTAAACGCGTTTGTCTCTTCAAACTACGATCAAAAAGTGTTTCTATGTGCCAATTGTCTGAGTTTTGAGGAACTTAAAGGAGATGAAAATTTAGAAAAATCATATTCTTTGAAATTGTAAATTTTTCATTTCAAAATATTTATAATTTTTCGCATGAATTGTGATCAGAAAAATGAGACAGCTTAGCATATGTTTCTGAATAGCTTCTGGTACTAATTTTGTTGCCGGCAATCGATTAAAAATTATATTAAAAAGAAATAATAATATAAATTATATTTATTTATTTATATACATGATTAATTATTATAAAAAAAAAAAAAAATAAAATAAAAAAAGGAGAAATTGCTAGCATCTTCGACTATTCTAGAAAAATCACATTCTATGAAGTCACAATATTTGTAATTTTTGTCATTAATTTTTGAAAAAATGAAAAAATAAACATAAGCCAGCTCAAATATATATTTTTTTATAATTTTTAGTATAAATATTTATTAAAAATAATATAATATAAAAAAAAATTGAAAATATATTAAATTGTACAAGGGGGGACCCTTGTCCACAAGAACTCGATAACATTGTATTTTCAAATATAAATGCAAAATCAATTTAGAGATCAAACTAAGACAAAAAAGACCATAGAAAAAAATCAAAATTTTGATATTTTTTTTTTTTTTTTTATAATTTTTTTATGTATAAGGGGGGACCCTTGTCAAAAAAAAAAATTCTGAAAATGTTCCTTATTTTTTTCTTTCTAAATTAATATGCCTTGGCTAAATATTTTCTTGATTTTAATTGAAGTTTTTCTGGCATATAAATATAAATATTTATTTTATTCACATGTGCAAATTTGTATAAATGTACCTTAGTATTTAGTTCGTAAGCAAGCAATACACACCTCCCACACTCTCTGGCCGCTTTTCGAACAGAGTATATAAACAAAAAAGAAGAGTCTCACAGTGACGGCGCTGCGCAAACGCAAAACGCAGACGCTGCTTGAAGGCTGCGCACTAATCATCTGAATGACAACAACAACAGCTGAGCAAAGAAAACCGGCTGCCAGCTAACGGCAGGTGCAAAAAAAAAATTTACAACTCAAACAAAAAAGCAAAAACCAAAAAAAAAAAATTTCCTACCTGATTTAATCTTTTGCCCGTGCCGCATCTCTTCTCATTGTTAACTTGGCTTGTTCTTGTCTACGGCTTATTTTTTGTTTTTTTGGTTGCCAAGGTTTTTCGTGTAGATGCCGCTGTTGCCATTGCTGCCGCTGCTGTTGCAGTTTCTGGGTTTCATCGGTTGCTCCTTGGCGTGGCATGTTGCCTGCATGCTTCGCTGCTTGCTGCTCGCACACACTCAACACACACAGACACACACACAGGCACAACAGGCACACACACTTGATGATGTTATCACTCAAGGCTGTTGCTGCATGGCTGCTTCCATTTGGCTGCTGCTGTGTGTGTGTGTTGTGCGTGTGTATTTGCGTTTGTGCTTTTGTTTTCTGGCTAACACCAAAGCAGACAGCAGACAGCAGGCCGCATTCAGCAGGCTGTTAGCGGCATCGGGCTCTGCTTTTAGCCAGAATTTCATGCTGCGTTCCCTCTAATGAATGCCCCACGCGCAACGCAACCTAACAGCTGCCTTGGCTGTGATAAAAAGGAGCAAAAAAAACAACAACAACAACAGCAACAAAAAACACACGTTGAACCAATTGAAAATCCATAAAAATCCTTTAGCTATGGCACAGACTTTAGCCTATGTGTGGTCGTCGGCTCATCACTCTCTTTCTCTCTCTGTGTGTGCGAGTGTGTGTGGTGTGTGTGTTGTGTGCGTGTGTGTATATTCAGAGCATGAACACGACAGCTGCATCTACAACGCACAACCTAGACATATACAAAAAAGGAAGTAGGCAGAGGCTCTAGAGTGGAGAGAAGGCTCGACTTAAAGTTACGTCGCATAGAAAAAAAATAAAAATAAATAAAATAAAATAAAAAAAAAATTTAAAAAAAAAAAAACAATAATAAAAAAATGAAAAAAAATATAAAAAAAAATAAAGAAAAAATAATAAATAAATTTTATTTTGCTATAAAAATCGTTTTAAGTATTTTTCGGTAGTAAACAGTGATAGAATATTAAATGATTAGCAAGAGTCTGCATACTAAATTTGTTAAGTGAAGCGAACGCGACTATCATTTACCCTGCATAAATTTTTACAAAAATAAATATATTTCTAACATAGCATTTTGTATATCATCCCGTATCCCCAACATCTAAGAATAAATTCATATATAATATCATATATTTGTTGACAAATATTAATAAATATTTTATTTTATTTTAAATTTTCTAGCTCCAAAATTCGATTTTTAGGAAAATTATTTTTGGCATCATTTAATGCAATATATACTTGCAAATATCTGTTTTATTTAAAAATATTACATGACAAGTTTATAGGATTTTTATTAGCTTTTCAAATATTTATAAAAACTTGTTTTTTTTTTTAAATTTTCTAACCGCAAAATTCGAGTTTTAGCAAAATTATTTTTAGCATCATTTTTTGCCATATTTAATTCCAAATATCTGTCTTATTTAAATAAACTATTACTTGACAAGTTTATAGGATTTTTATTAGCTTAATAAAAAGCTAAACAACTAACTAAATATTCAGAGATATCCACAGTTACCAAATACTATAAATTTTTTTTACTTAAAGTTATAGCTTTTTTTTAATGCCAAACCAGTCTAAAAAATTATTTTTAATTTTTTTCGAAAGCAGCGATTAACTCTTAAAAAATTGGAATGTAAAATGTTTTCAGAATTTGTTTAGAGTAATTCAAATATTATTATATATATATAATATTATTTTATATTATATTATATTATATATATATATTATATATTATATTAATTAACGCATTTACTGCTAAACAAGTCAAAAATTTCCCTCTTGTCTGCTTCACTTCTGTGCTCCATGCTACCCTTTAAACCAATTTAATTGAATTACAGGGTATTCAAAAAAGGAAGTTTTGCTGTCGCTGCCTTTTCAAAATCCAAGCAGCTGTCAAGCATTCGACCATTCGGCTTTTCGGTCAACAGATTTTTAACAGCAGTTGCAGTTGCAGGCAGTTAATGTACAAGGTGAAATATACAGCTATGAAATAGCAGCAGGACGACTTTTGTTGTCTGTGTGTGTGTGTAGGTGCATATTTAACAATGCAAATGCAAAAACATCCTGCCGATTGTATATAGCCTGAAAAATGCAGCTGCAACAAGTATAATTCTCTAGTTTTCAGAGTCTGTTCATTTGCATCTGAACTGCAGACTGTATGGATCAATCATTGTTTTTGAATGACTTTTATGATGAAGTTCTATTCAGAAAATGTATTTGACTGAATATTGGAATATTTTCAATTTTCATGCTTTCAAAATTTTGTTAAATTTGCTGAATAGATGGGAGTAGCAAATGGAGTAGAAGAAGCATCTATGCAGAAAGTCCTGGACATTAGGAAAGTGAAATAATTTTTGAACATTTTAGAATGAGTGATCTTCCATTTTTGTTCCTATAAATCATATTTTTTCTATAATTGTACTTGTATAGAATGAACAGTTAATTGCCTGCTCTACTCTGAATTGTTAACTAATTATAATTATAGCTCGATATATTTTTAGAGAGGTTTTTGTGCTCATTTTTGCATTGTTGAAAAAAATATTTGAAAAAATAATCATCTTTTAATTTTTTGCCTATATTTTTATTAAATATATTTTAACCATAAGTTGGCAAAGATTTTATGAAATCTATTAAAAATTTATTTTTTTTGCTATTTATTGTGCCCTATATTATTATTAATCCACAGAACTTAAATATGTTGAGCTTATAAAGTTGTCTCAAGGCTGATTAGCGTCTTAAAAAATATTATAAAATTATTTATATATTATAAAAATATAAAAAATTTTATTTGTTTTAAATCTACATAATTAAAGGCTTTAAAAACTTGGTTTAAATTGTTGAATATTACTTTTAAATAAATTTATGTTATTCTTTTGCTTTTTCTTGACTAAACTATAAAAAAAATTACAATTTGCTTAGCATATAAAACATTCTAATTTTTAATCCTATTTTCTGCTAGAAGTTATAAACAACTAAACAATTAATTAAACTGCCTAATAAATTGAATAATTATTCTATTCAGATATTCATAATAATTAAAAATAAAATACATTTTTAAATTGTTATTAATTGACTTCTTAAGCGTATATATCACATTTTTGCGACTCTCATAAATATTTGATCATTTTTTTATATTTTTGATTTATTAAACTTTTGACTCTCAATATTAAGCTGCTTGTCTCGTAAATCCAGCTAGGCTTACAGCTAATTGATCAATTGGCCCTGGCCAATTGCGCATTGCAGCTGGACCACTTTGAGCTATTAACAAATTTTCAGATCTCCATTTAAATCACGTGGGCTCACAGCAACAAAAAAAAAAAAATATTTATACATAAAAAAATCCTCATACCCATTCGATAGAGTTAATAACAAGCTGTAAACAACACCACCATTTGGCCCCTGCCCCTCCCCCTTGTGATGCATGTTCCTCTTTCGATGCACAAAAAAATAACAAAACTGATTCAACGCACAAAAATGAAATTGTCGACGAAATATTGAAAACGTTGCACACAGAAAAATCTCAATTGTTGTTGTTGCAGTTGTTGTTGCTGCTGGCGGTGGCACATCGAATGCTGCACAGATGTCGCTCAGATTACGAACTTAATTGCCCCAGTGCCAGGATATGAAACCCTTGCACATACGACAAAAAAAAATTCTTACAAAAAAAAATATATATACCGAATGGGGAAATAGTGCAAAATTTGTTGCCTGCAACTGCAATGCGTGGCAAGGGCCAGAGAAAATAAAAAGAGGCCGAAAAAAATAGAGAGAAATATCAGTGGCAAACATTGAATGCAAAATACGAATATTTCTGGCGGCCCTACGAAATGCCCAAATGCGATTTTCAGAGATTCGTCCCTACCCTCCTCCCTATGTCTATAAGGCTGAAAAGCTTTAGGAGAAATGTGCACTGAAAGCGGCTTTTGAATTTTTTATGCACTATAACGTTCTACAATCTGTTATGGCAATTGATATGTATTGATAAATTACGGGAATTCTTTTTTTTATTTTAATTTTTATTTGTTAGTGTTTTATTTAATTTGTGCAAATTTTATGGCTATTAAAAATAAGTATATCAAAGGTTGTTTCAACTTGTGTAATAAATGTTGACTTTTTGTGTATTTCAATTTTTTTTTGGAAAATATGTTGATATTTGCATAAGCTGATAATGTATTTATTTATTTGAAAGAAAGCTAAAATGGTGTAAAGTGAAAATTAATAACGAATTTGAAATGTTTGACTTTTGAATTGAAGTAAAATTATTTCTATATAATGATGATCTTAATTAAATTATAATACTTTAAGATTGAAGATAATTGAGATAAAAAATTAGCATTTAAATAAAGAAACTGATCATGTATTTATTTATTTGAAAGAAAGCTAAAATGTTGTAAAGTAAAAATTAATAACGAACTTGAAATGATTGACTTTTGAATTGAAATAAAATTCTTTCGACTTATTGCTAATTTTAATTCCATTATAATACTCTTAAATTGAAGATAATTGGGATCAAATAATAACATTTAAATATAGAAACTGCGTCAGTAAAATTCACAAAATTTATATACAACTTACTTTAAGGAATTTTAACTTTAACTTCAATTTCAATTTATGCCCAAATATATTTTAGATTTTCTTAAATTATATATACTCTCAATTCCTATGAATTTTTTCATGCTTTTGTTATGGATAATGGCTTATGGCTTGAGCCTAAACAATCTCATATCTAGCTTACAAGTGCTCGTACTTATTTTCAAACTCAATACCCAAATACAAAGCCATTTTAACCGTGTGCATTGTAAATCTTTCCAATTTAAATCAACCTAAACGTTTGTCATTTTGACTAATGGCTTATCAAACAAACAAAATACAAAAAAAAAAAAAATGTAAAAAAAAAGGAGAAAACAAAAAGAAAAGCAAAAAGTAAACTCCTTTGGGTGTTGCCTGCTTTACAACTTCAAATGTTTGACAAAATTTATTGTATCGTAAATTTCAAATAACAGAAGACTAAAAATAAAAATAAAATAAAAAGAAAAGCGAAATAAAAGCCAACAAAAAACTTCACACAGCTCGTAAATTTTGAAGAAAATTTATGTAAAACTTTTGTGAGAAATTCGTGATGCTTTTGCTCCTAAGGTGATTTGCTACAGGACATGCAAAAATGCTAGAGGCTAGCTGGGATGGGGTGCTGAGCTATACAATAATGAGCAGGACATGCACAAGTGGCCATTGCTTAAGGTGAAAATTCTATTGGGCCCTGTGCTTTGGGCCCATTATAAATTAACAACGACCAACATAAATATTTCAACGTGCAACGACACCAATTCGATGCCGTCGCCGTCTAAAGATACCAACCCTAACAACCCAACCAAAAATATAAATAAAAAAAGAAAAAAAAAGAAAAAGGAAATGAAAACTGTGCGCAATGATGAAGCATTTAGTGGTGGCCCAAGCTCCAAGAACAATAAAAGCCGGAAATGCTTAACGGCGGCAGAGGAGACCCACAAACAACCTAACAATGACAAAGTTTCCGTTTTTGGGGCAAAGAGCTCCTGCTCCTGCTCCTGCTACTGCTCAGGACCTGTCTACGCCCACCTTGTTGTGCATTGTGTCAACTGGCGTACAATAAATGACAACAAAAAAACAAGTATAAGAACAACAACAACAACAATCTACAGAGACTACAGAGACTCTCTTGGAACACACACAAACACACACACAATGAGCAGCCTAGGAGGCCAGCATATGAAGGCAGCAAAAATATGAATCGCGTGCAAAGAACAAAAGCTCAGGATAACTACAAGTTTTTTGTTGTACTTGTTGTTGTTATTGTTGTCGCTATTTTATACCCTGTCAGCTATAAAAATGGCTAAAATGCAGATATTACGGCATATCTATAAAGTGTATATATGCTTAGGTCTCTTAAAAATATTGTTAACCTGTTTGAATAAGCATCAGGATCTCAGGAACTTTAAGAGAAAGATTTGGGAAATTAAGTGTGCAGGTGCTCTAGTATTTAAAATATTGTAATGTTGAGAAGGATTTTTAATATATATTATAGTAATGATGAATTCTTCATATTTAATATTAATTAAGGATCTGAGGAACTTTAACAATTAGAGACATAAAATTTAGTATCTATTTTTTTTTTATTTAAAATGTACTTAAGTTTGGGAATGGATTTTAAATTTATATTAGCATGATAATAAGTTTCTCCATTTTTAATATAAATTAAGGTTCTCAGTAAGTTTAGGAATTAAAGTTATGAAATTTAATATGCAGCTTATTTTATATTTAATTTATTTAAAATTGGGAATGAATTTTAAATTTTTAATTATTATAATGATGAATTCACCTTATCTAATATTAATTCAGGACCTCAGGAAGTTTAAGAGCTAGGGTTAGGAAATTTAGTATGCAGCTGCAGAAATATATTTAAAAATAAGACTGAACTTAAGATTTATAATATCATAATGATTAATTCTTTATATTTAATATTATTTAGGGATCTCAGGAACTTTAAGAATTAGAGACATAAAATTTAGTATGTATTTTTTTTTTAATATAAAATGTACTGAAGTTTGAGAATGGATTTAAAATTTATTTTATCATGATAATAAATTTCCAATTTTTTATATTAATTGAGGATCTCAGGAATATTAGGATTTAAAGCTATGAAATTTAGTAAGCAGCTGCTTTTATATGTAGTTTATTTAAAATTGGAAATGGATTTTGAATTTAAATTATTATAATGTTGAATTCATCATATCTTATATTAATTTAGAATCTCAGGACCCTTAAGAGCTAGAGCTATGAAATTTAGTATGCTGCTGCTTTTATATGTAATGTATTGTAAAATAAAAATAAATTTGAGATACTTATTATAGTAATGATGAATTTTCCAAATCTAATATTCGTAAGGAATCTCAGGAATTTTAAGGTCTAGAGTCATAAAATTTAGTATGCAGCTGCGTTTATATGTAATTAATTGAAAATTAAGAATGGTTTTTGAATTTGTATTATTATAATGAAGAATTTACTATATTTAATATAAATTCGATATCTCAGGTCCTTTAAGAGCTAGAAATATAAAATTTAGTATGCAGTTATTTTTATATATATGTTAATATACCAAAAAAAAAATAATTATAAAAATTTATAAATATATATTAAACTCATAATAATTTTACTACAACTTATAATTTTTCCAGGGTATTTTTGTTGTAACGAATTAAATCTTAATTTTTTGCTTATGCTGTGCGTGCTATATTTTTTTTTGTAGGTGTGTGAGTGTGATTGTCTGTGTCTGTGTCTGTCTGCTTTTGTTGTGATTTATTTATTTTGTTGTTTGCCGCTTTGTTGTCACTTTATGCTTTTATTGTGCCTGTGAACCCAAAAAAAAAAACAAAAAAAAAAGAAAAACAAAATAAATAAATAAAAATAATGACAACAACAAGTATACGCCGCTTATGCCGCGTTGCTGTTATTTCATTTCTTGTTACCTTGCTAAGCAAGAAATCATAAAGTTAAACTTTTCTTATTACCTTTACAAGCAGAGCTCCACCCGACTCAAGTACCATTAGAGTTATTAACAAAACTGTGCTCATAAATAAGGACAGAAGGTGCCCAGGTGAATGTTCTCAATTAATAACTCTTGACTATGATTGTGTGTTGAATAAATGTATGTATGTGTGTTTTGGCAAATTTGATTGGCATGCAATGCATCAAGAGTTTCAAATATGAAAGGTAAATGCTGAAGAAGCAGCTGCCGATGCAAATCCCCTATAAATGATGGCAAATTCCTGTTGAATGAGAGAAGGGAGAGAGAGAGAGAGAGAGGGAGACTGGTGTGAGAGGTATCAGAAATAAAGTCAAATCATAAGCCGGAAATCGTTAGGTATATCACCTGCTGCTCAGTTACAGCTAAAGGAAACAAATGCCAAGCCCAAAAAGATGAATCGAAATTGAGGGCAAAGCTGTGAATGTGTCTGCTGTGTGTGTTGTGTGTGTGTGTGTGTTTGAGGTTTCCTGCGCATATCCGTTCGATTTGCCGTAAAAAAAAAAAAAAAGGAAAGCAAGAAATGTGTGAGGATAAGAACTGTCAGCTGCCAGACTGAGCATACAAAAGGAGTCCTGTTTCCGTTTGCTAATAACATATGCGTCTCTGCTGTTATATCCTTTGCATTCACTCACTTATTCATTCATTCATTCATTCAGACATGCATTCATTCATTCAGACATTCATTCATTGAGACTGTTTGCTGCTGCTGCTGTTGCTGATTTTTGGTTATTCACGCTGCATTTGCTTGATTTCTTACCTTATATATGTTTTTTGTTTTTTTGTTTATTTATTTTTAATTATGAAAAAGTTTTTTTGTGCATACGAAAAATCAGTTTTGTTGACGTTGAACTTTTGATTAATGCAGCAGTTGGAGGTGGAATGGAGTTGCAGTTGCAGTTTGCCGTTGCTGTTGGCGATAAACAATGCGGCATGGGCTGCGTGTGTGTCCTGGCTGAATGTGTCCTGGCAACCGCACATAAAACGCCAACTTCATCAGTTGGAATCAGTGTAAGCAAGCGTCACCCACACACACAGTTGCAACATGCAAAGTAACTCACACAGTGACAAACATTGATTCATTTGGGTGCACGCAGGACACGTAGTATACGGCAGGAGTCGTCGTCGCCGTCGCCGCATACGGCTCGCTTACCGCATTGTCCTGTCACCGTCATTGAGAATGAAATATGAACAGGACAAATGTGAAAAGTGTGGACATTGAACGGCCATGTGCATGTATATGTTGTTCATTTTGCAAGGATTGGTCAACGTTGCCATTGTGTGGGTGTCTACTCCCACTCCCTCTGTGTCCTGTGTCCTTTGCCCCTGTTACTGGGCAAATTGCATGCGGTGGCGAGTTGCATGCAACAGCAGCAGCAGCAGCAGCTGCATGGAAATCATTTAAAATGTTGCATCCGAAATGCAGGCAACCACTTATTCATTTTTGTCGTTGCAACCGCAATTTAAACGTTGACAGGCACTGCCACGCCCACATATATACACACACCCACAAAATAACCATGCACACCCATACACACACACACCCACACACACACCCACACACACACACACACTTACACAATGGTTAAATTATGGTCAACTGTTTTGGGGCTGGCCTTTTGTGGTCCTTGGGCAAATCTGTTGTAAGCCCTGCTATTTAATTTCTGACTGCCATTTCAAATGGTTTAATGAGTTTAGACTTTTCGCCCAAATGCCCTGCAAAATTAACTACTCATTTATGTCCCGACTGAGGACTGAACCGAGGCAAAAGCCCCAACGACTTTACAGCTTGTTTTAAAGGCCATTGTCAAGTAAACATAAAATTCAACAAAAATTAACGTAATTTCCTTTCGTTTTATACTCTGTTTGCTAAAAGCAAAGCTAGTATGTTAAGTTGATTAATTGTTTCTACAGTTTTTTAGTCAATTATATTTGATTTTTCTATAAATTAAGCGATTGGTTTTACAAGTGCTACAGTTTTTTCTGTATTTCCCAAAAACCTTACGTTTTTTTTAAAAATAATCTATTGTTTTTCAAATATCTTTCTTAGTTAGAGCTGGGTAATTTGATAATAGAAACTGAATCGAAATCATTTTTTGAATTGAACTGTTTTTAAATGGAAGTTTTACCCTTTTTATCTACATTAAATTAAACCTAAAAATGTATAAAAGTATAAGGTATAAACAGATTCATTTGCTTCCCATAAAACCTAGTTTGCTTTGAAATAAATTTAAAAGCAATTTCGTTCTCTGTTCTATTAGATAATTTATAATTAATTGATTACAGTCTGTAGTATAAAAAGTTATGAAATAATTTGAAAAACAAAATCTGAGCTATACACAACAAATAAAAATTTTTTTCTAAATATAAAAATAACAATCTTATTTTAAACCCAAGTTTTTAAATGAATTTTTTAGTTCGATTTGTGTTTGTTATTTTTATAATAATTCTTTAGAATGTTTTAAGTATAAATTTGTAGAAATTTCATCAAATACCGAACCTCAACACAAAATTTTTTATATAAAAAAAAATATTTTGAAATTTTGTGTATACATTTGTAATTCTCAAACAGTTTTAGCAGTTAGTGTATAAGGCCCGTGTTGTTTGTTTGTTTGTGAATTCAAAGTCTCCTAGCTATTCCCCCTTTCCCCTAATGTCCTCTCTCCCTTTCCCCCTCTCAAACCCTCTCCCAAGCCCCATCTCTACCACCTCTCTACCACCTCTCTACCACCTCTCTACCACCTCTCTACCACCTCTCTACCCCCTCTCTGCCATCTCCTTCTCCCTTGAACTATAAGACCGACAACTTCCAATTTTTTTTTTACCGCAAAAACTCACTGGCAGACAGAGTATATTACAGTCGGTTAACTTCCAACTGCAATGTTTCTATTTCTTCGTTTTTTTTTTATTCTTATGACTGGTTCCACTTCGTTGAGCAAAAAAACGGCCAAGCGAATATTTTATTGGGGTGCCAAAGGACTTGAGTATCAGCCCTTCAGCCCTTTAGCCCTTCAGCTCTACAAATAAAGTATAAACTAAAGTCCGACAAGTACAGGCAACGTGACAAGCTTTTCAAAAAAAAAAAAATTAATAAAATATACAAAAATATATATAATAATAAATAAATATATATCATAAAAAGATTGCCATAAAAAATATTTAATAAAACTGTACATAAATTAAATATGCGTATTTTACAATATGTGTTAAAAAAAAAAGGAAAATCCATTAAATGCTTATTGTTCAGCAAACTATAAAATAATTTGTAAACAATTGTTGGGCATTTTTATTGTTATATTTAAATATTATTGTTGCTTATTTGTATGTCTTTTGGTGACTTGTGATAAGCTATATATAAAATCCTGTTTTTTTTTATGAATAAAAATAAATAAACAATTGCAAAGTTTAATATGCGTTAAGCCAATTTAAATGTTATAATGTTTTAAGCAAATACGCTTAATTAATGGGCATTAATTTGCCAACTCATTGGTTACAATATTTAAAATTATTGTTCAAATATTTATCAGGCCATATATAACTTAATAAAAATATAATAAATATATAGTTTGGTGTTAGATTAGCTTGATTTTATATTTAATAATATATATTATGCCAGCAGATTTTGTTCTGTTAAATTTAGCACCTCTTGCTAAATTTTTACCAAATTATAATTTCATATTTATGACATCATTGCATTCTTAGCTAATTTATAGTTTTGCATTGCCAATTTTCATAATTTCGCATTTAGAAAACATTTATTATTTCTAGAGGTATTTCAACTATTTTATGAAAATTTATCCAAGACTTTTGGCCATAAATCAAACTGCAATTATTGTTTTGTTGACAATCAAAAAAATCTGAAATATAATCCAGCTCATGACAATCACAAATTGTGCATAATTAAGCAATGCACAAAATCTGATGACAAAACAGGTATATGTGTGTAGGTGTGTGTGTGTGGGGGCGTAACTGTATGTGGGCGTGTCAACAATGCCAAACCGCAGACAAATAGCTGGCACCAGGTAACAGCCAACAACAGCTAACAGTTAAGGGCTAACAGCTAAAGGCTAACGGCTACTCAGCGCACACACTTCTAGTTTCTCTCTGTATGTGTGTGTGTGTTTGTTGTGCACACTCCAAGTTGTTTGTCACTGAACCATGAACTGTACACGGACAATGAGAAAGACAGATATATGTGAATGTAAATGTGCATATGCTTGTGAACGTGACTGTGGAGTACTCATCGGCAGCAGAGTAGCAGCAGAGTATAGGGCAGTTGTCGCACTCCTTCTACAGAGTCGTTATTCATGCAGAGACACTGCCAACAGGAACAACAATTAAAAACAATTAAGCTAGACTAGAAAGATACTCTAGAATTGACGGAAAGGGTTGCCCAAAACAAATTTTCATGTTGAGCATTCCAAGGAGTAGGTTTTGAGGTATTTGCAAAAAAAAATATATTAATAAAAATTTAGTTATTTAAACAGAAGATATTTTTGAGGACTATAAATTGCCTTACTTGCATTTATAAACTAAGATTATTAATATTTAAAAATGCTAAACATTATATTTCAAATTAAACATTTTTTTTTGCATTAAAATTAAAAAATAACTCTTGCTTTCTATTCATAAAATAAAAGTATAAATTAATAACACTATGCAACAATAAAATAAAAGTATAAATTATTAATAACACTATGCAAGAATTAAAAAAAAAAACTCTGGAAGTTTTTAGAGTGAAATACAATGTAAAATAAATCGCTAATTTCGAAAAAAGAAATAAAAAAATATGTTGACGGCACCGTTTGCGAGTTAATTGAAAAATGCTAGATTAGGTAGCTTTTGTTAAGGGAAAATAACTCTGAATACAGTTTAATGATACAAAAGGTGTTTATCGATTTGAAAAGGTTATTAAATTACCCATAATTCTTTCATACAACATTATTTAATCATATTATGCGTTCAGAAGTTATTAGAGAATTAAATAAAAGTGTTGCATAAATTTATTAAAAAAAATTTTTTTTGTGCCATATTTTTATTTTCCAAAATTGGATTTCTGATTTTTGTTTCAAAATGCTGTTGTTAATTTTTTTTATCTATACAAATCAAAAAAAGTATTTTTAATGAATATAAATGAATATAAAAAAATTATTATTACCTCGTTATTATTTTTTTTAAAGAAACGTTCGTTAAAATTGAGTCTTTTTTAATTAATATAAATAAATATAAAAAAAATATTATTATTTCGTTATATTTTTTTTTAAGTTCCGGTCGCTGAAATTGTGTCTTCCGAAGCAAGTATTAGATATTCGACATTTTATATATTGTATATGAAGAATTGTTTCTTTAACTATTATTATTTATATATGTAATCTATATGCAGGGGCTTGACAATAAAAACTTAAACAGTTTATTTTACACTTCATATAAAATCTGAAATTGCCACTTTCAACTAAACATACAAGTGCACTGAAGGCTTTTAAAGCTGATCAATATTTTATATATTTTATAATTTCTTTGCTTCTGTTAAATATACCCTTTTTTACTATAAGCATTAAGCATAGGGTATAAAAACCTCACGTGTTTGTGGACTGCGCGTATTTGCTTATGCAAAAGGACAGACGATTGCTGGACGATGGGTTTTGCGATGGCATTTTGCTATAGTATGATGGTACGGTGAGACTCAATGGACGCGACTCTTGTGCTGTTTGATTTGCAGTGCTACTATGAGTAGAGGGAGGGGGAGGGGTCAGTTGAGCTGAACTCAACTCAACTCAGCTCAGCTCAGTGCAGTTCATTCATTCAACAGCTGCAGGTGCTGTTAAAAATGAGCATGTGGCAAATACTTAAATATTTATATTGCATTTCGCATTGAAACCGTCAGAGCGAAATCATCAACAACAGCAACAAAAACAAGTTAACACACGTGCATTGAAATTTAATTAAAAAATAGTTTTTTGTTTTTTTTTTTTGAACATTTTATGGAACTTACAAGAACGCGCGGAGCATATGAAATGCGCTGCGGTTGAATAATTAAAGTCAATTTAATGGCCATTAATTGAAGTCGACTGATGCATTGATTGATGGCAATCGAATAGAGATAAATATATAATAATAAAATGCAGTTTTTGTTTTAATTAGTTTGTGTGTGTAATATGCGGTTATATCTTTTGTTTTAGCCTGCGGCTATATCTTTAATCTAAATTACATAGGCTTAACGCACACATTTATGCGGGGCCAGCAAAATGCAAATATATATTCAAGCAGAAACTGCGGTATAAAATAAATGGCAGGGAGTACAATGAATGCTATTATTAAAAGCGCATTTATATAATGGACTCAACATACAAACAGAGAGAGAGAAACAGAGAGAGAAAGGAGCGAAGTAGAGACATATCCTGCAAGTCGTGCAGCTTCAGCCAGGACCCCAGCACTTAAAACTGGTCACGCGGTCCTCAAACAGGATATAACGTTGAAAAGTGCAAAGCTGGCAGCTGCCTTGCCTTGCCTTAACTTGGCTGAATACAATGGGGCGTATGAGCTATCTTTTATATACATATATTATCTTTAGCATGTTTGACTTGTTGTGCATTTAAATACAAGCACTCAAGCATAAAATGCTGGCTTTTATTATTGAAATCGACGTCAGTGCAGCGCATTAATGCGAAAATTATGCCAGACAGTTGTAATGGATTGACTGATGAATTGAGCAACTGACGAAATGACTGTCTGTACACATTCGTGCACACACAGAAAACTATGCAAATATTGAGCATAAATTAGGCGAGAATATACCACGAAAATCAAACATTGTATAATGAATGTTAACATATTGTTAGAAGTCAGAGACTCTTGAGTTTATGTATGAGAAAATCATAATTCATAAGTTTTTATAAGCATTGTGGTTTAATTGTGGATAAAGGATTTAATATTTTTTGTTGCTATAAATCATTACGCATTTTTATAATGCTTACTTTATAAGTAACAGCAATTTTTCACGCAGGAAGAATTGGTGTTAATAAATTTGATATATACATTTTTCATCTCTATATTTAATATTACAATATTTATGGACTATTAAATATGGATGAGAATATTCATGAGACCGAAAATAACAGAGTTTATAAAAACTCAAATATTAGATAAAAAGGGGGAAATCTGGAAATAATTCTAATTGCAGCCGAAAAATTCTTAAAAATTGTTTTGTATTGAAATAAGTTGGAAAAACTCAGGCCAACGAATATTGTTTCAACTATTTAAAATATATTTATCGTTCTTAAATGAAACCCGGGTCATAAAATGCTTTTCGTTTCCCTCAAACATATATATTTTTGAATTATCTATTCCAAAAATAAATATAAACTCTATTAAAGGAAGATTTCTATTTTTTTAATATTTATATGAACTTATCGAATAAAATTTTAAATAATAAACAAGTTGTTAGATAAAAAGAGCATTATATGAATACTTTGAAGCTCAACATCTGCACATAAAAGGTAATAAATTTTTCTAAGATTTTATTTATTTATTTATTTTTTTTTTTAATATAACAATAACAATTTAATTTGCGATAGAATGGAATAAATTACTTTTTAAATTATGAACAAATTGTAATAAAAATAACCTTATCTGAATATTTTGAAGCTCAACAGCTACACACAAAAGTTATTAAATTATTCTAAGATTTAATTTATTATTTATTTTATTTTTATGATTATAATTTTTTTTTTTTATATATCTAAACCTATTTATTTTGCAATTAAATAGAATGGAATAACTTTTTAAATTACAAACAAGTTTTAAGAAAACAGCAAAATCAGAATATTTTCAAGCTCAGCATTTAAACACAAATATGTAATTTGTTCATTAAAAATTTATTATTAAAAATCAGAATATTTTGAAGCTCAATATTTAATCACAAAAATTTTTAATTTATTCCCAGATTAAAATTTTTTTTTTGTTTTATAACTATAACAATTTATTTTTCAATAGCAAGCAATTATACAAATTATTATTATATTATATTATTATCTGTAAGGTGTGCGATTTTTTGTATTTATTTTTATTTATTTTCATTATTTTTCCCACATTTTATACCCAAAAAAAGTTGCCTGCAAATTTCTCACCGTGTGTGGCATTTTAATCATTATGCACATCAATGATTTTTGTCATATCAACATTACGCATTTGCGCTTTAAATATTTGTAACCATAAACCTTTTTGTTCTGTAACCGGATCGTTGCACATATTTGCTTGTTATGCCGCACCAACTGGCGTCATTTATTGGGGGCACACTTTCAACAACTGACGCACACACGACTCGTCCTGCTGCTCTTGCTGCTGTTTGTTGTTGTTGTTACTGATACCACAGGACACACGCAGCGTAGCTTTGTCCATATGGTCAAATAGTTTGGCCACAAGCCTCTCTGGTCCTTGGGGCTGGCCACAATTTATGAATATGACACTTCATTCCACATTTGTTGGCCCAGCCAACTAGCCAGGCTAGTATGTTAGCCAGCCAGCCTGCAATTAATTGCAAGTTGGCCAAAATTGATGTTCAGGTTTTTGGGCGACAGTTTGAAAAATTGTTGGAACCAAATTGCATGAGCTTTTTGTGCTTTTTGTGGCAGCTTGCAATTGAATTACCATTCGGCCAATTGACGGGCACAATGAACTTTTGTGGGTGGCACACACAGGTAATTGCAGTTTTTGGGATGCCGTTTTGTGCTGGACTAATGCCAGGGACTTCTAATCCTTGTGCTCCTTGCTCTACATGCAAATGTCAAAGGCGGACTAAAGTGCTTAACGTAATTTCTGACATGCCAAAGTTTTGGGGGGAAGCGCCAGTTAAAAGCCATTGACAGGCCAAATCGGTTATGTTGAGTTGAGGAAAGTTCTATGCCTGAAGCCAGAAGGGGCACAGTTGCACGCAAGGCTTCAATGTGCAACGTGCAACGTGCAACGTTGCTAGTTGCACTTTTGGTTATTGCCCCGTTGCCTGGGTTTTCAGCACGCACGCGTGCACTAATCCTTTTTTGCAGCTGCAATCTGCGGCGCTGCTCTCTGCAGCAGGATCTGTGTATCCTGCCAGCGAAAACCCCGATTGCAATACATCAAATTTTGGCAGGCTGTCTGTCGGTTTTACCTGTGCCTCGTCGCGATCGCGGTCCTCATCCTGTAGCCGGGGCAGGTGTGTTGTATCTTTTCGCTCCCTAACTTAAAAATTGTGCTGATTGTAGGGTCCATCAAACAGATTGCAAAACACATTTGCAACATGTTACGTGCCACGTAAGCTGCAATTAAGTTTTGTTAATTTTAATGAAGCTTTGTCGCATCTGCTACTGCGGCTGCTGCTGCTGCGGCTGCTTCTGGGGCAACATAATACTTGCCACAGCCGTTGGTGAACAATTTTTGTAGGGATTCAACGTTTTGGTTTTCAATGCCCCCAAAAGCAATGCCAAAGGACAAGCCAAAGCAACAGCTGCTCTTCACTTTTAAGGGTTGGTTTTTATTTTCTTCTCTTGTTTTTATTTTATTTTCTTTATTTTTTATAGTCACGCCTTCAAGCATATAATTCAACTAGTTTTAAATTAAATTAAATGAAGCTAAACGTTAATCATTATACGTTTGTTTGCTATTGCTGACTTGTAGCACAAATTATCATTTAAATGAAAAAAATTATAAATTAATTGTGTAGATATTTGTGAGCACCTTTCTTATTATTTATATATTTATTTATTTTTTGATTGGGTTAGTAATAATAACAAACTTATTAAGAATAAAATAAAATTTTAGTTAACCTTATTTTAATGTGTATTACTTGATATATAGATAATTATTTATACTTTCTGATGTACACATTTAGCTGTCTCCTTTATCTAAAGACATTTAAAATTAGTTTAAGAGTAGATTATTTAACTTTTGTTTCACACAACTTTGAACACGCATTTTCCACCCAAGGCGTTGTCTTGTCAAATAATTAACTCTTAAACTAAGTTACAAGTCAAACAAGTATATAACAAAAAAAAAATTAAATAAAATAAAAGAGGGAAAAATGTCTTTACTTTAGTTGTTCAATTTGTGGGCGGAATTTTCAAAAACTTTGTTTAAAGAAAACTAGTGTAAAACATTCATTTTGGATTATAGTTTAATTATAAATTAATAAAAAGCTAAACTCCCTAAGAATAATATAAATATTTTACCCCACATTGTTATTAATATATTTATGTATTTATTGTGTTTTTTTTTTTTACATATTTTAGTTGTGAGCACAAGTAAACTAAAGACAAAGAAGTATATTTTATTTAATTGAATTTTATTTTATTTTTTTTTTGTAATAGCAATATATTGCAGAAATGTTTTTTCGTTTTCCCAATGTAATGAAAATATCTGTTATTGATAAAATTTTTAATTAAATAAAGCAGATATAGGTACAAGACTAATTTGTGCTTTAATTACACCAAGTTGTTTATAATTTTAAAAACCGGCAAATAACCAAAAACCTGGTTTTTCCAGCCAGTTTTTTATTGAACTTAAAAATTGTTTTTATTTTTTTCGACACTAATTTTGTTTGTATATATAAATTTTATATTATTTTTAAATAAATTTCAAATTTATCTTAAGCAGTATTAGAAAGATTCAAGTGAATTTATGGGGTATTCTCACTACCTGTAACTGAACTTAGTTTTGATATTTATTTTGATTAAATTTTGATTTAAAATTTATTTTTTGATAAAAATCAGACCTTCAGCTAAGGTTTTATACACAACATTATGTTAGGTAAATAATTTTATACTTAATTGATATTTTCAATTAGCTAATCGCACTTTTTTATGCTCAAATCAATTTGTGCAACATGTTTGAAGCCATGCCACCTGCCTGCACTGACAACAAAGTGCTTGTGCCACCAATCTGCGGCAAGTATAAAAATTTATGTTTAAGTTTTTTGCATGTGTGTGGTAAATTTTTGTTAACGTTTGCACTTTGGCTGCTATTTGCTATGTGAACTTTTGTGTGGCACGCGGCACAAAACTTTAGCCAAATCCAGCAAAAATGCCCCAAAGCCAAAAGCCCTAGAAATAAACGTAGACGTCGACGTAGAGGTAGTCGTTGTTGAAGTTGTAGTAGTCATATCACATAGTTGTTGCCGTTACCAAGAAGTCCTGGCCATCAACAGCAACCGGGGCAACATAAAATTGTACCCCGACTACAAAGTGGTTATTTTGTTTGAAGTAATCCACAAGAAGTCGTTAAAACTGTCGTTGCCACTAGATTGATGATGGTTTCACGTGTCCAATGCAGATACGCGACTCGCATCCTTGCATCCGCCTTGCAACTCACTTTTTTATCCTGCAGCTATTTATGATAGGAAGAGCTTTTAGCAGGCTATTGGAAAATAGTGCTACGATTTGCTGCGATTATCCAGCACAAGCTCATATAAACATTATATACATATGATATAATATATGTTGAAAGTTATGCCATTGCTATATATGATGGACTTTAATATCGGCGCACATGATTTACGCTTCAATGATTTTCCTAACGCTTTGACATGCAAATACTGCAAAAATATACGAGTTTATATTTTTGTGCACTCAAAAAAAAAGTGACAATATTAAAAGCTTCGAAGTTTGTTCATAAAATGAACAAAAAATGTCAAAATTTCTTCGCTAACTAACCAGATCGATTAATAAAATATTTTCGTTGCTTAAAAAACTTTTAAAAGTCGCTGATAAAGTGGAAAAACTACACTACAAAATTAAAATTTTTTTCTTAAGTTTTTAAAGAATTTGCAAACTAAATTTTTACCTTAAAAAAAATTTTTTTTTAATTTCGGAAATTTATCTTTCACATATGCTGAGCTGTTAAAATGATGGATAATTAAATAGCTGCATATGGAATAATTATTTTTATCAGGTATTTACTATATAAACTAATTAATTTATTCATAAATATTTGCATTTAAGACTTTGCTCTACACAACAGTTAACAGTTGATATTTAAGCTACTGCAACTGTTAATAACAGTAGCCTGTGCCTGTTACCTATACTGTAACTGTTAATGGTAACACTGTTTTAACAGACCTTTTACTCTCTGTAGAAAGGCAAAGTGTAAAAAGATATTTCTTTGTCCCTAAATTATATTCTATATTTTTATATTATTGTAATAAATATTTTTATCAGGTATTTACGATATGATTTAATTAATATGTTTATAAAATATTAACATTTAAGACTTTGCTCTACACAACAGTGAACAGATGATATTTAAGCTACTGCAACTGTTATTAACAGTTTCCTGATTGTACTCTGTAATGTGCCTGTTAACTATACTGTGACTGTTAACGTTAACACTGTTATAACAGACCTTTTACTTTCTATATAAAGGCAAAGTGTAAAAATATATTTCCTTGTCACTAAATTATATTCTATATTTTTACATTATTGGAATAAATATTTTTATCAGGTATTTACGATATCATCTAATTAATATGTTTATTAAAATAGTTAACAGAGAGTAAAAGCTGTTATAACAGTGTTAACATTAACAGGCACATTACAGAGTACAATAAAAAAACTGTTATTAACAGTTGCGGTAGCTTAAATATCAACTGTTAACTGTTGTGTAGAGCAAAGTCTTAAATGTTAATATTTTATAAACATATTAATTAGTTTATATCGTAAATACCTGATAAAAATATTTATTCCAATAATGTAAAAATATAGAATATAATTTAGTGACAAGGAAATATATTTTTACACTTTGCCTTTATATAGAAAGTAAAAGGTCTGTTATAACAGTGTTAACGTTAACAGTCACAGTATAGTTAACAGGCACATTACAGAGTACAATCAGGAAACTGTTAATAACAGTTGCAGTAGCTTAAATATCATCTGTTCACTGTTGTGTAGAGCAAAGTCTTAAATGTTAATATTTTATAAACATATTAATTAAATCATATCGTAAATACCTGATAAAAATATTTATTACAATAATATAAAAATATAGAATATAATTTAGGGACAAAGAAATATCTTTTTACACTTTGCCTTTCTACAGAGAGTAAAAGGTCTGTTAAAACAGTGTTACCATTAACAGTTACAGTATAGGTAACAGGCACAGGCTACTGTTATTAACAGTTGCAGTAGCTTAAATATCAACTGTTAACTGTTGTGTAGAGCAAAGTCTTAAATGCAAATATTTATGAATAAATTAATTAGTTTATATAGTAAATACCTGATAAAAATAATTATTCCATATGCAGCTATTTAATTATCCATCATTTTAACAGCTCAGCATATGTGAAAGATAAATTTCCGAAATTAAAAAAAAATTTTTTTTAAGGTAAAAATTTAGTTTGCAAATTCTTTAAAAACTTAAGAAAAAAATTTTAATTTTGTAGTGTAGTTTTTCCACTTTATCAGCGACTTTTAAAAGTTTTTTAAGCAACGAAAATATTTTATTAATCGATCTGGTTAGTTAGCGAAGAAATTTTGACATTTTTTGTTCATTTTATGAACAAACTTCGAAGCTTTTAATATTGTCACTTTTTTTTTGAGTGCACAAAAATATAAACTCGTATATTTTTGCAGTATTTGCATGTCAAAGCGTTAGGAAAATCATTGAAGCGTAAATCATGTGCGCCGATATTAAAGTCGATCATATATAGCAATGGCAAAACTCTCAACATATATTATATCATATGCATTTAATGTTTATATGAGCTTGTGCTGGATAATCGCAGCAAATCGTAGCAGTATTTTCCAATAGCCTGCTAAAAGCTCTTCCTATCATAAATAGCTGCAGGATAAAAAAGTGAGTTGCAAGGCGGATGCAAGGATGCGAGTCGCGTATCTGCATTGGACACGTGAAACCATCATCAATCTAGTGGCAACGACAGTTTTAACGACTTCTTGTGGATTACTTCAAACAAAATAACCACTTTGTAGTCGGGGTACAATTTTATGTTGCCCCGGTTGCTGTTGATGGCCAGGACTTCTTGGTAACGGCAACAACTATGTGATATGACTACTACAACTTCAACAACGACTACCTCTACGTCGACGTCTACGTTTATTTCTAGGGCTTTTGGCTTTGGGGCATTTTTGCTGGATTTGGCTAAAGTTTTGTGCCGCGTGCCACACAAAAGTTCACATAGCAAATAGCAGCCAAAGTGCAAACGTTAACAAAAATTTACCACACACATGCAAAAAACTTAAACATAAATTTTTATACTTGCCGCAGATTGGTGGCACAAGCACTTTGTTGTCAGTGCAGGCAGGTGGCATGGCTTCAAACATGTTGCACAAATTGATTTGAGCATAAAAAAGTGCGATTAGCTAATTGAAAATATCAATTAAGTATAAAATTATTTACCTAACATAATGTTGTGTATAAAACCTTAGCTGAAGGTCTGATTTTTATCAAAAAATAAATTTTAAATCAAAATTTAATCAAAATAAATATCAAAACTAAGTTCAGTTACAGGTAGTGAGAATACCCCATAAATTCACTTGAATCTTTCTAATACTGCTTAAGATAAATTTGAAATTTATTTAAAAATAATATAAAATTTATATATACAAACAAAATTAGTGTCGAAAAAAATAAAAACAATTTTTAAGTTCAATAAAAAACTGGCTGGAAAAACCAGGTTTTTGGTTATTTGCCGGTTTTTAAAATTATAAACAACTTGGTGTAATTAAAGCACAAATTAGTCTTGTACCTATATCTGCTTTATTTAATTAAAAATTTTATCAATAACAGATATTTTCATTACATTGGGAAAACGAAAAAACATTTCTGCAATATATTGCTATTACAAAAAAAAAATAAAATAAAATTCAATTAAATAAAATATACTTCTTTGTCTTTAGTTTACTTGTGCTCACAACTAAAATATGTAAAAAAAAAAACACAATAAATACATAAATATATTAATAACAATGTGGGGTAAAATATTTATATTATTCTTAGGGAGTTTAGCTTTTTATTAATTTATAATTAAACTATAATCCAAAATGAATGTTTTACACTAGTTTTCTTTAAACAAAGTTTTTGAAAATTCCGCCCACAAATTGAACAACTAAAGTAAAGACATTTTTCCCTCTTTTATTTTATTTAATTTTTTTTTTGTTATATACTTGTTTGACTTGTAACTTAGTTTAAGAGTTAATTATTTGACAAGACAACGCCTTGGGTGGAAAATGCGTGTTCAAAGTTGTGTGAAACAAAAGTTAAATAATCTACTCTTAAACTAATTTTAAATGTCTTTAGATAAAGGAGACAGCTAAATGTGTACATCAGAAAGTATAAATAATTATCTATATATCAAGTAATACACATTAAAATAAGGTTAACTAAAATTTTATTTTATTCTTAATAAGTTTGTTATTATTACTAACCCAATCAAAAAATAAATAAATATATAAATAATAAGAAAGGTGCTCACAAATATCTACACAATTAATTTATAATTTTTTTCATTTAAATGATAATTTGTGCTACAAGTCAGCAATAGCAAACAAACGTATAATGATTAACGTTTAGCTTCATTTAATTTAATTTAAAACTAGTTGAATTATATGCTTGAAGGCGTGACTATAAAAAATAAAGAAAATAAAATAAAAACAAGAGAAGAAAATAAAAACCAACCCTTAAAAGTGAAGAGCAGCTGTTGCTTTGGCTTGTCCTTTGGCATTGCTTTTGGGGGCATTGAAAACCAAAACGTTGAATCCCTACAAAAATTGTTCACCAACGGCTGTGGCAAGTATTATGTTGCCCCAGAAGCAGCCGCAGCAGCAGCAGCCGCAGTAGCAGATGCGACAAAGCTTCATTAAAATTAACAAAACTTAATTGCAGCTTACGTGGCACGTAACATGTTGCAAATGTGTTTTGCAATCTGTTTGATGGACCCTACAATCAGCACAATTTTTAAGTTAGGGAGCGAAAAGATACAACACACCTGCCCCGGCTACAGGATGAGGACCGCGATCGCGACGAGGCACAGGTAAAACCGACAGACAGCCTGCCAAAATTTGATGTATTGCAATCGGGGTTTTCGCTGGCAGGATACACAGATCCTGCTGCAGAGAGCAGCGCCGCAGATTGCAGCTGCAAAAAAGGATTAGTGCACGCGTGCGTGCTGAAAACCCAGGCAACGGGGCAATAACCAAAAGTGCAACTAGCAACGTTGCACGTTGCACGTTGCACATTGAAGCCTTGCGTGCAACTGTGCCCCTTCTGGCTTCAGGCATAGAACTTTCCTCAACTCAACATAACCGATTTGGCCTGTCAATGGCTTTTAACTGGCGCTTCCCCCCAAAACTTTGGCATGTCAGAAATTACGTTAAGCACTTTAGTCCGCCTTTGACATTTGCATGTAGAGCAAGGAGCACAAGGATTAGAAGTCCCTGGCATTAGTCCAGCACAAAACGGCATCCCAAAAACTGCAATTACCTGTGTGTGCCACCCACAAAAGTTCATTGTGCCCGTCAATTGGCCGAATGGTAATTCAATTGCAAGCTGCCACAAAAAGCACAAAAAGCTCATGCAATTTGGTTCCAACAATTTTTCAAACTGTCGCCCAAAAACCTGAACATCAATTTTGGCCAACTTGCAATTAATTGCAGGCTGGCTGGCTAACATACTAGCCTGGCTAGTTGGCTGGGCCAACAAATGTGGAATGAAGTGTCATATTCATAAATTGTGGCCAGCCCCAAGGACCAGAGAGGCTTGTGGCCAAACTATTTGACCATATGGACAAAGCTACGCTGCGTGTGTCCTGTGGTATCAGTAACAACAACAACAAACAGCAGCAAGAGCAGCAGGACGAGTCGTGTGTGCGTCAGTTGTTGAAAGTGTGCCCCCAATAAATGACGCCAGTTGGTGCGGCATAACAAGCAAATATGTGCAACGATCCGGTTACAGAACAAAAAGGTTTATGGTTACAAATATTTAAAGCGCAAATGCGTAATGTTGATATGACAAAAATCATTGATGTGCATAATGATTAAAATGCCACACACGGTGAGAAATTTGCAGGCAACTTTTTTTGGGTATAAAATGTGGGAAAAATAATGAAAATAAATAAAAATAAATACAAAAAATCGCACACCTTACAGATAATAATATAATATAATAATAATTTGTATAATTGCTTGCTATTGAAAAATAAATTGTTATAGTTATAAAACAAAAAAAAAATTTTAATCTGGGAATAAATTAAAAATTTTTGTGATTAAATATTGAGCTTCAAAATATTCTGATTTTTAATAATAAATTTTTAATGAACAAATTACATATTTGTGTTTAAATGCTGAGCTTGAAAATATTCTGATTTTGCTGTTTTCTTAAAACTTGTTTGTAATTTAAAAAGTTATTCCATTCTATTTAATTGCAAAATAAATAGGTTTAGATATATAAAAAAAAAAAATTATAATCATAAAAATAAAATAAATAATAAATTAAATCTTAGAATAATTTAATAACTTTTGTGTGTAGCTGTTGAGCTTCAAAATATTCAGATAAGGTTATTTTTATTACAATTTGTTCATAATTTAAAAAGTAATTTATTCCATTCTATCGCAAATTAAATTGTTATTGTTATATTAAAAAAAAAAATAAATAAATAAATAAAATCTTAGAAAAATTTATTACCTTTTATGTGCAGATGTTGAGCTTCAAAGTATTCATATAATGCTCTTTTTATCTAACAACTTGTTTATTATTTAAAATTTTATTCGATAAGTTCATATAAATATTAAAAAAATAGAAATCTTCCTTTAATAGAGTTTATATTTATTTTTGGAATAGATAATTCAAAAATATATATGTTTGAGGGAAACGAAAAGCATTTTATGACCCGGGTTTCATTTAAGAACGATAAATATATTTTAAATAGTTGAAACAATATTCGTTGGCCTGAGTTTTTCCAACTTATTTCAATACAAAACAATTTTTAAGAATTTTTCGGCTGCAATTAGAATTATTTCCAGATTTCCCCCTTTTTATCTAATATTTGAGTTTTTATAAACTCTGTTATTTTCGGTCTCATGAATATTCTCATCCATATTTAATAGTCCATAAATATTGTAATATTAAATATAGAGATGAAAAATGTATATATCAAATTTATTAACACCAATTCTTCCTGCGTGAAAAATTGCTGTTACTTATAAAGTAAGCATTATAAAAATGCGTAATGATTTATAGCAACAAAAAATATTAAATCCTTTATCCACAATTAAACCACAATGCTTATAAAAACTTATGAATTATGATTTTCTCATACATAAACTCAAGAGTCTCTGACTTCTAACAATATGTTAACATTCATTATACAATGTTTGATTTTCGTGGTATATTCTCGCCTAATTTATGCTCAATATTTGCATAGTTTTCTGTGTGTGCACGAATGTGTACAGACAGTCATTTCGTCAGTTGCTCAATTCATCAGTCAATCCATTACAACTGTCTGGCATAATTTTCGCATTAATGCGCTGCACTGACGTCGATTTCAATAATAAAAGCCAGCATTTTATGCTTGAGTGCTTGTATTTAAATGCACAACAAGTCAAACATGCTAAAGATAATATATGTATATAAAAGATAGCTCATACGCCCCATTGTATTCAGCCAAGTTAAGGCAAGGCAAGGCAGCTGCCAGCTTTGCACTTTTCAACGTTATATCCTGTTTGAGGACCGCGTGACCAGTTTTAAGTGCTGGGGTCCTGGCTGAAGCTGCACGACTTGCAGGATATGTCTCTACTTCGCTCCTTTCTCTCTCTGTTTCTCTCTCTCTGTTTGTATGTTGAGTCCATTATATAAATGCGCTTTTAATAATAGCATTCATTGTACTCCCTGCCATTTATTTTATACCGCAGTTTCTGCTTGAATATATATTTGCATTTTGCTGGCCCCGCATAAATGTGTGCGTTAAGCCTATGTAATTTAGATTAAAGATATAGCCGCAGGCTAAAACAAAAGATATAACCGCATATTACACACACAAACTAATTAAAACAAAAACTGCATTTTATTATTATATATTTATCTCTATTCGATTGCCATCAATCAATGCATCAGTCGACTTCAATTAATGGCCATTAAATTGACTTTAATTATTCAACCGCAGCGCATTTCATATGCTCCGCGCGTTCTTGTAAGTTCCATAAAATGTTCAAAAAAAAAAAACAAAAAACTATTTTTTAATTAAATTTCAATGCACGTGTGTTAACTTGTTTTTGTTGCTGTTGTTGATGATTTCGCTCTGACGGTTTCAATGCGAAATGCAATATAAATATTTAAGTATTTGCCACATGCTCATTTTTAACAGCACCTGCAGCTGTTGAATGAATGAACTGCACTGAGCTGAGCTGAGTTGAGTTGAGTTCAGCTCAACTGACCCCTCCCCCTCCCTCTACTCATAGTAGCACTGCAAATCAAACAGCACAAGAGTCGCGTCCATTGAGTCTCACCGTACCATCATACTATAGCAAAATGCCATCGCAAAACCCATCGTCCAGCAATCGTCTGTCCTTTTGCATAAGCAAATACGCGCAGTCCACAAACACGTGAGGTTTTTATACCCTATGCTTAATGCTTATAGTAAAAAAGGGTATATTTAACAGAAGCAAAGAAATTATAAAATATATAAAATATTGATCAGCTTTAAAAGCCTTCAGTGCACTTGTATGTTTAGTTGAAAGTGGCAATTTCAGATTTTATATGAAGTGTAAAATAAACTGTTTAAGTTTTTATTGTCAAGCCCCTGCATATAGATTACATATATAAATAATAATAGTTAAAGAAACAATTCTTCATATACAATATATAAAATGTCGAATATCTAATACTTGCTTCGGAAGACACAATTTCAGCGACCGGAACTTAAAAAAAAATATAACGAAATAATAATATTTTTTTTATATTTATTTATATTAATTAAAAAAGACTCAATTTTAACGAACGTTTCTTTAAAAAAAATAATAACGAGGTAATAATAATTTTTTTATATTCATTTATATTCATTAAAAATACTTTTTTTGATTTGTATAGATAAAAAAAATTAACAACAGCATTTTGAAACAAAAATCAGAAATCCAATTTTGGAAAATAAAAATATGGCACAAAAAAAATTTTTTTTAATAAATTTATGCAACACTTTTATTTAATTCTCTAATAACTTCTGAACGCATAATATGATTAAATAATGTTGTATGAAAGAATTATGGGTAATTTAATAACCTTTTCAAATCGATAAACACCTTTTGTATCATTAAACTGTATTCAGAGTTATTTTCCCTTAACAAAAGCTACCTAATCTAGCATTTTTCAATTAACTCGCAAACGGTGCCGTCAACATATTTTTTTATTTCTTTTTTCGAAATTAGCGATTTATTTTACATTGTATTTCACTCTAAAAACTTCCAGAGTTTTTTTTTTTAATTCTTGCATAGTGTTATTAATAATTTATACTTTTATTTTATTGTTGCATAGTGTTATTAATTTATACTTTTATTTTATGAATAGAAAGCAAGAGTTATTTTTTAATTTTAATGCAAAAAAAAATGTTTAATTTGAAATATAATGTTTAGCATTTTTAAATATTAATAATCTTAGTTTATAAATGCAAGTAAGGCAATTTATAGTCCTCAAAAATATCTTCTGTTTAAATAACTAAATTTTTATTAATATATTTTTTTTTGCAAATACCTCAAAACCTACTCCTTGGAATGCTCAACATGAAAATTTGTTTTGGGCAACCCTTTCCGTCAATTCTAGAGTATCTTTCTAGTCTAGCTTAATTGTTTTTAATTGTTGTTCCTGTTGGCAGTGTCTCTGCATGAATAACGACTCTGTAGAAGGAGTGCGACAACTGCCCTATACTCTGCTGCTACTCTGCTGCCGATGAGTACTCCACAGTCACGTTCACAAGCATATGCACATTTACATTCACATATATCTGTCTTTCTCATTGTCCGTGTACAGTTCATGGTTCAGTGACAAACAACTTGGAGTGTGCACAACAAACACACACACACATACAGAGAGAAACTAGAAGTGTGTGCGCTGAGTAGCCGTTAGCCTTTAGCTGTTAGCCCTTAACTGTTAGCTGTTGTTGGCTGTTACCTGGTGCCAGCTATTTGTCTGCGGTTTGGCATTGTTGACACGCCCACATACAGTTACGCCCCCACACACACACACCTACACACATATACCTGTTTTGTCATCAGATTTTGTGCATTGCTTAATTATGCACAATTTGTGATTGTCATGAGCTGGATTATATTTCAGATTTTTTTGATTGTCAACAAAACAATAATTGCAGTTTGATTTATGGCCAAAAGTCTTGGATAAATTTTCATAAAATAGTTGAAATACCTCTAGAAATAATAAATGTTTTCTAAATGCGAAATTATGAAAATTGGCAATGCAAAACTATAAATTAGCTAAGAATGCAATGATGTCATAAATATGAAATTATAATTTGGTAAAAATTTAGCAAGAGGTGCTAAATTTAACAGAACAAAATCTGCTGGCATAATATATATTATTAAATATAAAATCAAGCTAATCTAACACCAAACTATATATTTATTATATTTTTATTAAGTTATATATGGCCTGATAAATATTTGAACAATAATTTTAAATATTGTAACCAATGAGTTGGCAAATTAATGCCCATTAATTAAGCGTATTTGCTTAAAACATTATAACATTTAAATTGGCTTAACGCATATTAAACTTTGCAATTGTTTATTTATTTTTATTCATAAAAAAAAACAGGATTTTATATATAGCTTATCACAAGTCACCAAAAGACATACAAATAAGCAACAATAATATTTAAATATAACAATAAAAATGCCCAACAATTGTTTACAAATTATTTTATAGTTTGCTGAACAATAAGCATTTAATGGATTTTCCTTTTTTTTTTAACACATATTGTAAAATACGCATATTTAATTTATGTACAGTTTTATTAAATATTTTTTATGGCAATCTTTTTATGATATATATTTATTTATTATTATATATATTTTTGTATATTTTATTAATTTTTTTTTTTTTGAAAAGCTTGTCACGTTGCCTGTACTTGTCGGACTTTAGTTTATACTTTATTTGTAGAGCTGAAGGGCTAAAGGGCTGAAGGGCTGATACTCAAGTCCTTTGGCACCCCAATAAAATATTCGCTTGGCCGTTTTTTTGCTCAACGAAGTGGAACCAGTCATAAGAATAAAAAAAAAACGAAGAAATAGAAACATTGCAGTTGGAAGTTAACCGACTGTAATATACTCTGTCTGCCAGTGAGTTTTTGCGGTAAAAAAAAAATTGGAAGTTGTCGGTCTTATAGTTCAAGGGAGAAGGAGATGGCAGAGAGGGGGTAGAGAGGTGGTAGAGAGGTGGTAGAGAGGTGGTAGAGAGGTGGTAGAGAGGTGGTAGAGATGGGGCTTGGGAGAGGGTTTGAGAGGGGGAAAGGGAGAGAGGACATTAGGGGAAAGGGGGAATAGCTAGGAGACTTTGAATTCACAAACAAACAAACAACACGGGCCTTATACACTAACTGCTAAAACTGTTTGAGAATTACAAATGTATACACAAAATTTCAAAATATTTTTTTTTATATAAAAAATTTTGTGTTGAGGTTCGGTATTTGATGAAATTTCTACAAATTTATACTTAAAACATTCTAAAGAATTATTATAAAAATAACAAACACAAATCGAACTAAAAAATTCATTTAAAAACTTGGGTTTAAAATAAGATTGTTATTTTTATATTTAGAAAAAAATTTTTATTTGTTGTGTATAGCTCAGATTTTGTTTTTCAAATTATTTCATAACTTTTTATACTACAGACTGTAATCAATTAATTATAAATTATCTAATAGAACAGAGAACGAAATTGCTTTTAAATTTATTTCAAAGCAAACTAGGTTTTATGGGAAGCAAATGAATCTGTTTATACCTTATACTTTTATACATTTTTAGGTTTAATTTAATGTAGATAAAAAGGGTAAAACTTCCATTTAAAAACAGTTCAATTCAAAAAATGATTTCGATTCAGTTTCTATTATCAAATTACCCAGCTCTAACTAAGAAAGATATTTGAAAAACAATAGATTATTTTTAAAAAAAACGTAAGGTTTTTGGGAAATACAGAAAAAACTGTAGCACTTGTAAAACCAATCGCTTAATTTATAGAAAAATCAAATATAATTGACTAAAAAACTGTAGAAACAATTAATCAACTTAACATACTAGCTTTGCTTTTAGCAAACAGAGTATAAAACGAAAGGAAATTACGTTAATTTTTGTTGAATTTTATGTTTACTTGACAATGGCCTTTAAAACAAGCTGTAAAGTCGTTGGGGCTTTTGCCTCGGTTCAGTCCTCAGTCGGGACATAAATGAGTAGTTAATTTTGCAGGGCATTTGGGCGAAAAGTCTAAACTCATTAAACCATTTGAAATGGCAGTCAGAAATTAAATAGCAGGGCTTACAACAGATTTGCCCAAGGACCACAAAAGGCCAGCCCCAAAACAGTTGACCATAATTTAACCATTGTGTAAGTGTGTGTGTGTGTGTGGGTGTGTGTGTGGGTGTGTGTGTGTATGGGTGTGCATGGTTATTTTGTGGGTGTGTGTATATATGTGGGCGTGGCAGTGCCTGTCAACGTTTAAATTGCGGTTGCAACGACAAAAATGAATAAGTGGTTGCCTGCATTTCGGATGCAACATTTTAAATGATTTCCATGCAGCTGCTGCTGCTGCTGCTGTTGCATGCAACTCGCCACCGCATGCAATTTGCCCAGTAACAGGGGCAAAGGACACAGGACACAGAGGGAGTGGGAGTAGACACCCACACAATGGCAACGTTGACCAATCCTTGCAAAATGAACAACATATACATGCACATGGCCGTTCAATGTCCACACTTTTCACATTTGTCCTGTTCATATTTCATTCTCAATGACGGTGACAGGACAATGCGGTAAGCGAGCCGTATGCGGCGACGGCGACGACGACTCCTGCCGTATACTACGTGTCCTGCGTGCACCCAAATGAATCAATGTTTGTCACTGTGTGAGTTACTTTGCATGTTGCAACTGTGTGTGTGGGTGACGCTTGCTTACACTGATTCCAACTGATGAAGTTGGCGTTTTATGTGCGGTTGCCAGGACACATTCAGCCAGGACACACACGCAGCCCATGCCGCATTGTTTATCGCCAACAGCAACGGCAAACTGCAACTGCAACTCCATTCCACCTCCAACTGCTGCATTAATCAAAAGTTCAACGTCAACAAAACTGATTTTTCGTATGCACAAAAAAACTTTTTCATAATTAAAAATAAATAAACAAAAAAACAAAAAACATATATAAGGTAAGAAATCAAGCAAATGCAGCGTGAATAACCAAAAATCAGCAACAGCAGCAGCAGCAAACAGTCTCAATGAATGAATGTCTGAATGAATGAATGCATGTCTGAATGAATGAATGAATGAATAAGTGAGTGAATGCAAAGGATATAACAGCAGAGACGCATATGTTATTAGCAAACGGAAACAGGACTCCTTTTGTATGCTCAGTCTGGCAGCTGACAGTTCTTATCCTCACACATTTCTTGCTTTCCTTTTTTTTTTTTTTTACGGCAAATCGAACGGATATGCGCAGGAAACCTCAAACACACACACACACACAACACACACAGCAGACACATTCACAGCTTTGCCCTCAATTTCGATTCATCTTTTTGGGCTTGGCATTTGTTTCCTTTAGCTGTAACTGAGCAGCAGGTGATATACCTAACGATTTCCGGCTTATGATTTGACTTTATTTCTGATACCTCTCACACCAGTCTCCCTCTCTCTCTCTCTCTCTCCCTTCTCTCATTCAACAGGAATTTGCCATCATTTATAGGGGATTTGCATCGGCAGCTGCTTCTTCAGCATTTACCTTTCATATTTGAAACTCTTGATGCATTGCATGCCAATCAAATTTGCCAAAACACACATACATACATTTATTCAACACACAATCATAGTCAAGAGTTATTAATTGAGAACATTCACCTGGGCACCTTCTGTCCTTATTTATGAGCACAGTTTTGTTAATAACTCTAATGGTACTTGAGTCGGGTGGAGCTCTGCTTGTAAAGGTAATAAGAAAAGTTTAACTTTATGATTTCTTGCTTAGCAAGGTAACAAGAAATGAAATAACAGCAACGCGGCATAAGCGGCGTATACTTGTTGTTGTCATTATTTTTATTTATTTATTTTGTTTTTCTTTTTTTTTTGTTTTTTTTTTTGGGTTCACAGGCACAATAAAAGCATAAAGTGACAACAAAGCGGCAAACAACAAAATAAATAAATCACAACAAAAGCAGACAGACACAGACACAGACAATCACACTCACACACCTACAAAAAAAAATATAGCACGCACAGCATAAGCAAAAAATTAAGATTTAATTCGTTACAACAAAAATACCCTGGAAAAATTATAAGTTGTAGTAAAATTATTATGAGTTTAATATATATTTATAAATTTTTATAATTATTTTTTTTTTGGTATATTAACATATATATAAAAATAACTGCATACTAAATTTTATATTTCTAGCTCTTAAAGGACCTGAGATATCGAATTTATATTAAATATAGTAAATTCTTCATTATAATAATACAAATTCAAAAACCATTCTTAATTTTCAATTAATTACATATAAACGCAGCTGCATACTAAATTTTATGACTCTAGACCTTAAAATTCCTGAGATTCCTTACGAATATTAGATTTGGAAAATTCATCATTACTATAATAAGTATCTCAAATTTATTTTTATTTTACAATACATTACATATAAAAGCAGCAGCATACTAAATTTCATAGCTCTAGCTCTTAAGGGTCCTGAGATTCTAAATTAATATAAGATATGATGAATTCAACATTATAATAATTTAAATTCAAAATCCATTTCCAATTTTAAATAAACTACATATAAAAGCAGCTGCTTACTAAATTTCATAGCTTTAAATCCTAATATTCCTGAGATCCTCAATTAATATAAAAAATTGGAAATTTATTATCATGATAAAATAAATTTTAAATCCATTCTCAAACTTCAGTACATTTTATATTAAAAAAAAAATACATACTAAATTTTATGTCTCTAATTCTTAAAGTTCCTGAGATCCCTAAATAATATTAAATATAAAGAATTAATCATTATGATATTATAAATCTTAAGTTCAGTCTTATTTTTAAATATATTTCTGCAGCTGCATACTAAATTTCCTAACCCTAGCTCTTAAACTTCCTGAGGTCCTGAATTAATATTAGATAAGGTGAATTCATCATTATAATAATTAAAAATTTAAAATTCATTCCCAATTTTAAATAAATTAAATATAAAATAAGCTGCATATTAAATTTCATAACTTTAATTCCTAAACTTACTGAGAACCTTAATTTATATTAAAAATGGAGAAACTTATTATCATGCTAATATAAATTTAAAATCCATTCCCAAACTTAAGTACATTTTAAATAAAAAAAAAATAGATACTAAATTTTATGTCTCTAATTGTTAAAGTTCCTCAGATCCTTAATTAATATTAAATATGAAGAATTCATCATTACTATAATATATATTAAAAATCCTTCTCAACATTACAATATTTTAAATACTAGAGCACCTGCACACTTAATTTCCCAAATCTTTCTCTTAAAGTTCCTGAGATCCTGATGCTTATTCAAACAGGTTAACAATATTTTTAAGAGACCTAAGCATATATACACTTTATAGATATGCCGTAATATCTGCATTTTAGCCATTTTTATAGCTGACAGGGTATAAAATAGCGACAACAATAACAACAACAAGTACAACAAAAAACTTGTAGTTATCCTGAGCTTTTGTTCTTTGCACGCGATTCATATTTTTGCTGCCTTCATATGCTGGCCTCCTAGGCTGCTCATTGTGTGTGTGTTTGTGTGTGTTCCAAGAGAGTCTCTGTAGTCTCTGTAGATTGTTGTTGTTGTTGTTCTTATACTTGTTTTTTTGTTGTCATTTATTGTACGCCAGTTGACACAATGCACAACAAGGTGGGCGTAGACAGGTCCTGAGCAGTAGCAGGAGCAGGAGCAGGAGCTCTTTGCCCCAAAAACGGAAACTTTGTCATTGTTAGGTTGTTTGTGGGTCTCCTCTGCCGCCGTTAAGCATTTCCGGCTTTTATTGTTCTTGGAGCTTGGGCCACCACTAAATGCTTCATCATTGCGCACAGTTTTCATTTCCTTTTTCTTTTTTTTTCTTTTTTTATTTATATTTTTGGTTGGGTTGTTAGGGTTGGTATCTTTAGACGGCGACGGCATCGAATTGGTGTCGTTGCACGTTGAAATATTTATGTTGGTCGTTGTTAATTTATAATGGGCCCAAAGCACAGGGCCCAATAGAATTTTCACCTTAAGCAATGGCCACTTGTGCATGTCCTGCTCATTATTGTATAGCTCAGCACCCCATCCCAGCTAGCCTCTAGCATTTTTGCATGTCCTGTAGCAAATCACCTTAGGAGCAAAAGCATCACGAATTTCTCACAAAAGTTTTACATAAATTTTCTTCAAAATTTACGAGCTGTGTGAAGTTTTTTGTTGGCTTTTATTTCGCTTTTCTTTTTATTTTATTTTTATTTTTAGTCTTCTGTTATTTGAAATTTACGATACAATAAATTTTGTCAAACATTTGAAGTTGTAAAGCAGGCAACACCCAAAGGAGTTTACTTTTTGCTTTTCTTTTTGTTTTCTCCTTTTTTTTTACATTTTTTTTTTTTTTGTATTTTGTTTGTTTGATAAGCCATTAGTCAAAATGACAAACGTTTAGGTTGATTTAAATTGGAAAGATTTACAATGCACACGGTTAAAATGGCTTTGTATTTGGGTATTGAGTTTGAAAATAAGTACGAGCACTTGTAAGCTAGATATGAGATTGTTTAGGCTCAAGCCATAAGCCATTATCCATAACAAAAGCATGAAAAAATTCATAGGAATTGAGAGTATATATAATTTAAGAAAATCTAAAATATATTTGGGCATAAATTGAAATTGAAGTTAAAGTTAAAATTCCTTAAAGTAAGTTGTATATAAATTTTGTGAATTTTACTGACGCAGTTTCTATATTTAAATGTTATTATTTGATCCCAATTATCTTCAATTTAAGAGTATTATAATGGAATTAAAATTAGCAATAAGTCGAAAGAATTTTATTTCAATTCAAAAGTCAATCATTTCAAGTTCGTTATTAATTTTTACTTTACAACATTTTAGCTTTCTTTCAAATAAATAAATACATGATCAGTTTCTTTATTTAAATGCTAATTTTTTATCTCAATTATCTTCAATCTTAAAGTATTATAATTTAATTAAGATCATCATTATATAGAAATAATTTTACTTCAATTCAAAAGTCAAACATTTCAAATTCGTTATTAATTTTCACTTTACACCATTTTAGCTTTCTTTCAAATAAATAAATACATTATCAGCTTATGCAAATATCAACATATTTTCCAAAAAAAAATTGAAATACACAAAAAGTCAACATTTATTACACAAGTTGAAACAACCTTTGATATACTTATTTTTAATAGCCATAAAATTTGCACAAATTAAATAAAACACTAACAAATAAAAATTAAAATAAAAAAAAGAATTCCCGTAATTTATCAATACATATCAATTGCCATAACAGATTGTAGAACGTTATAGTGCATAAAAAATTCAAAAGCCGCTTTCAGTGCACATTTCTCCTAAAGCTTTTCAGCCTTATAGACATAGGGAGGAGGGTAGGGACGAATCTCTGAAAATCGCATTTGGGCATTTCGTAGGGCCGCCAGAAATATTCGTATTTTGCATTCAATGTTTGCCACTGATATTTCTCTCTATTTTTTTCGGCCTCTTTTTATTTTCTCTGGCCCTTGCCACGCATTGCAGTTGCAGGCAACAAATTTTGCACTATTTCCCCATTCGGTATATATATTTTTTTTTGTAAGAATTTTTTTTTGTCGTATGTGCAAGGGTTTCATATCCTGGCACTGGGGCAATTAAGTTCGTAATCTGAGCGACATCTGTGCAGCATTCGATGTGCCACCGCCAGCAGCAACAACAACTGCAACAACAACAATTGAGATTTTTCTGTGTGCAACGTTTTCAATATTTCGTCGACAATTTCATTTTTGTGCGTTGAATCAGTTTTGTTATTTTTTTGTGCATCGAAAGAGGAACATGCATCACAAGGGGGAGGGGCAGGGGCCAAATGGTGGTGTTGTTTACAGCTTGTTATTAACTCTATCGAATGGGTATGAGGATTTTTTTATGTATAAATATTTTTTTTTTTTTGTTGCTGTGAGCCCACGTGATTTAAATGGAGATCTGAAAATTTGTTAATAGCTCAAAGTGGTCCAGCTGCAATGCGCAATTGGCCAGGGCCAATTGATCAATTAGCTGTAAGCCTAGCTGGATTTACGAGACAAGCAGCTTAATATTGAGAGTCAAAAGTTTAATAAATCAAAAATATAAAAAAATGATCAAATATTTATGAGAGTCGCAAAAATGTGATATATACGCTTAAGAAGTCAATTAATAACAATTTAAAAATGTATTTTATTTTTAATTATTATGAATATCTGAATAGAATAATTATTCAATTTATTAGGCAGTTTAATTAATTGTTTAGTTGTTTATAACTTCTAGCAGAAAATAGGATTAAAAATTAGAATGTTTTATATGCTAAGCAAATTGTAATTTTTTTTATAGTTTAGTCAAGAAAAAGCAAAAGAATAACATAAATTTATTTAAAAGTAATATTCAACAATTTAAACCAAGTTTTTAAAGCCTTTAATTATGTAGATTTAAAACAAATAAAATTTTTTATATTTTTATAATATATAAATAATTTTATAATATTTTTTAAGACGCTAATCAGCCTTGAGACAACTTTATAAGCTCAACATATTTAAGTTCTGTGGATTAATAATAATATAGGGCACAATAAATAGCAAAAAAAATAAATTTTTAATAGATTTCATAAAATCTTTGCCAACTTATGGTTAAAATATATTTAATAAAAATATAGGCAAAAAATTAAAAGATGATTATTTTTTCAAATATTTTTTTCAACAATGCAAAAATGAGCACAAAAACCTCTCTAAAAATATATCGAGCTATAATTATAATTAGTTAACAATTCAGAGTAGAGCAGGCAATTAACTGTTCATTCTATACAAGTACAATTATAGAAAAAATATGATTTATAGGAACAAAAATGGAAGATCACTCATTCTAAAATGTTCAAAAATTATTTCACTTTCCTAATGTCCAGGACTTTCTGCATAGATGCTTCTTCTACTCCATTTGCTACTCCCATCTATTCAGCAAATTTAACAAAATTTTGAAAGCATGAAAATTGAAAATATTCCAATATTCAGTCAAATACATTTTCTGAATAGAACTTCATCATAAAAGTCATTCAAAAACAATGATTGATCCATACAGTCTGCAGTTCAGATGCAAATGAACAGACTCTGAAAACTAGAGAATTATACTTGTTGCAGCTGCATTTTTCAGGCTATATACAATCGGCAGGATGTTTTTGCATTTGCATTGTTAAATATGCACCTACACACACACACAGACAACAAAAGTCGTCCTGCTGCTATTTCATAGCTGTATATTTCACCTTGTACATTAACTGCCTGCTGCAACTGCTGTTAAAAATCTGTTGACCGAAAAGCCGAATGGTCGAATGCTTGACAGCTGCTTGGATTTTGAAAAGGCAGCGACAGCAAAACTTCCTTTTTTGAATACCCTGTAGTCAATTAAATTGTTTTAAAGGGTAGCATGCAGCACAGAAGTGAAGCAGACAATAGGGAAATTTAAACTTCGTTAGCATTAAAAGCGTATTTTATATAGGCATGTAGCAGAATTTGCTAATATATAAATTACTCTAAACAAATTCTGAAAACTTTTCGCTGATTTCGGAAAAAATAAAAATAATTTTTTGGACTGGTTTGGAACTAAAAAAAGGTATAATTTTAAGTTAGAAAAAATAAACTGTGAATATCCCCGAATATAAGAAGTTAATAAATATCCTATTAACTTGTCAATAATTTTAAATAAATAAACAGATATTTGGAATTAAATATTGCATAAAATTATGCTAAAAATAATTTTCCTAAAAATCGAATTTTGGGTTAAGAAAATTTAAAAAAAAAAATAAAAATAATTTATAAATATTTGTCGACAAATATATGATATTATATATGAATATATTCTTAGATGTTGGGGATACGAAATTATATAAAAAGTGCTATGCTGGAAATATATTTATTTTTGTAAAATTTTATGCAGGGTAAATGATAGCCGCGCTTGTTCCACATTTAGTATGCAGACTTTTATATGACAATAATTTAATACTTAAAACGATTTTTATAACAAAATATAATTTATTTATAACTTTTTTTTATTTTATTTATTTATTTATTTATTTATTTATTTTTTTATTTTATTTTTTTTTTTTTTTTTTTTTTTTGTATGCGAGGTAACTTTAAGTCGAGCCTTCTTTACACTCTAGAGCCTATGCCTACTGCCTTTTTTGAATACATCTAGAATGTGCGTTGTAGATGCAGCTGTCGTGTTCATGCTCTGAATATATACACACACCACACACACTCGCACACCACACACACACACACACACACAGAGAGAGAGAGTGATGAGCCGACGACCACACATAGGCTAAAGTCTGTGCCATAGCTAAAGGATTTTTATGGTTTTTCAATTGGTTCAACGTGTGTTTTTTGTTGCTGTTGTTGTTGTTTTTTTGCTCCTTTTTATCACAGCCAAGGCAGCTGTTAGGTTGCGTTGCGCGTGGGGCATTCATTAGAGGGAACGCAGCATGAAATTCTGGCTAAAAGCAGAGCCCGATGCCGCTAACAGCCTGCTGAATGCGGCCTGCTGTCTGCTGTCTGCTTTGGTGTTAGCCAGAAAACAAAAGCACAAACGCAAATACACACGCACAACACACACACAGCAGCAACCAAATGGAAGCAGCCATGCAGCAACAGCCTTGAGTGATAACATCATCAAGTGTGTGTGCCTGTGTGTGTGCCTGTGTGTGTGCCTGTGTGTGTGTGTTGAGTGTGTGCGAGCAGCAAGCAACGAAGCATGCAGGCAACATGCCACGCCAAGGAGCAACCGATGAAACCCAGAAACTGCAACAGCAGCGGCAACAATGGCAACAGCGGCATCTACACGAAAAACCTTGGCAACCAAAAAAAAAAAAAAAAAAACCGTAGACAAGAACAAGCCAAGTTAACAATGAGAAGAGAGAGCGCGCGGGGCATAAGGCGATGCGGCACGGGCAAAAGATTAAATCAGGTAGGAAATTTTTTTTTTTGGTTTTTATTTTTGCTTTTTTGCACCTGCCGTTAGCTGGCAGCCGGTTTACTTTGCTCAGCTGTTGTTGTTGTCATTCAGATGATTAGTGCGCAGCCTTCAAGCAGCGTCTCTGCGTTTGCGCAGCGCCGTCACTGTGAGACTCCTTTTTTGTTTATATACTCTGTTTGAAAATCGGCCAGAGAGTGTGGGAGTTGTGTAATGCCAGTTTGTGAACTAAATGCTAAGGTACATTTATGCCAATATGGACTATGTGAATAAAATAAATATTTATATTTATATGCCAGAAAAACTTCAATTAAAATCAATAAAATATTTAGCCAAGACATATTAATTTAGAAAAAAAAGGGGAAATTATCAGAAATTTTTTTGACAAGGGTCCCCCCTTATACATAAAAAAATTATAAAAAAAAATAAATATAATCAAAATTTTAATTTTTTTTTATGGTTTTGGTCTTAGTTTGATGCCTAAATTAATTCTGCATTTATATTTGAAAATACAATTTTTTCGAGTTTTTGTTGACAAGGGTCCCCCCTTGTACAATTTAATATTTTTTTTTTTGATATATATTATATTCTTTTTAAAAGAGATTAGTACTAAAAACTATTTAAAAATATATTTTGAGCTGGCATATTTTTTCGTGTAATAATTAATGACAAAAATGAAAAATATTGTGACCTCATAGAATATGATTTTTTTTTTTAGATGCTAGCCAGCACTTTCTTCTTTTTTTTTTATATTATATTTTTTTTTTTTTATAATAATTAATGTAAATAAATAAATAAATAGAATTTATATTATTATTTATTTTTAATATAATTTTTAATCGATTGCTGGCAACAAAATTAGTACCAGAAGCTATTCAAAAACATATTATCAGCTGTCTCATTTTTCTGGTCACAATTCATGCCACAAATTACAAATAATTTGAATTGAAAAATTTTCAATTTCAAAGAATATGATTTTTCTAGATTTTTAGCTTCTCAAAGTTTCTCAAAACTTAGAAGATTGGCATGTAAAAACACCTTTTGATCATAGTTTGAAAACACAAACGCGCTTATATTAAAAAAAAAGAAGATAAAAATTTTGAAATTTTTAGAATTTTGTTGACAAGGGTCCCCCCTTATGCATAATAAAAAAATTAAAAAAAATATCATCAAAATTTTGATGATTCCCTTAATTCCTCTGTAGCAAATATGTTCAATTATGCAGGCATAGAGATAGAGTATAACGCAGTCTGTAACTTTAACTTATTTTTGTTTCTCTTATTTTTTTTTTTGGATAACTGTTGCTGCCACATCGCGTGCGTCGCCTGAGTTCAACATTGCGTTTCGATCTTCAGAGAAACCTGTCCACGCATTGCAGCTTGTTGCCACTCGCTCCTCAAAATTGGTCAAGCAAACTGTGCGTGTGTGTGCGTGTTTCGGCATGTTTATGCAAAGAATCAACAGCCTTTGAGGGTTTATTTTTATTATATATTTTTTTGTTGGCCCTCATCAAAAAACAAGCTTACTAAACAGTTGAGAACAGATGAGAAAACACCTGCGTTAATTTACACGCATTTTTTTTTTTTGTCCAGGCATTGATTGTTATTTTAATTGGGCTAAGCGGCATAAATATTTGAATTAAAATTACAGATAAGAGTTGAAATAAATAAGAGTTTATCTTGAATTTAAATAAAATAAATTGAATTTATAGATTGTGGAGTATGTTAGCTTAAAATATGACTGCGAAATTTAATAGTAGTTGTAAATAGTAGAAGGACTATTAAATGTTTTTATATATTTTTTTAATAAGGCATACTAGTCTATAAGTTGAGGAAAATAGATAAAATCGGTTTTGAATGAATATATAAATTGAATCCAAAGGAATAGGTTAAATTTACCTCACTATTAAATCGCTTGCTTGTTTCCAAATCTAAGCTTAACCAGATTAAACCAATTTTTAGCTATTACATCCCTCTTAGTCTGCTGACAATATGCAAGTAAAAAACACTCAAATGTGAAAGTAACCTCGAAGTGAGCGTTAATGGCTTAAATGCAGCGACAATACACAACAGTCAAGGTTTACTTCCACGCCATTAGCTAAATATGTTCTGACCATAACGTGAACTGGAATAGGGCAGAGAGACAACAGCATAAAAAGCAGCAATAACAATAACAATATTAACAGACAGCAGAGGCAACAACCAACACAACCAGGCGACAATGAAATGGAAATTGTAAAAAAGAAAAAAATAAAATAAAAACAGAGCAATGCAAATGGAAGCAGTTGCAAGTTGCACGTTGCACGTTGCAAAGTTTTTCGAGTTGAAAGGGCAGAAACTGAGAGAGAGAGCAGACACAAGCAACAGCACCACGCCCATATATGCATAGGGGTTAGGGTAAAAGAGTCTAGTTTGTATAGGGTATTTGGGCATAGTATATTTTTGGGTATGGGGAATTGCCGGATGCGCTGTTAGCCGCACGAGTTGGCTGCATTAATGTGCAATGTGCAACAAGCTAGAACACCGCGCCACAAATTGACAACAAACAAAAGGCAGCAGAAAAAAAATGAAAAACAACGTGAAAAATTAAAAACTAAAACTGCATGCAACGCTTAAAATATGCAAACAGCAACAACAATACCCAGAACAACAACAACAACATTTTATGTGGCCTGGCAATGGCAGTTGATTATAAGCCCATTGATGGTCCTGGTCAACACGGTCTGCACTGACCCTTAATGCTATTTCAAGCCCCCTAGCTGAACTTTAGTCCCACCACCACACTTCGCTACATTAAACAAGTTAGATTGTTCTATGCGAAAGTAATTGTTTAGTAGATACCCTGTAGGTATTAGATAAGCTAAAATAACTTTAATTTCTTATATGGAAAATGGTTGAATTAATACCTTGAATTACTTTCCTTAGATTAATAAACTTTCACTATATAAACTGCTTAAATGTTGATAATTTTCTATAAAAATATTCCCATTTCTGTTTTCCATCAAATCTTACGAATCGAGTTTTGAAGCGGTTCTGAATTCCGCAAAAAGACGTATCTTTTTTGAGCTGTTAAAATTAAAATTAAATTTTAAAGTTTATTGAATTTTTTTGTTGAAAAAATAATTCAATTTATCTAGTCACCTGTTGTTAATAAGCTTTTACTTCTCTTAAACAGTTTAAATGCTGAATAATTGTCTATAAAACTATGCACATTTCTGTATTTAAAATTCAAAATTCGAAGCGGTTCTGAATTCCGCAAAAAGTATGGAATTTTTGAGCTGCTAGAAATAAATTTTAAAGCTTCTGAAATTTAAAAAAAAAATTAAAAATTAGGTAAATTAATCAGGACACTTGTTGCTTTACATTTTGTTTACCTCATTTTTTCCTAAACTTTTTTGTTTTTATTTAAATTTTGACAGCTTTGCAGAATATTCTTGTACACCTCATTTTTATTATTATTTTCATAATTTTTATTGTAACAACTTCTAATGTCATAAAGTTATATTGATTACTTACATAAGTTTCAGACATTTAATTGATTTTTTCTACGTTCAATATATTTTTTAAGATTATAAAAATGTGTTTCATTTATTTATTAACAGGGGTCAGTGAACTGTAACTGTTCAGAAACTGCATAGCAAATTGTATGTATTCGAAACTGTTCTGAATTTCGCAATATATTAATTTTTAAGCTGATCAAATTAAAATTAAATTTCAAAGTTTCTTAAATATTTTATTCAAATAATTTATGTCAGGAAATTTTATGTATTCAGATATAATAGAGTCTGAGATCGTTCGGTTGCAAAAAGACAGAAAAATTGTATGGAAAATTAATGCTGAATTTCTTTAAACTTTTCCTATAATTTTACTAAAATTAAGAAATATTATTTCGTTTTGAATATTACGTTTTGTCATCCAGAATAAATAAATGCTGATTAAGGATAGAAAGATAAACTCTGAGCTAATAAGACAGGACACAATGCATAATGCCTTTTAAATATACTATACAGGTTCTCAGATATCCACAAAGCCCATTTCAATACACAACCTTACTATACCCAACTCAACTATTTGTATTATATATAGGGTATACAAAATAAAAGCGAAAATATTGTAAATTGCAATACAGCGCAGACAAAATGGCAACAATGCTCACACACACATAGAGAGAGAGAGAGGGAGTGAGCGTTTGAACCAAACTGTTGCAGGCAACACGATATGAGGCATGGCCGTAGACCTCGCCCTGTGGCATGTGCAACGAAGCGCACCACCCGACTGTGTTGCCTCCTGCTGTTGCAAGAGTTGGTGGCTCCTTGGTGGTTTATAGGTGCGCACACAGCCAACACATGGGCACAAAAGGCGCCATTTTTGGCATATTTCTATTGCCACGAAACACAAATGTTGAAAATTCAACATCAGTGCTTGGCAAAAATGCCGCTAAATAAACTTCATTCAGTTCGGTTTTATTTTTTTGGTTTATTTTTAGCTTTTAGCTTTAGCCAAATGACTTTCAGTTTTTGTAAAGGGGCAAAAAATATAAAACCCTTGAAACCATTTAGCGTTCGGCTATGAATTATCCCATTTCTGAATGGCAATAGAGAGATACACATAAATAGAACAACGTGTTTTTCAAAATGGTCAAAATCTAAACGGAAATATGGAGCAAAATCGATTAATAGGAAAAGAGTATTTATTTTTTTGTCAATTTATGGAGTTAGTTTAGAGTTGTTAAACTATGGATGAAACTATCAATTGGAAGAGTATTTAGAAATGTTTTGAGTTTAGTTTTGAGCTGCAAAACTTTTGATGAATTGATTGATTGATTTCGATTTGATTCTGCAGCTCAGTTATTTAGATACAAGATCTGTTATTAAACTTGCTAATAAAATCTTTTATGAGCTCAAATCTTTTACTATTTTCAACTACTTTTCTTTCCGATTTGCTTTTAATTTTGTTTTACAGCTTTGGAAAAAAATATCATTATTTTTTGCATTTAAAAAAAATATTTTCAAATGGCTTTAAATCAATTTCGATTAAAGAGAAAAGATTGAAAACCAAACAATTAAATGTCTTTTTGATTTAATAGAATATTAAATTAAATGTCTTTTAAATTTTAATAGAAAATAAGCTCCCACTAAATTTGTATTTTTTATATTTTGATAAAATGAAACTTTAATTATAATACTTTATATATAATACCTGCATGGCAAAATTTTTTTTCGGAGCTGAATTCACTTTAAATTTCAATATTGATTGTTTTTCAATAAAAGTTAATATATAATACTTTACTTAAATAATTCTTAAGCAATAAAATGTAAATGTTAATAATATTATTAAATATGTTTATTTATGTTTATTTATATCTTTTTTTTTAAGGAAATTGTATAAGCAAACAATTGAGACCTTTTACTTTTAAAATGTTTGCAATATTGGTAAAATTAAGTAATAAAAAACAAACAAACAAATATAAGAAATGTCTCTCAATTAAAATCCATTTTTTTTATTTTTTCGAGAATTTAAATTTTTCCTAATTTATTGTTTTTGAGAAGAAAAAAAAAACCTTACACCTAGGCAAAAACTATATAAAATACCTCTCCTTTTACATATATCTTTCCCTGACATTTTCTTAAATTATTAATTTTTTTTAAAAGCTAATATTTTGCATTTAAAGAGCATTCAATGATCGTCTTGCACTCACCATATTTAACTCTTGAGCGTCTGTCTGTTTCTAGAGTCTGACATCTGCTGTTGTTTTGTTGGTTCACCGCAGGCGCGCCATGTGCCAGGACGATGAGCATAAGGATATTGGCAGCATGCTGCCACATTTATGCTACAAAGAAGCCAAAAAAAAACGGAGAAAAAATTACTTTAAAAATATAAGCAAAGAAATTTGAACTCGCTGGTTGCATATACGAGTATGTATAGTATTAATTATAATTATATTTATTCTAGCATAACAACAATTATTATCAATTATAGATAGTGCTGCTGTTGCTGCAGGACTCTAGTTACTATGGTTATTCCGAGTGCAGATTAAATTCTCTTAAATATTGTCTCTCTCTCTCTTTAACTCTCGCATAAACTCTCCCTCTCTTAAGTTTTATTCATGCTTCAGTTGTTTGGCCAGCTGCAACCTGTTTTTAAGGGCTCAAATGTTGCTTGCCACTGCTTGTTGCATGCTCTTTAGCCGCAACACTACACCTGCTCTCTCTCGCTTGCTCTCTCTTGCGCTGCTTGCGTCGACAGCGGCAGCAGCAGCGACCGAGCAGCAGCAGCGTCGTGTCGCGCGCATATAAAAGGACGAAGCTGCTGCGCGGCGCTTTAGTCCTACGACAAACGCCGCGTCGACTGCATCGTTCGCTTAAAGCTGCAACAGCAACAAAGTGAAAGTCTGACTATACTCCAATATATATATAAATATAAATATCCTTTTATTAAGTCCTGAGCGTACGAGTTCTCTCTCTTTGTGTGTGTGTTCGCGTGTCGCCTTAAAAAGAGCAGCGCCATCGAGTGGCAAACAACAAACAGCAGCGGCAAGTGTTGAATAAAGTGCGTCTCAAAGTGCGTCTCAAAGTGTGGCACAAAGTGGAGTACGCGTTTAATTGTTAGTGCCGCATTTTATAAGGTGTTTAGCGGCATGAAATGTGCCCAACATTTGCATAAACAATTCTAACAAAAAAAAAAGAAAAGTAAAAACAAAAGTTGCAAATTCAAGTTGACTTAAATTTTGTAAAAAACCAAAAATGAGGCAACAGATTTTAAAGCTGATTTTGTTGCTCGCGGCGGTGGCAAGCGCGCGTGGCGCCATTGGCGTTATAACAGATGTGAACAACATGTTGCGCGATGCAAGCCAAACAAGCGGCAGCAGCAGCAGCAGCTCAGCTCCTGCTGTGGCAACAGCAGCGCCTTCAAGCGTCGAGTTGCTGCGCTTTGTCAACGATGAGGATAACAATGATAACAATAATAATGATAATGACAATGATAATGACAATGATAATGAACTGGAAATGCTGTCCAATGGCGCTCAGGTGTCTAAGCTGCATAAGAACAACAATATTAACGATAATAATAATAATCTAAAACTGAGCGATCAGGTGCGTCTGCTGACCAAGCAATTAAATGCACTGATGCTGCGTCGCCGTGAGGATTACGAACTTTTGGAGCATAATTTACGCAAATCCTTAAGGCTTACCACAGATGCGGCCAGCGTTGATGCGGATATGCGCACCGAATTGGATCAATTGAGGTGTGTACGAGTTAAAAGCTGTGGCACGCGTTGCACAGTTCCAAATTGTTACAAAATTGATAGCTTAATTAGATGCAGTTGCCACTATTTTTTTTTTGGCTGACCTACAAACTGATTTTGCCTGCAACTTCAAGTGCAGTCAGAGTTTTTAAACTTTTGCTACAACTTTCTGCTTTGCCAAGTTGTTCAAGAAAAGTTTCTTCTTTCTCGCTTTTGGCTCGTAATGCTGTCACTGACACTGGTTAAATTAGTGGGCGGGTTTCAACTAATTTTTATAGACATGTGGCACACACAGACACACACGAACATGTGTGTGTGTGTCGACAAAGCCAAATTAGTTGGCGCCTCAAAGCAGGCAACACTTTTGCGCCTCGCTGAATTTTGATTGTATTTCGTGTAGAAATTTCGATTTTTTTTTTATTTATTTCCTGCTTTGTTCTTTGTTGTGTACACTTATAAAAAAAATTATAAATTTAAATTTATCACAAAACTTAATATGCTTTGTGAGAAACGGGAAATACTCTTAAAAAAAGGTTTTTAATTTTAAAAGCATTTATTTTTGATTTTTGTCATAATGCCAGAGTATTTTCCTTTATATTGTAACTTTATTTTATATAGAAGTATTTTTTTTTTATTCTAACTTTATTTTATATAAAATTTGTTATATTGAAAATTTAACTGGCTTGACGTCAAGCCAGCTAAATTTTCAATATAACAATCCAACGTCACTAAAAACCTTGCCTATAAAATTTGTTTTTACTGCAATTTTAAAAGTGTTTAAAGCTGTTAGTTTACATTATTTTATGTTATTTTATGGACATTAACATAATTCTGTTAGTCAACAGTAAAATGACATAACATAGTTTTATGAAATGTTGCATTAAATATAATTTTTAATTTTAAAGGTTTGTTTTAATGTCTATAAATAAAGACTCTTAAACAAAAGTTTCTAAGCCTGAGCCCAGAAATATTGTAGAATTAAATATATACAATAGAATTTAAATTATAAGTTTACACGGAACCAGGCGCTAGAAAACCTTGTAAAATTATTAAAATAATAAAAATACAATACTAATTTTATCCCAATTTATTAGAGTCTAAAATAACAATAATTAAATATTAAAATATATAACAGACGCTATAAAACCTTGTAAAATAATTATAACATTAAAGATTCAAATTAAATTGTTGCCCAATTTATAAGAGTCTAAAATTACAATACATAAATATATAAATATAAATAAATAAAAATAAATATAAAATATATAACTCTGCATCCTAGAACCTTCAATTTATATACTACATTTGTTTCTAACTTTCACTCATCTCAGACAACAACTGAATATATAAAATATATATGTATATAAAATTAGCAGCAACAAGCGAATGTTTAAAGAAAATTCAGCAAAATTGTTCAAAACTTATGAAAAAATGCTTTTTGTTTTCTAGTCAAGTTTTTTGTCTACTTTATCAATGGCAATCAAACTTTTTAAACGTCTAACGTTTTTCATGCAACAAAGTTGCAAAAGAAATGTACTCATTTTACATTTTGCTTCGGAGTTGACTTTTTGGCAAGTGTAGACAAAAATAAAAGTTAATTTAAACAAATACAAAACTGTCTAAATCCGCTGCTCCCAAGACCCTGAGGAGTCAGAAGAGCGACGCATTGATAAGAAATCGTTGGTCGGAAACACGTAGTAGGATGATTTCTGAGGCCAAGCCCCAAGTTCCAAGTAGTATTGTTTAGTGTGTTTTGTGTGTGATTTGTTTGTTTTTGTCTTTTTAGACAGGCTGACTAATAATGATTGTCTCATCGAGACAAACATACGTATACGTAACATGCGAACTGTTTGTTTATCTAACAAAAGGACAACAAAATATGGCGCGCACTCTTAATTTACTGTACAAATAGCTTTGGTTAGTTTCGCTTGATTTTTATTTTTTTCTGTTGTTTTTTTTTTTTGTTTGCACATGTCATGAACGTCGTAAACTTTGTCACTGACACCGTAAATAATTCAACACACGCGTGTGTGCAGAAACTCGGCCAGTCAAACGTCATGTCAACTGTGGTTTATGTGTGTGCGTAGGAAGGACCTCAACCCCCCCGCGACCTTAAGTCGTTATCTGATTGCGACACGAGCCAGTATTACGCCGTAATAGTAGCCCAGGGCTTAGGTATATAGTTAGGGATTTGATACATATATATATATATATATATACATGTGATCCATTTAACTGGCGGTCATTTGGCCGCTACTGATTTGTAGTAAATTTGATGGCGCATTCATTGCAGCCTCCATTTGCCATTTGATAATTAAAATGTACGCTGACAGAGAGTTATCCGTAAAGCCCATCACATGAACACAATTTTTGTTCTCCGGTTTCGCGTTTTTTTGCGTATTTTCAATTTGCTTCACGTCATTGACAGCATTTCCAATTTTTACTTGAATGACGTGTGCTGTTTTTAATTCAAGTTTATTTTTACTTTTTTCTTTCTTCACGTTTTATGTTCTTTACAAAATGGTGGAAAAAGTGTTGCAGCCATGCGAAAAATTGTGCAAATTTGGTAGTTTAGCTCTTGTATGCGAATGTGTATAGAAATACAATAGTTTACTTTGTGCTGCACTCCCATTTTTTTTGTATTATTGTATTATTCAATGTTTAGATTAATTGTGCCCTGACATGTAAACGGCTATTGAAATTCAAATGAATGCGTTCGTACTATTGCTGATTGAAAATTTAAATAAAAATGTGTTGTCAAATGTGTGAAATGCAAATGTAAATGAACAAAAATAATTTAAAAAAATTTAAAATGAAAAAAAATTATTGAAATGCAAATATCAAATAAATTTATCAAAAATTTTGCAAAACGCCATATGCCATACGCCATATACAAATAAATTGCAAAAAAATCAATTAACATATGTTCAGTTATTTTTATACTACGAATAAGTTATCAAAAATACCTAAATATAATTTAAATACCATAAAATCTGTATAAATATTTAAAAATGTCTTTAAAAACACAAAAGCTCAGCTAACCATGTTGTAATTTCATTAAGCTACTCTCACACTTAACAAGTTTTTAATTAAATATTACTATTTAAATAATTATAAACTCCAAACAGTTTTTACTCAAGAAACTTCTTAGATATGAGGCACTTTTTGGAAAACTTCTCAAGTCATCAAATTTATAACACACACACACACAGCTGCATACACATGCATAAGTCAGCCGCACGCAAATTGAAATATTACGTATACGCAACGTTTCTACCCACAAAATGCTGTTGGAAAAAAAAAAGTTTTTTTTTTATGAAAATTTTCATGTAGCTTTGCTCTTTTGACAGTAAAAAATAAAACAGCAGCTGCAACCGCAAACAACGCAGTAGTCTCAACACATACCACCAAAAAAAAAGAAAAAAAAATCAAGAAAACTTTTCTACGTTGAATCAGTGATCGGGGGTGGGGAGGCAGAACTTGGAAGGACTCTCAGCCAAACCACCCGGCCATCCATCCACAGTGCGAGTGGCTGCCTTCAGAGCTCTTCCAACTGACTACTTTAATTGTCTGAAATGCCACAAAAATGCGCTCAAGTTTTGAGGTTAGCGCCTGCCAACTGCCACAAGTGCTACAACAATTTCATTTTCACTGTTTTCCCAAAAAAAAAATCTAAACAAAAATTTATTTCGCAACACTTAAACAATATTTTCTCATGCTTCGCACTTGGTTTTTAGTTTTTTTTTATTTTGTCTTTTTGGCAACTGTTTCAATGTTTTTTGGTTTTCGTTTGCGGTGTGGCAAAAAGTTTTCTTTTTTGGCATTATTTTTCATTGCAGTTGACTTTGCCTTGATTTGTATGTACAGTGTAGATATATTGTGTGTTTTTGGGGTGGGATCTAAAATTGTTCTTGGCTTTGTTGTGTATCAAAAAGTTGCGACAGCTTTTGCCTATGTGTAAATTTATTGTGGATTGAACACAAAAATTTTTGAAACAACGAACGGCATTTAAGCGGCTTCTCGCGTTATTGAAAATCTGCATAAAAATGACGTTGAGTTTTTAATGTTTACGCTACCCTCACGCTGAAATCCTATTAACGCGCTGCTGGTTTTGGCCACACTGGCAATTAAACCAACCGCTAGCCTGAAAATGTCAATTTAAATTAGATTCGGGGTAGCGTTGCAACACGCTGCGCTATGCTGCCGCATGCTGTCCCATTTCAAAGTCAATTAAAATGTTACGCATACGCCGTGTCCGCTGCATATTTATGCCGTGTCCGTGCAAGGAATAAGGATAGCTAGCTGGCTGGCTAATTAAACAAGTTAACAAGCAACAACAAAACTACGTGGCACGTGTAGAAATTACACAAATTTAAATGCAAATTTTCTTCTTCAATTGCAGACGCGAGGTGCAAACGCTGCATGCCACGCACAGCGGCAACAAGGAGCGTCTCACAGTCGAATGGCTGCAACAGTCAATTTCCGAGATACGCAAACAGTTGGTGGAATTGCAACGTAGCGCTAGCAATATGGCCAAGGATGTGCGCCATGATGGTGGCACCTACGAGGATCTGGCCACCATACGCAATGACTATCAGCAGCTGAAACTGGAACTGGCCGCACAACGTGAACGGCAACAGCAAACCGAGGTCCTTGTCCAGGAGTTGCGCGAGGAAATGCTCCAGCAGGAGCAGGATTTTAAACATGAACTGAACAGGCAACAGAATGCCAAGAATACCAAAGGCAATGCAATTGCCAAGCTGCAGCCAGCGGAGCAATTGGCCAGCATTGAGGAGCAGGACAGCAGCAGTCAGGAGAGCAGCCAAGAGGTAAGTCTTTAACTAGAGTTGGCTATTATACTGGCTCAAATGAGCGTCTCCGTTGTGTTTTATTTTTATAAAATAAATAATTTAGGCTAAATGTGGAATACAGCCTTTTACTTATTTATTTAGGTACATAAAATTATTGTTTATCCTAGTGCAACAAGTAAAAAATTTATATAATACGAGACTAGTCAATACGAAGCAGAAATTTTTTTATTATTATTATTTTATTATTCATTTATTCCTTTTTTTAATTTTTATTTAACTTTTTATGTTTATTCTTTATTTTATAAATTATTTAAATACTTATTTTATTATTGTCATTTTTAATTTATTTTTTTTTAATATTTTTGTTTCTGTTTCTTTCGACATTTCATTTATACAGTTTATTGAATAATTTTATAAAAAATGGATATATTTAATTTAAAAAAAATTCGCTTTCTATTTATTTTTATTTTTTGATTTATTTTTTATTTATTTTAATTTTTATTTTATATTTTTTTTTATTTCCAATGTTTCTGTTTAATTCAAACTTTAATTTTTACTGTTCATTGAATAACAGATAATATAAAAATTTTATATATTTGTTTCTTTTGTTCAGCTTTTCAAAACTTTTAGTTTATGCCTTTTAGTTGTTTAATTTAATATTAAAATATTTTTATAAAGTCAATTATCAATTAAGTGCTTCGCTCGCATTTTTCAATCAATTTTTTTTTTTAAATATATTTTTTCGTTCAATTAATATATTTCGTTTCTGTATTTCAATTGCTTAGTTGGATTAATTTCACGGACTGTAGATTTAATTAATTCTCTCATTAATTTGTTCGTTCAATTAGTTTGCTCGTTTCGATATTTTATTTGATTAATTCGATTGATTGATAAGTTCGCTGCGTTTTCTTTAAAGTTTTATTTTAAAAATGCATATAAAAAAAATTACAATAATAAAAAAAATTATAAAATAAATAACAAGCGAAAAAATTATGCACAAAAAAGTGGAACGCATATAAAAAATAATATGTGGAGTACCAGAAAAATAAGAAAATAGGAAATTGCGGCGTCAATTAAATTCTTATATATTTTATTTATTTATTTTATTTTTTTTTTTATATATAAATTGCCAAAATGAAATCAACTAAAAATGAGATATATCGTGGTATTTAATAGTTAATTTATCCATTTAAAAAATGCATCTAAAATAAATAATTTATTTTATTACGACTATAAAGTGTGAGGCATTAAAAGCAGAAAATTATTCTAGATATATTAAAATATTATCACAATTTAAGTTATTATTTATTTTATATTTTTTTATATACAAATTTTCCAAATTCAACGCACTGAGCTATATCGTGGTATTTAATAGTTCATTTATTTAGCTTAGCAAGTAGTTCGATTGAATTAATTCCAAATGCTAGGAAACAATTCTCAAGTACTCACAATCCCGACTGCCGTTAGTCGGGCAACTTTATGCTAATGATCAGATAAGCACGCAGCACACACACACACACACACACACCTATACACACACACACCTATACACACACACTTAAACACAGGCTCAGGTGGAGTGCTTCAGTTTTTATGGCTTTGAAATTTATTTTTGTTGTTGTTGTTGCTGTTTAAGTGCGCTCATAAACCGACCGCCCAGGTTGAAGTTCTGGCCACCCTATATCCATTATCTGCCCATTTTATGCCTTATTTTATACCGGCGCGGTCTACCCTGGATGCCTGTCATTGTTTTGGGGTCGGCTGTTTTTTATTGGGGGAGGTAGGAGAGGTAGGAGGTTGAGGGTAGGCGCCATCTGAGCCCACGATGTGCTAACGAGCCGAGTGTCCTACGAAAGCCCAGACGAGAGTGTGTGTGTGTGTGTGTGTGTGTGTGGGCTGTGTGTCTTTTCATTTTAATGACGCCTCATATGATGCTTAAATTACTCATACGCACCGCAGGACGTCAACATATTTAATATTTAATGCTAACGCCTCGCCCCGGGCGAGCCACTTAGCCCCAGTTCTCACCCAGCCGGGCCAGCCAGTCGTCAGTCAGCCAGTCTGCCAGTCAGTCAGCTCCTGTCTGCCTAACTGAATCATTAACATTAAGGTCAGGCAAATCGCAGACTGAGCAACAACATGCTAACAACTTTTAATTATAATTAAAGTCAATAAGGCGAGCATAAAAAGTGAAAGTTAAATGAAGCGTTTAGCTGGGGCATGCCCATAAACGGAGATACCCTGTTGGGATAATATTTAAATAAGCAGAAAATATTTAAAAATTGAGCAGATATTTATAGTACAACAGAAAAGGGCAGAAATTGTAACTTTTAATAAAAAATTACGATATAATAATAACATTGAGTTTTTTATTATATATATATAAAAATTAAGATGTATTTTTGATTTTTATTATAAACAAAAATGAACAAAAATATTAATTTGTAATTTATTCTTTATATTAAATAATTATTTCTTTAATACAAAATAATATTAAAATATTATTAAAATAATATGAAATAAAAATATTCATTTTAAATAATTTTTATATAGTTTTTTTTGCAAATTTATTTTTTATATAAAATAATTATTTCTTTAATATAAAATAATATTAAAATAATATGAAATAGTTTTTTGCAATGCTCTTTTGTATTTTAAATTTAGATTTTTAAAATAAATATTGTAAGATTACTGCTATTTTTAAATTTAATAATAGGAGTGCAGAATAACTTTTGCCTTTTAAAATAAAAATTTAGAGCTATTCTGCACTTTTATTTTTAAATTTAAAAGTAGACGTAATTTTTATTTTAAAAAACATAACTTAAAATTCAAAAGAGCACTGTAAAAAATATTTTATAATAATTAATTGAAAAATGCAAAGAGGTTTTTAAGAAATAAATCAATTCTTGAATAATAGCTACTTTCCACATTCAGCACGTTTTTAATTATTTAATTGGCCACAAAATGTTTTTTATTAATTTTTACCATAAAGAAAACCCCGCCAACAACAGTTTTACAATCAACATAAGTGATATCCCACAAATGTAATTAAAAAGTTTCAAAAACTTTACAATCCCTCCATCTTCCATACCCACAAAGCTTTTAATTTTTTTTTTGGAGTTCAAAACCATGTTAAACATACCCAACAACTTGTTTAGTTGTCCTTAGACATATCTGGCAAACAAGCATATCAAATTTGTTGCACAAACCCTTTTTTTTTTGCTTTAGTCTAGCAAACAAACTACAAAAGACAACAGAGAAGCAAACAACAGGTAAAGCCACAAAATATGTTGCGGGCGTTGCAAAAAAAACCAGAAAAAAAAAACAGAAAATATATTCATAAAATAGAGGCAAAAAAAAAAAAAAAATAAATTGGAGCATTGTGCTTCATTAAAAGGATTATGCGATGCGTTTGTTGCCACAGAAAATATGTCAGTGGGATAACCAAAAAACTGGTTTATAGCCACCTGTTTTTAGCTTGCCCCTACACAAGTTTTACATTATTTTTTTTTTATTTTTTTGAAGAGCTGTTTCCCTTTACTTTGAAGTTTTTGAAGAGTACAAAGATGCTTGTTTAGGGTAGAGGTAGAGCTGACTGCTCCCTCCTAATTTCGCAAAGCGGCGGCGGCGCGGGGTTGGCTGATTGAAAAGTGAACCTTGTTGTTAAGCACACAAAGCAATTACATCGACAAAAGCAGCTACTAAAAATTTTGACCACAAATTGCTTTAAAAAAGGGCAAACAAAACCAATAAAACCGATGAAAACGATAAAACGTTCAGTCAGGCGGTTTAAGCGGCTTTCACAACAAGACGAACAGTTGAAAATCTGTTTTCGAGTGCAGAATGATCACACACACAATCCACACACACACACGCACACACTCATTTAACACACACATTTATGTAATGCCCTTTGCTCACAAAATACGTGTATTTTTGTATATATACATATACATACATAGAATGAAATTGCTGAAAATTGCAAACAAAAAGCAGGAAATCACCTTTTAATCGCCTCGAGCATTCAACTTACGCAAAGGGGGGCATGAAGGGGGGGCATGAAGGGGGGGCATGAAGGGGGGGCACAGAAACGCCAGCTGCGCTGTCAAGAGTCCAGTGACGGCTGCTGTCTTTTGTCTTGGCAACATTTGGCAATACTGCCCCCCTTTGTATTTCAAGGGTCTCAGTTCTGAGCAGCAGCAGATGCTCTTGAGTGCCTTGATAATCAGTTTTGTATATATATATATATATATTTATTTTTATTTTTTCTTATTTTTTTTTGGTTTTTTTGTTGTTGTGTGTGCGTTTATGATGCGCGTGATGCTTCAGCACAATTTGATCCTTTTCATTATTTTTTAGGTTTTCTCGTTTTTTTTTTGCTCTTGTTTTATTCACAATTCCCAGCAAGTTAACAGCGAGTGGCGCCCGAAAAAAAATGAAAAAAAAAACCTGTTGTGTTGCTTTCAGCTAAACAACAATAAAAGCAAAATGCCAAAAAAAGCAATTTTTAAAAATTGTTATTATAAAAGCGCAGCAAAGCAGAAATTAGGTTAAATTAGAAACAAAGCGCAATAGCAGTAGAAGAGAAGAACAATGAAATTGCACAGGTGGCTGCGATAAAAATGTATATATATATATATATACTACATATCTAAAAGGAATAACATTGTATGGTTACATTAAATCAACTCTCTCTTGCGTTCCTTTATTTGATTAAAGTTAAAAAATAAAAAAATGTGGTACAAAACCTCAAGAGAATGCTATGAAAAATGGCTAGAAAGAAAAGAAAGTAAATTTAATTTCAAATGTGAAAAGCTCTACAAAGAAAAATTAATAAATAATATTTTAAATATTTTAATAAAAAAAAAAACAATTTGTCGTAGACAACACAGGTTGTCATTTGAGTTTTTAATAAATTGTTAAAAAATGTTTAGTAATAAAATCAAATTGCTTCAATTTAATGAATTTGACTCTGAAAATAAATATTTTAAAATATTTTAGAGAACATACGCTATTAAAACAGTTGAGGAATATTTTAATCTAAAGTAAAATTAAATATATATTTTAACAATTTATAAAATATATTAAAAAAGAAAACTTAATGTAGAGAAATCGGTTGACAAACAATCTCCTTACTATTCTAATATCCTGTTCGATTTCTTTTTGAATAACTATTTAAATAAAAAAATAACAAAAAATAAAAAAATGTTGTAAAAAACCTCAAGGGAATGATAAAAAAAAATACTAGAAAGAAATGCAAGAAAATTTCATTTCAGATGTGAAAAACTCTACAAAGAAAAATATATAAATAATATTTAAAATATTTTTATAAAAAAAACTTTTGTCCTAGACCACAAAGGTTGTCATTCGAATTTTTAATAAATTGTGAAAAATTGTTTTAAGTGCTGAGCATATAATAAAACCAAATTGCTTCAATTCCATAGTTTCGACTCATAACTAAGAAAATAAATATTTTTAAATATTTTAAAGAAATATACGTTTTTAGAACAGTTGAGGAATATTTTAAACTAAAACAAAATGAAATATATATCAATAAACTATTAAATATATTAATATAGAAAATTATCTGTAGAGAAATCCAACTCAATCCAAAAATAAATATTTTAATATATTTAAAGGAAATATTCCAAAAAAGGAGAAAATTTCAATAATCCCTTGAATATACATTTTTTTTCGGTTGTCAAACATTTTCTTAACTATCTTGCCTGATTCTAATATCCTTTTCGATTTGTTTTTTGAGTGTCTATTTGATGTTGGCACTTAGATGAAATTGCCTGCACTAATTGAACACAAATTGATGGCAGGACCTTTCAACTGCCCCCTAAATTGTTGCTTCATCAAGACACAGCTGCTTGTGACAAGTGGTGTCCTGTCTCACAAAACCCGACAACACTGAATCCCAAAAATATTGATGTTCTAATTGCAATGTGTGCAGATTTATAACAAAAGCCAATGGGCTACATATACATACATAAACAGATGTCCTGAAAGGAGCGTGTAGACATAACAAATCGCATGATGGAAGCTGTCACTAGCAACAGTTCAACGCAAAATGTTTATCATTGGTTATTGATGCAACCAGCCAGCCAGCCAGCAGCAGTTGCTAAACAAAGACAGTAGAAACCATAGGAAAAAGAAATATACTACGTTTCAATATATACATATATGTATAGTATATTGTACATATGAGAAGAGCTTGCTCTTAAATTAGCCAGGCAAACAAATGCGGGCCAAAACACACAGGCAATATATACATATATGTATATGGACAAAAGACAAGAGGATCCGGTTTCAGTTTTTGCTTTTGTTTTGTTTTGGTTTTGGTTTTTCTATACCCTCACCAAAAGGGTGTTTTAATTTTGTCAAAGAATGTGTAAGCAGAGCAAAAAGTATGTTAGATTTTATTAGATATATATAATAGTGATCAGCATTTGTTGAAATATAACAGAAAAGAATTAGAAAAGTTCAATTGTCTGCCCATTAAATGCGTCTTTCAATTTGGGATAAATTTTTTTATAGAAAACATTTTAACTATTTTATTTTTCTAACTATCTAAAATTCTGTTATGCCTTAAAAAAGTTAACAAAAAATATTAGTTAAGTCCCAGTACTATATAATTTATTTCCCTTTGCAATAATTCCTCGGTAATTCATTTGAAAGACTTTTATTGTGTTCCAAGACATATCAAATCAACTTTTTAATTGTAAAATTGCTTATTTTATTTCAAATTTGTCCAAATTTTACAATAATCGAATAAATATAATATATAGCTCTCATAGGAACAGGCATCATAAAACTGTTTCAGAAAATTTTAGTTCTTACTTTTATACAGCCGACAAACAGGACGCTATAAAAAATTCCTAAAGTCGAATTTCGACAGAATTCAAAATATATCTATAATTTTATAAAAATCAAATAAATATATTATATTGTTCCCATAGAAAAAAACATTCTTAAACTGTCTTGTTGTACTATAAACAAGTTTTTTCGATTTCAGAAAATATTAAAAATTAAAATAAATATAAAAAATATAAATAAATAATATAAATATTAAATATAGACGAACAGAACGCTTTGAAAAATCCCTGAAGACGAATTTCGCCAGAATTCTAAATATATTTGATTGAATATTAAAATCCTGTATTTTCTTCAAAACATAAACTTTGAATTTCGACGGAATTCGTAATATAACTGGTTAAATATTAAAGTCCTGTGTTTTTTTTTTTAAGCACACACTTTGATCTCAACCCGATTAGCAACAACTCTTAACAAAATTCAACAATTCTTACATTTAATTATAATATTATAAAGTCTAGTCTTTCATAAAGATTTTTTCACTTTTTATATTAAATCTCTTTTCCGCTAGAGTATTTTATTATTGGCACCTTGAAGATAGCCGTATTTCCCTTCCGTATTTTTCTCTCCCGTATTATGTGCTTGAGTGGGCCCAGCATTTTACCTTATTTATGTTGATATTTGTGCTGCCTTTTGTTTTAGGCCATATTCCCGCTACCAACAACCGTCGCTGTTTCGTTTGCGGCTGGCAATTTGTTTGATTGTTGGAGTGCTTGTACTTTTTGTGCTTTTTTTTATTTCTTTTTTTTTTTTTTTGTGTTGTATACATAAGTTGCAGAGCATTTCATATACATACTATATGCATATAGATGCTACTTGTAGTTGATATTTATTTTATGAGTCAAATTATCTTTATTGAAACTTTGCATACACTTGAGATTCATGTGTACTACGTCATGTTTCAATTTTTTTCATTCTTTTTTTCCTTTTTTTTTGGCTAAGACTTGCGTTGAAATTTGATGCTTTCTCGTAGTAAGTTCCCAAGCGGCGCAGATTGTAAACATGTTTCCTTTACTTTTGCTACAGTTTCCAAGAAATATGCATATAAATATTTAGATTTGGTCTGTGTGCTTTGTGTGTGTGTGGCTGAGTGTGCTGAGTATTTGCTCGAACTCTTGTTTTCTTGTTTCAAAAATGAAAAAAAATTTCAATTGCAATATCTTACTTTATATTGAAGCAAGCTTTAAACAAAATTAAAGTGACTTATTTTAATAAAAAAAAAAAATGAATTTTCAAACAAGAAAAACAATATTTGCGCATATTTAGTTTGAAATTATGCACACGTTTGCCATTTGGCTAAGGAAGAGCCAATGGAGAGAGCTTTACCCGTCCCCAAATGGTGGGCTCCTAAATGCGCATTAACTTAATGACATTTTGTGGCAGTTTGGACCAACACTCATATATACACACCCACACACACACACAGCCACATACTGCAACTGTGTGTGTAACTTTTTTGAGCGGCACACAAAAGTCCTATTAAATTTTTACGACAATTCCGTATGGGGAGCGACAAGCAGCAGCAATTTTTATACTCTTACAAAAAGTATTAGAAAATTGTTATGAAATTTATAATAAATAGAAGAAATTTCTAATTATATAAGGTATTGTACTATATACATATGTATTTTTGATTTAGCAGCAATTGGCAATTCTATTTGAATTTCTGTTTGTCTCTTAGCTTTTATTTAATCTATAATTCCAGCTTTATAGTTTTTCTGTTAAATCTTGGTATTGCAGGCAGGCAAATATTTAGGAAAATGTTATATAATATAATATATATAATATATAATATATAATATATAATATATAATATATAATATATAATATATAATATATAATATATAATATATAATATATAATATATAATATATAATATATAATATATAATATATAATATAATATATATAATATAATATATATAATATAATATATATAATTTAATATATATAATATAATACATATAATATAATATAACTCAGTTAGAGACTGTTAAAAATTAAATTATCTCATGAAAAATTTTATTAGTTTTTGCAAAATAACCTTATTAAATTCTGCATATAAGTTTCTACATTATTAAAAATTATTTCATTTATAAAAAAATCGTTTTACTACTATATCACAAATCTGCTATAAGAATAAAAGCTTAGAAAAATTAACGCTGTATTTTATTCTTCAAACTAAGCAATTTATAGCTATTTAATGTTTCATAAATTTTAACAAAAAATTGGCCGCTGTTTTAGCAAAGATAATGATGGCAAGAAATTTGTAAAAAAAAAATAAGAAATATAAAAAAAACACTATATCTTTAAAATATATCACTCAAATCTTATTTTAAACTTAAAAAAAAATAAAATCAAAAGTAAATAAAGATTTAATCAGCATTTTAATAGAAAAATTAAATTTCCAATCATTTATAGTTGTTATAAAAGCAAGAGCATTAAATTTGCGACTTGACAAAAATTTCGCTATATTTTCTTATTTTTTCTATTTGCGTTGCACACACCCACACACCCACACATGAACCGTAGTGCTCTCTGGTTGCTGCTGCATGGCTGATGCTAATAGCAAATCCTTGTTAGCCTTCACTTGAACAAAACATGTAAAATTTCGCTTTAATCCTTGGCTAGGAACCCAGCGTTTTATTTAATTGTGTTTGTGTGTGTATGTACAAATTAATTAGCCTGGCGGCTGCTACGTTGTGCCTGATTAGCGTTTCTTAATTATGATAAAAACACACACACATACACGAACACAAAGAAACAAACATACAGAAATCGTAAAACATTTATGCTCCAATTTCGATTTCAATTAGCGACGCTGTCACTTGCCACAAAATGTCTTTAAAATTGTTTTTGGGGCCGCCGCCGACTGTTAATTGCTAAAAACAGAATTTTGTGTGTCGACTCCTGGGCCAAGAGGCACATAAATCACATTTAATTATATTGTTGTCGTCGCCTGCTGGAAATCGTATATCAACTTTCATTCTTTCATTTTCATTTTCATACTAAAATATATAAAGTATATGTATGTATTGATATACATATACTTTTGCCCGCTGTCGAACGTGGCGTATTAGCAATGTTCGTGACCTTTCGCATAAAACAGAAACGCGGCTTCCTTTTATGCCATACACATACAGAAGGTCCTTGCCGACGCCTTCCTGCTCCGCTACGAAACGTGCGTTGAGGCAAAGCAAACACAAACAGGAGCCGCAGGAGCAGCATGAACAGGAACAGCGCCAGGAAATTCCGTTAAGTTGCGCTTCGATTGGCAGCACAAGTTTTGCATAAAATAGTCCTGCATTTCATATTTTCGTTGGGGCATGAATAATTGAATTTAAAACCATAAAAAGCGCAGAAATATTGACAATTTCCCCACCCCCCACCCCATCAACAAGTGTTGAACATTTTCTTCAAAAGTTTTTTTGTACAAGCTGAAATATTTATTTTCATAGCATCGATAAGGTTTTGAACTGAACAAACAACTTAAACCCGAAAGAATATTAACATTTAAAAACCTTTGTGAAAAGGTTTTTTTGAAATATTCTCATTTTTAGCTCTTAACGGAAAATAAGAATGTTGTTCCAAGCACAAGAAAATAAATCTCAAAAGATGACTCAATTTGAAGTTTTTATTTGAAGTTTTAAGAGCAATTATAGGATATTATTTTTTAATTGAGGATTGACTTTAAAATGAATCCCGAAAATTTTTAAAATCAGTGAAAAATTCTTAATTTGTATTCAAATCAAGTACAAGTATGTTTTGAAATAAAATTTATATTGCGCTTGTAATTCTCAAATAGTTCTAGCACCCATTATAAAATATATTTCTCTCCGTCAGTCTATCCTTATTTTGTCCCCACCGTTAAGTGCATAAAAACAACACATCAAAATTTTTCGCATCATTTTTTAAATAACTTCCGAAAAATAACTCAGTCACACTTTTAATTCAATTTTAATTTTCTTTTTCAATACGTTTCGCTTTTATTAGAATATTAAAAACATATTTCTGTACTTTATTTCCTTTAGCAAAATATATGCCATTCAGTTGAGTGTCTCCTAATTAAACAGCAACAACATCAAATAAAAAATTTTTATTTTTATTTTTCCGTTTGCTGTGACTTTTTTTTTTGCATTCATTAGCATCACATTTCAGTTGCTTTAGTATTTCCGAGTTTCTTTATTAGTCAATTATGAGCGGACATTTCAATGAATAATGGCAATAGACAAAAGCGCAGATGAGGAATAGAGAAATTCATTTTTTTTTTCTTCCTTTTTTAATGAAAGGAAAGCAAATATGCGTTTGCTGTATATATCTATATATAGCACATATATGTAACTGTATATGCTGCAAGCGTATTCATTACATTTCCATTCACAAATCACAAATGTGACCCAAATGCCATTACCTTGGTTAACGCTTGTCACTCAGTTAAATTATACTATATAGAACATATACAACTAGATGAGGGGAAAAACGCATAAATAAACTTGTATATTGCGCTTACATAGGACAGCTGCCAAGTTGCCTTGTGGCATACACATACATATACACAAATAAATCCAGTGTATATGTGTCTACACTCACTCAACGCCAGGGATTTAAATGCGTTGCTGTCGCTGACATTATTGTTGCACCCTACAATGGTAAAAAATCGACATATTTTGTGACATAAAATCAGTTTCTATTCATAAGTTATGCTTTGTTCGTGTATCGTTTACTTTTCGTTACATTTAACATAAGCAAATGCTGTTAACGTAACAGCTGTTAAGCGTGAGTATTGCGATCGGAAATTATTTTATTTCTGTGTAGTTTCTACGAGGTTTAGATTAACTCTAACAGAATTATTAGTTATGCGACTATTTTAAAATTAATAAATTAATTTTTTTATTGAAATTATATTTAATGAGAGTTATTTATCAGTTCTTTAATTTTAAAACATTAGATTAATAGTTTAAATTGCTTTTAAATTATTAATTTAATTTTTATATAAGTTTCTTTTACTTTGTAAATAAATTTTTTTTTATCTATTTTTTAAAACAAATTTTTAAAACTTTGGATTAACAGTTAAAATTGCTTTTAAATTAGAAATTTAATTTTTATATAATTTTTTTACTTCGTAAAGAAATTTTTTTTTGTCTATTTTAAAAAAAAAAATATTTTTTTTTTGAGTTTAATCTACCGTTACAGAGTTTATTTTTTATCTGAGCTTTATCACACTTATTCACAAAACAAGAAACTAGATCCGAAAGATCAAAAATGGTATCATCCATAGGTTTTTCAAGTTATACCAACAAAAATATAATTTTTGCCCATAGTACAAATGCCATTCATCTTTGCATGGTGTCTATGTGTTTTTGTGTATATGGCAAAGTTGTTTTGCGCTGCGGCGGTGCGTTATGAAATGCATTTATAATAAATGGATTTAGGATTCAATTCCCAGTACATAATCCTGAGCACATGCATATTACGAGCACGCTAAGACAACACAAAACGACAGCGCGCAGCAAAAAAAAAGCTCTTTAAATAATGCGCAGCTTTAAAGCTTGACTCTAAACAAAAAGCTCATTTCTTATCATCTTCTTTTTCTTTTTTCTTTTCTTTTGCAGTCGCAGTCGAGCAGCGAATTGGCGGACCATAGACGCCGTCACTGCCGCTTCCAGCAACAACAAATACATAACCTGCAGCTGGGGCAGCGCAGCTTGCGTCGGCAGATGAACGAGCTGAAGTATCATCATATTGACGAACGTGTGAGGAGCATTGAGCTGGAGCAGCATCGCATCGCCAATGCCAATTTCAATTTGAGTCGTCAAATTGCGACACTGGATAAGCTGCACACCTCGATGCTGGAGCTGCTCGAGGATGTTGAGGGTTTGCAAAGTAAAATGGACAAGAACATACCTGAATTACGCCACGAGATATCCAAACTGGAGTTTGCCAATGCACAAATAAGCTCCGAGCAAAATTTGGTACGAGAGGAGGGTAAAAATTCAGCACGTTCGCTGCAGGCGATGGCCGTCAGTGTGAGCGCACTGCAAGACGAGCGCGAGGGTGTCAAGAAGTTGGTTAACACTGTGGCACAGCTGCAAACGAATGTGGATCGCGTTCAAACACTGGTCAACAACGAGCTGCACAATAAGGTAAGACGCGTACACTATTATAATTAATTTTCAAAACGTATTGTAAGCCGCGAATTTAGCCGTGCAAGAACAACAAGTATCGAGCTATCGCGCACTAAGCGATAGTTATTATCGTATTTTGTACAATAGTTTAGTGATCACGATGTATTATCGATAAAATTAAATAACAGCGATAGTGCTTAAACGTTCTGTTATATCACTGCTATTTGTCTGTTACAATTCAAATGCGTAGCATAGATGTCAAATTATTAAAAATTGCAGAATATAAGCACATAAATTTATTTATTTATTAAAACGTGCTAAGAATTCGTATATTTGCAACAAATTTGATTAATACCTTTTTAACTTTTGACTAAACTAAAAAACGCATAACAGACATCTTTACAGCGCTCTCTCTGTTATTTAACAGTTTAGAGCCAGCTGAGTTTTTGTGCACATTTTAAATTTATCATTTTATTTATGTCTTTAAATGGTTTTTCTGTTTCCTCACGCACAGCTATCGCATCTGAATAAGCCGCATAAGCGTCCACATCATCAAAAGCAGCCCCAAGCCGAGGCAAGTGAACTGCGTGCAGATAGCGACTTGGCCGAAACATTGGTGGCCGAATTGGAAAACGTTGAGGCACAATATGAGGCAATTGTGAATAAACTGCCACAGGACTGCAGTGAGCTGACAACACAAGTGGATGGCCTGCATTTAATAGCGCCCGCTGGCCAGCATCATCCAATGATGACGCACTGCAACGCAGATGGCTGGACGACAGTGCAGCGTCGTTTCGATGGCAGCGCCGATTTCAATCGTTCCTGGGCGGACTATGCCCGGGGCTTTGGTACGCCGGCTGGCGAATATTGGATTGGCAATGAGCAGCTGCATCATCTGACGCTAAACAATTGCACACAATTGCGTGTGCATATGCAGGATATCTATGACAACAATTGGGTTGCGGAATATAAACATTTCTATATATCATCAAAATCAGATGGTTATAGGCTACACATTGGCGAGTATAATGGCAATGCCTCCGATGCCCTCAACTATCAACAGGGCATGCAATTCTCGGCAATTGACGATGATCGCGATATATCACAGACGCATTGTGCTGCTAACTATGAGGGTGGCTGGTGGTTCTCTCATTGCCAGCACGCCAATCTTAATGGTCGCTATAATCTTGGCCTAACTTGGTTTGATGCCGGCCGCAATGAATGGATTGCGGTCAGATCAAGCCAAATGATGGTCAAGCGACGACCCAGCGACGAGTGTGCGCCGAGCATTGGCAATGAGGCGCCGACAAAGCAAACAGCGGCAATTACGACAATAAAATCCATCGTAGAGCAGCCAAGCACACGGCCAACCACTGTGGTGCAGTTCGTTGCCGCTGTGCAGGCGTAAGCGATCAGCTAACAGTCAGCTAACAGTCAGCTAACAGCCAGCTAACAGCTACAGTGAACCACCAGAGCCATGCCTACTATAGTTTGGAGTGCGTGCGTGTGAAACGCGCAATAAAAATACAAAAACAAAAAATCACAAAAAAAAAATACATATGTGTATAAATAAATAATATATAATAATTATAGAGAAACTTGCACACACACCACACACACATGCAGTTTAGGTTTTTTTTTGTCATTTGTTAATTGTGTAAATAGCTTACTATTTGTTCTAAGTTGTAGTTAATACTATTTCAATGGAGCTTACTAGCCTCGTCATAAAAGTGCTTAACAATATAGATAACACTAGGCATAAAGCATAATCTAGTTAATCTAGTTATAGTATAATCATACATATATATCATCAACAACTTGTCCATGGAAATATGCAACCCGTACATATTTGTTTTGTCTTTCAGCAGATCTCATAGAGGCATAAGTTCACGCAGCTCAAAACTCTTAAAATTCATTCTCTATCCATATATCATCCAAAAACCTAAATACATATTTCAAAACTAACTGAAAACAAAACTCAACACTATTTCGGGCATATCATGAGCAGAACAAATAAGTGCGTGTATCTCTGCAGTTATTTCCATATTATATATATATAAACATTTAGCTTGTAAGTTAAAGCCAGTCTATACTGTAGTGTAGACATCTCAGACAAATAATAAATATACTTAAAAATGTCACAAAAGTTCACAAAAAATTTATGAAAATTTTTTCATTCAAATATTTGTGAACAGTTTTTTGTGTGCTTCTGTGTTTCTAGTGTTTAATATATAAGCGTCCATATCAAGTATATTTGATTGCAAAAAAAACAAGAAAACAAAAAATTAAAAAAAATCAGTCATTAAGTATACTTAGTCTTAATGGTAATTAACAAGTTGGTATTTGTAATTGTTGTATTTTATATTATAAATGTTATAAACAGCCCTTATCATGCTTTCTAACCAAACAAACAAAAACAAACAACAACAATTTCCAAGCTTAACTTTCATTTGTTCTTAAGCAAGAACCAATGTATATGCCAAAGATAATAACAAAAAAAAAGGAAAAACAAAAACAAAAACATTGCACACACACACACACACATTATGTTAATTTATAGAAACAAGAAAACCAACAAAAGAAAAACAAGCAACAAACTATTTTCTGCAGTTTTGCATATACCAAAAAATTAAATATATATATTTAAAATAATAATAATGATAAAGAGTTGGGGGCTCAAAATGGCAGCTAACTTAAGTCAATAAATGGTCAAGCGAAAACTATATGTATATATATATATACATGTATATAAATATATACTTGTATACATTAATTTTATGTACTTTATGAATTAAGTGACTCAAAGGAAACAAAAAAAAAAAACAAAAAAAAAAAACAAAAAAAACTGGCCATAGCCAGCGTATTTTACAATAAATGAATTGATGTGAATTTTCTCCAGCAAAGTTTTTCTTTACGTTAATAATAATCCAGCAGCTGCATAAATATTTTCTGCTGCATGACTGGCAAAAGATTTTCTTCAGCAAAGGGGGGAGGGGAGCAGCAGAGTGTTTGTGAAAGATAAAATAAAACTAGCAGGATGTTTGAGAAGTTTGGGTTGCCGAAGTTTTAAATACGCTTCCAGACAAAAGAAAAGTCTTGCTTAAATTAATTTCTTAGCAGCTGTACAATATGGTAAACTGAACTTACACAAAGTTTAAAGAGCGATTATGTATAGTCTGGTAAATATATATGTATATTCAAAGCAGGGATCGCAACTCTTATAAATTTTATGTGCAAAAATTATAAGAAAAAAATTATTTATGTATTTTTTCATTAAAATAGGAAATAACACTTTTTTTTTACCTGAAAATTCAAATTGCGACCTTATATTTCAATTTCAATTTCAATTTTCATGTTAAAAACTTTAAATTACTCTCTTTTCCAATTTTTATAATAAAAATCAAAAATTATTTACCAACTTTTATTGAAAAGGGGAATATAAAAGTGGTGTTTTTATTTTTATTATATTATATTGAAAAGTGGAAAATAAAAGTTGCTTTTTAATTTTTATTATACAAATTTAAAAATAAAAATCTATTTTAAATATCTTCTGCATTTTTTTCACGATTGATTTTGTTGAACTCCTGAATCTTTTTTTCGATCTCTAATCCATAGTCATTCAACATTATTAAAAAAAATACTTTTTACACAAAACATTCATACTTGTTTTAGTAATTTACCAGTAGAGTTATATTTTCTGAATCTTGCTCTTTAATTTATATATAATAGTAAATAGAGCTCAAAATAATTTTAAATATTTTTAATGATGTCAAAAATATTATTTTATTTATATTTTAGAGCTTTAACTTGCCATTTAACTTAATTTTAAACACTTTATATTTATTCTGCCATAAATCTTTTTGGAGTTCAACATAACACAAGAATTTCATCTGTAAAAATGCACTCTATTGTTTAAGCAGTGTTTTAGCTATTAAACTATATAAAAAATCCTATTCGACTGATTTAAAATTTAAAATTTTTTAAGTTTACCAGTCTTAAAAGAATAGTTTGTATAGATAGATAGATGGACTGTGAAATATATACCAACTTCACTCGTCAATCTATTCTTCAATATATCTTTATAAACTCAGTTAATGTGTTACACAGCTTCTGACATATTAAGAGTACCCTCCTAAGGGGGAAGTACGCAAATCTTGGTTTATAAGCATCATGACAACGCACTGCTGTGCGATTTTCCGAGTGTTGTCAATGACAATAACAACAACCACAAACCATGCTGAATGCGCAGATTTATGGCTGACAATACACACACAAACACACATTGGAGAGATACTCATGAAGCGGATAAAAAAGAATGCCATAGGGGTTAAAGAAAGCAAAAAAAAAAAAAAAAGAAAATCTGAAAAAACAAGAGTGAGAAATCTCAAATCCGAGTCGAGAACAATGCCACACAGCTGCTGTTGCCGTTGATGTTGATGTTCTGACTGTTGTGATTGTTGTTGCACTTGTCTCTATTGTTTTAACCAAGCTCTTTTATGTTTTCGCTTGTTGGCCAGCTTAGGCTGCAGTTCAGGCAATCAAGACTAACAGCTAATATGGTCTAAAGTGTCATTAGTGTACAATTTCAAGCTACATATGATTAGCTGTTCGCTGCCCTGAAAAGTATGCTATGATATTTCTTAAACCGAAAATTTCCATTTTATCAAATGCCAGCTGACTCTTGCCTGATACTATGGCTGTGTCTGTGTGTGTGTGTCAATCTGTCTTATAGCCTCCACCCCTTCCGCAAAAGCATAAGACATTTTCACACCAGATAGCTGGTTGCACCGAATCCTTCAAGCAAAAAGCTCAACTGCAATTTATCAAGCATCAGAGCACACACTTTAATAATGGAAGAGTGCACATTTTTTATAGTCTCCTTCCACATTGGCTGCTTGAGTATAAAATTGAATATTTGCAGCATTGACTTTTGGCTTTTTATAAGAGTGGGGGTATCCCCAAAATGTCATTTCAAATTGACGCACAGATCCTTATTTATGCATTTATTTTGTTGACACTTTTGCACTCAAAACTTCAGGCTAATGCAAGCATGCCAGATAAGAAATAATAAAAAATAAAAAAAAGAAACCACAATAAAATTCACAGCAATTTTTATAATACTTATATATATATATATGTATATAATATGCTTATATATATATATATATATATATGTATATTTTATTTATTTGATATTTTGAGAGCTTGACAGTGAAAAGCAGAATACGTAAATAACATTTGGCATTTTAGTTGAGCCCTGGAGAGTCTTGAAGCCAGCCCACACACACAGACACACACATACACATATTTTTAAATATATATTCTTGGCTTTACTTAGGTCAGTCAACAGACAAGAACGTTTTCTGCACCATTTAACCTAAGAACATCTTTCAGAATAAAGTCAAATTTAGTGTGAACTGTTGGCGCTGAATGAAATAACCCAAAAAAATAAAAATAAAAAGCAAATTACGAACCCAAACTTACCTACAGTTTTCATTTCATTTTCTTATATATATATATATATATATATTCGTAGCATTTTATAAAAGTATTTACAAAGGCCAACGCTTAAATAAAAGGAGCCCAAATAAAAACGAAAGCTGCTGCATTTAAAATGCAAATCTATTCATGGTTGTGTGGGCCGAAAGAGCCACAGAGCATCTAAGACCCCATTCTTTGGCACTTCCGGCAATTAACAATAAGCCACGCGAAAGTAAACTGAATTTGGTTTAAAAAATCAAAAGATTTAAAGAACATCTAGAGTGTATTCTAGATAAAATATGTTGAGATAACCAAACCACAAGCTGGCACTTATGTTTACTTTATGCGATTTAATTTTTGGAAGAACTCTAGAAATGTTTGCCAGATTTTTAAATAAATTGAACTTAATAAAAATGCCTCATAATTCAAGTGTTGTTCTCAAGATTAATTTTGCATTAAAATTTTATTTATTTGTTAGGTGATTAGTTGATTTAAACGTAACTCAACTTAGATAAATTAATTTATATTATACAGACTTTCATGGAGTGTATTTTTAGTCATATAATGACTTCTTCATTGAATTATTTGCTCTAGATATTTCATTCACCTATAAGGTAAATACACATGACATTCATAATTTTGTCTAAATTATTTCTGCATATAATATTTATTGATTTATATAAGCAGCAGCTTGATTTACGCATGTAAAAGAATCTCCTAGTGATAAATTTGAAAACTCTAACATTTCTGCTTTAAATTTTAATAAATTTATACCTTGTCTACGCTTAATAGTTGCTGTTGTCTGTCCTGCAACTAAGTATATATAAAATGCTACAAGCTTGTATACTACAACATTGTATGCGCATGTGGCTTTATATTCAAAAACCAAATAAACCACAAGCTTTTCAGAATCCAAACTATTCAAGTGAACTGAGTCAAAAACTGTTGAAAATATATATCTCAATTTGTGCAGACATAATTTTCCTGGAATTATTTATGTGCTTAAAGCACACAATCATTTTTATGCAGCCCGTTCAATGGGGCGTATGCGCAATTAATATGCATACCATAATTATTATAATTAAATGGTGTGCTTTGTAATCGATGCATTGTGTAAATAACATGCAAAAGCTTTAACACAATATTAATTGTTCAAGTTGAAAGTTGCAGAACACAACTTTAATGATATTTACACTTTTATATGTGTGTCTGGCCGACAGGCAATAAAATAAAAGCAGCCAACAATTTAATTAAAAAGCATAAAGCCCACGGCTTGCTCAAAATGCAAAATAAAATAATAAAAAAAATATAAAAAATAAAAAAAATACACAATAAAGTTTTACGATTCTAATGTGGCGTACAAATGACATTGCGAGCCGCAGGCAAAGAGCAAATGCTTGTTAGCTTTCCCTTTTAATCAGCTGGCAACGCGTAGTTTTTTTTTGTTTCTGTTTCGTCCTAAGTCCTTCTGACAGCTAATGTGGTTTGTTGCCCACACACACACACGCACATCCTTGCTGCCAGCTCCAGCTGTGCTTTAGCTTCTGCTAGAGGGAATATGCTAATTTTAATTAGCCAGACATTTACATATGTTACGCACACTACTTCAAAAACACACGCACACACATATGTATATATGTGTGAGTTATAAGTTCTAAGTAGATATCCTGTTGCAGGTCCTTTGTGTGCTTTTTAGAGCACATGAATAAAAGAGTTTTGCCACATCACAGCAATTAGTCCAATTAGCTAAGCTATCGGTTGCAACTTCCGCTTATCGCTTTAATTATTTCTTTAATATAATATTCATATCCCAAATTTCTATTGCAAATTCATAACACTAATTAAAACAACTAAAAATAGAATCTGTTTCGGTTCATTATAGCTATTAAATTTGGTTGTTTTTAATGGAATTAAATTGTTAACGGCTTTAAAAATAATTTTCATTATTTAATAATTGTCCAAAAATTATAATTTTAATTTAATTTTAAACTGCAGCTGCAATTGCAGGAATATTTTTTTTGCGGATGGAAAGTTCCCTTTTTTTGTTTTTTTTTTTTCAGATTTCCAACTCTCATAACTTTGCCAAAATTGATCAGATTTTCTTGGGAATTGCATTTTTAGTCTAAGTTTGCTTCCCAGATTGATTTGGCATTTAAATTCTGACAATAAATTTTTTTCGATTTTTTATGATATTTTGCATGCTACCCCCTTATACTTTTTCGTAAAAATTAAGTTTTTTAACTTGAAAGAAATTTTGATGCCAAATCATTAAAGAAGACAAACCATGACCAAAAACACATAAAGCTTGAAAATCGGTTCAGTTTTGATAAAGTTATGGTAGTTTGTAGTTTGGGAAAAATTTGTCTAATTAATTTTAACTAAGCTAAAATATTATAAAACATTAAAAAAAAATTATTGTATTTTCGGGCATAAAAGAAAATGAATCTAGAGTTCCAACTACGATCAAAACAATATGTCGTTTGAATATTGAGTGAGTTTTGACAATGTTATGAGAGTGCAAAGCCTAGGAGGTGCTTATCCATTGAAATCAAAAGTCAAAAAAATAATGGAAAATTCATAAAAAATAAAAAGTATTTTAAAATCAAATTATTCTTGAGTTTAAGTCTTTATTACTAATATATTTCAAACGAAAATCTGTTAAGTTTTAAAAAAGGTTTGCAACCGTGCATTTTCACAGATGTTCGAATAAAATAAAAATTAAATTAAATTAAATTTAAATTAAATTAAATTGTGAAAATCTAGCTGGCTCGACATACGTCACTAAAACCTTGCCAATTTTATTAAAATTAAATTGTTATTGTTATTATTAAACAAATTCACATATTGTGCACTTACTAGATTTAAAACTTTCAAAATTTTGTCAAAACTTTACCAATTTTTCTCCAAATTTTCTTGAAGTTATACAGAATAATTAAGTACTCTTCTGGTAGCTTTTGTTGCGACTTATCTTATAAAATTAAATTTTAAAAATCTGTACACCTATTGTTCTTCATAATACACCCCAAAAATAACTAACTTCTGCTTAGGTAATTTTTTTGAAATTATATTCCCAGTACAATTCGCGTGTTGTGGATATGAGTCAGCACTTCAAAGAGTCAAACGTAAGTATATAGTACTATTATTATTGGGTCGAAGCACTTCTTTAGCGGTTTTTTTTTTTGTCGTGATCACCAAAATCCACAAATAAGCCAGCTTATACAATGGCTAAAGTAATCACGACTCGAATCTGAAGGAGAGCCCAAAATGCACAATTTCTTTTGTGGGTGCATGCTTTCAAGCTCAGGTCTCTGTTCCGGATTTTTCTTTTCTTTTCTACTTTTTTTTCGCTTGAGTTCTATGTAAACGCTGCTAAAAGTCACAATGCATTCAAATGCAAAAAGCGCAGAGAAAGCAACCCAAAAGTCTTATTGTTTTTTGGGGTTTTTATCTAGTGGCAAGGCTGCTGCTGCTGCTGCGATTATTGTTGCAAAGTTGGTTGACAACTTGCGTCAGGCTAAAGGCAAAAACTTGCTAGCCTCATACTGATGAGTTGGCAACAGGGACACCCAAAGGACGAAAGAGCCAAAGAACTCGCAATGAAGCTGCAGGCCATGGCATAATAAGGCATCTACTAGCAAGAAGTGTAGTGAAAATAAACAGTTCGGATAGTTGGTTAGTTTGAGTAGGTAGTTTGGATAGTTGTTGGATCGTTTGATAGTAGGGCGCAGGAAGTTTTTTGTACTGAGAGAGTTTCATAGTTCTGTTAGCTGTCTGGTCGTTGTGCTTGTATTATGTCTTGGCCAGCTGAAAGTTTGCCATTTTTATAACGACTTTGAATTTGTATTAATGTTATATTTAAGTTGAAGAATTTTTGTATTATCTTTAATGCAACAAAATATTTAATGCGTTTGCACCCCGTGGGGTCGTGGGGGGGTCAATGGCACAGCACAAAGGTTGTGCTAGGAAATTGAATATCCGTTAGAAAATTATCAATTTATGGTAAAATGAGCACTGATTGCAATGCCACGATACGAATTGAAAAGTGCCATCCTTTGTGGCATTACAAAATTGAAAATGAATCGAAATGAGAAACGCAAACCAGGACACAACCAGGACCAACAACGCAAAGAAGCAGCAGAAGCAAGATGGCGGCAGCAGTTGGCAAACGGCATTGCCAACGGGACTATAATGAGCAAGTCAATACCATGGACAGCCAACATACAGTAAACATATATAATATATAAGTATATAAATTTATATAAAATATATATATATACACCCACATAGCAGAGGCAATCGATGCTGTTGCTTCTGTAAGTTGCCCCCGACGTCCTTGTGCCTTGTGCAGCGTGCGATAAAAAGCAGATTGCAATTTGTTTTACTGATTTCCATGCTTTTGGCTTTATATTTGCACGACGGAAACTTTCATTAACATCAAACAGATACATTTTGAAGGCAGCAGCCAAGATACAAGAAAACTCAAGATATACACACACACACTTTACATAATGATTACATACAAGTATATATACATATATATATCACATGATATTTGTGCAAAGGGCATGATTAAGCATCATGGGTATTGTTCAATTAGTTATAATTAATAATGGTCGGGCAAATATGTCAATTGCAAGGCTGTCGAACTGCATTGCAATGGAAACATTAGCTGAAATTAAATTAGGCAAGAAATGCTTGAAAATTAGAGAATTGTTTAGACTTTAAGCTGTGGAATGGCATGTGTAGTGTAAATTAAACCTAAAGGAGATATTAACTGATTGACAGTAAAACACATTAAAGTTTAATGTGAGTTGTATTGAATTAAAGTTTATTTAAAGCTTTTACAGAAAGCGTGCTGAAAGCTAGCTGAGCTTTTGGCTGTTTCTGTAAAGCTGATTAATTGTATGTATTTACCGCTTTAATCAATAGATCGCTAGCCCACCCAGCGTGCGTTGCTACGCTCTCGTTCCAAAAAAAAAAAAGAAGAAAAATATATTCCAAAACGTCACTATGATTTTAGCATACTATGCCACAGGTTATGCTCCAGCTGAGAATTTTGCACAATTTTTAAATGCATTTTCCACCCACTTCCTGATATATTTTTATTAAAATTTTTTCAGAGTGTTAAACTACTATATAATAGGAAGTTACAGTATTAATTTCAGATTTCTAGCTTCTATCGCTTGGCCTGCCCGTGAGTAGCCAATCAGTCAGTCAGCCAATCAGGTTGAAACGTTTCATATATAAAGATTAACTAAACTTCTTCCGGGAAAATCTGTTTCATTTAATTTCATTTTACCATATTTTAATGAACTTTAAGCTCTACGGTAGATTAATTGCATACACTAAGCTAAAAAGCTCCCTTCCACTTTAACTTATTTAAATGTTTAAGATCTTTTCAATTTAATTATATTTTAAACACATTTTATTGAGCTTTAAGCTCTACTGTGGAATAATTGTATATATTAACATCAAAAGCTCGCATCTACCCTAAAATTTTAAATAATTATTAATCTCTTCCATTTAACTCAATTTTACCACATATTATTTGAGCCTTAAGCTCCACGGTAGATTAATCGCTTACACTTTAATCATCAGCTTCCATTTACCTTAAACTAACAATTGATTAGACTGCTATTAATTCATTTACTAAAAGTTAAGCTCTACTGTAGAATAATTGCATACACAAATAATAAGAAATCTTACTTCTACCTTAAACTAACAATTGATCAGCTTGATTTTAATTCATTTACTGAGCTTTAAGATTGACAGTAGATTAATTGCAAACACTAAACCCAAAAGCTCAAATTGAACTTAAACTTTAACTTAAACTTAAAAATTGATTATTCTGCTATTAACACATTTATTAAGCTTTAAGCTCCACGATAGAATAATTGTTTATAATAAGCAGTTGATTTGATAGCTTTAATCTTATAGCAAGACCTATTTAATATAACTGCAGCTTTCAAGTGCATTTAAGCTTCATTTGTAACTATTGTTACGGAGAGTAAATACTAAATACATCTAATTGGCTACAAGTTTGGTATGCAAACACATACTACACCACATCAACTACATTATTTGTGTAGGCAAACAAAGTGAGGGAGAACGAGAGAGAGGCATCTGAAGAATTTCATAAAATATGCGTTAGAGTGCAACCAATTACTATGGCAAATAATGGCGAGAAATGAGTTTTAAGTATCTCACACTCAGAAAAGAACCGCAAGGCATTCACATTTCAATTCACATTCAGATTGAGGAGTCCTAGGCACAAACAAAATTTATGTGTGCATTATGTTGAAATCACACCGCACCCTTCTTATATATTATATATATTCCAGAAAGATGTCGAAATTGTTTAACTTTGTTTGTAAGTCATTTGAACAAATTTGCGAGACATTTGTGGCCTTTTGTACAAATATTTAACCTATTTTTCGGGCGGGGCTTCTGACCAGGCCTCCATCAACATTTTGGGCCAGGCTTTTGTGTTTTGTTGTTGTGTTGACTTTTGCGGCCAAAAAGGCCAATTAACTTAAATAATTAGCCAAAGTTTTCAACAGTTGAGATAAAGTTATTGTCGAAATTGGACCTGGTTACGGTCGAGGTGGCATTTCAACATACAAATGGCCACAAATTTCAATAAAATTTTATGTTACACTTCTTCTGAGTTATTATTGTGTTTTGTGTTTTTGGCCAAAGTGTTGGCAATTTACAAAACAAAGTGAGCATTGAATTCAAAACTTAATAGTATAAAAGATATTCAAGTTGAGAAATTTACAATTCATTTGCTGCTAGTTAATTCAAGTCTCATAACTTGTAAATCGGTTATGGGTAGTAAGTTTTCAAAGAAAAAAAAGCAGCCTAAAAGTCAGAAACCATATCAACAACCTCATTGTCATTATCGTGTTATCTATTGGGTTGTGGTATTATTAATCTTGTTTATACTCTTAATTGGTTTAAACGTTATGCTGGAATCTGATTTTGGACAGTGCTCATCGTATGACGTCAAGTGCAGTTAAGCCAAATATAAAAATCAAATAAAATGTAAGTTATTTTAAATATATATAAATTAAGAACAAGGAAGAAACGGCTGTGTATATATATATATAAAAAATTTGGAAATTTGTCCGATTGTTCCTATGACAGCTATATGATAGAGTGATCCGATTTTATTGAAAGTTTAATCCAACGTTCAGAACGCATTTCTATGTTTATATGTTGAATTTGGTTCTGATATCTTGAAAATCAAAAATGTTTTGCATAGAAGAACTTATTTTTCACCCAATTTTCCCTATGACAGCTATATGTTATAGTTGTTCGATTTTGATCAAACTTGGTCAGTTTGTACACAACGTAATTCTACATCTAACTGTTGAGTTTTATTTCGATATCTTAAAAAACAAAAAAGTTTTTCATGCAAGCACTTTTCTTGAAAATGATGTGTCGCCGCTTGTTCCTATGGAAGCTATAAGATATAGTGGTCCGATCTAAGTAAAACTTTGTCAGATTATAAAAATAATAATACTCAATCGTGCTGCTGAGTATAGTTTTGATATCTTGAAAAACCAAAAAGTTTTTCATACAAGCACTTTTCGACCGATTAAGCCTATGGCAGCTATAAGATATAGTGCTCCGATCTAAATGAAACTTTGTCAGATTATACAAATAATAATACTCAATCGCGCTGCTAAGTTTAATTTTGATATTCCGAAAAACAAAAAAGTTTTTCAAACAAGCAATTTTTCTGAAAATGATGTTCCACCGATTGTTTCTATGGCAGCTATAAGATATAGTGGTTCGATTTTAATGAAACTTAATTGGATTAGTCAGATTATAATACAACATCGATAAGCCAAGTTTGCGTTTGCCAACTTTAAAAACAATTTTTTAAACCGCTCCTGCAACAAAGGGTCTTATAAAAATAATTAATCAAATTTCTAATTCAAATAGCGTACAATATGAATGATGAGGAAATAGACGTATCCCTTAAGAATCGTGATATATATTACTGGACAATAGTATTTTGCACTATTATTGTGATTGCATTTGTGACAAAAGTTCTACTACGCACCGGAGCTATACTTTGCACAGACTATGAAATTGTTTGTGTAGAAGTATGTATAAAAATTATAAATTAAATATGCTATAAATATATTAATAAATAAAAATATATATTCACAGGATTATATGGTAGCTGATGAGCCAGAATTATAAGTCAATTTAACATTTATGTAATTTCAGTATTTAATATGTGTGTAAAATGAAGGCTTTTATTGTAATAATATAATTAAATGTAAAACTGCATGTTAAGAAAATAAAACCGAAATGTGCTCAATATTTACTTATAATTAAGAATTTTTGCTGAATGCTCTACAAAGTTGTGAATCTTTTGAAACAGACAGCAAACTGCAAGTTTTATTTACATCAACATTTCAACAAAACTGCCAAAGACTTAATTATTTGTATTTTATGCCATTAACAAGCACTTTTCCAAATACACACAGTGCCTGTCAGCAGTCTAGCAATCAGCAATCAACAGTCAGCCTACTTTTGCTTATCGTATATAACACATGATATTGCATATTTGATGGTTTCCGGCTCAAACTTTAGATAAAAATATATATAGTATATATGCAGCTATATAGAAAAACTGTTGACCTACTATCTCGGCGTATATTGATGTTGAAAATTCTGCTTTTGAAATTTATTGAAGCGCTGCCTTTTTATGCAGCTCTCTCACCCATTTGTTGAATATTTTTCAATATACATTCAAAGGAGTTCAGTTTGCAGTTGAATGATTGTGAAAAAAGCGTATCTAAAGCTGTAGATTTAACATGTGGTTTATAAGCACAATAAACTATACTTTTTAATATTAATTAAGAGTATTTTTTTATATCTTTATTTTTGCTAAATATTCTCGTATATTTTCAAGCTTTAATTGGTTTTTTAATGCTTATATTTTTATGGCATGTTTTTATGCCTTGACTAACAATAATAGTTCACAGTCAACGCATAAGTCACTTGTGGCCAAAACTTTACACACACACACCCACACACACACACACACACACACACACGCGCACACATAGGGTTATAAATGCACACAACAAACTGCATACTAATGATGTCTCTTTTGTGGTCTACAATTTTGCGCTGTTGGCCCGCATAATTGGACTACAGTTTGTATGTATTTGTGGCTGTATATATATATATATATATATATATAAATATTTGTGTATTATATTTATCTTTGCATGATTCAAAATACATAACTTTATGGCAAAAAATTCACAAAGTTTGCACAAGTTTTTAAAAATGCATTTGACTTCAAAATTTGAATTTAATTGGCAGTTGTAATAGCAACAAATTTGACCTGCATATAACTATTCATATTAACTTGGAATGACAACATCTTTAATTGTCAATTTGGCATTGGATTAATTTTGAATTTAGTTAACTAATTCGCCTAAATTTCTGCAAGTTACAATTATTGTGTGGAATTTATTTTTGACAAAGACTTGTCCTAAAAAATAATTTGTCTTTTCAATGTTCTTCATTTTATTTTTTTGACTTTTCTTGTTTTTCTGACAAACCATAAATTTATCAAAACTTAACCAATTTTTTTAAAAAATATATTTAAAGGATTCTCTTCTAGATTGATTTCTGATTTAAATATTCTTCATTCTTAAAATAAAAAAAAATTTTTTTTAAATGTGTAAGGAGGTACCAAAAAAATCATAAAAAATTTAAAAAAAATTTATTGCCAGAATTTAAATGCCAAATCAATCTAGACGACATAACCTGCCGTAAAAATTAATCCGAAAGAAAGTCAATAATTTTTTGGCAAAGTTATGAGAGTTTAAAATCTGAGTAAATAACAAATTTCTTTCTCATACAATTTTTTTTTTTTTTTTTTAGAACATTATATTTAATCTACTTTTAGTCCATTTTTTAAGTGCTTCAACTCATGTCATTGAACACTTTATTTGCTTGACCTTATCCTTAGGTTTTGCCTGAATTTCAAATTCAAATGCCAAATTCAAAAGTCAAGTCAAGTCTTAACTGATGAAAATAAATGTGTGTGTGTTTGTTTGTGTTTTTATAATAAACTCTTATTGTTATTTCTTGGCTGTTGCTGACACTTTTGCGCACAGCAGGTGAAAAATAAACAAACTTTTAAATTTACCAAAGGAGATTTATTGCCAGAGTCTGGCTAAAGTTTTGATATATATAGGACTGTGCTGCTGCGGTGACTTAAAGCAAAAGCTTTTAAAATTATGCTTGCCACAGACAATCAAAAAGTGACTAAAATTCTGTTAAATTTCACAACATAAAATATCTAATGGCTTACAAATTGTAATTGGAATTTCAATCAATTAAATGCCCTGAAATATGTATTTACAGAAAATGATTTGAATTATGTATTTATTATATTAACATATACACATTATTATATTTACACATTTAGTCAAATCAAATCCATAAGCTGCCAATCACAAATATGCCTGCAAATAATTGCAGGAAGCTGTGATAAGTATTCATTTCTGGTTTTCCCCTTTTGACCCTCTGCTCTAACTGAGTTTAATTGCAGGACCTGCAATGCAGTTAATGGCCGCACACGCTGCGTATAAGTAATATGAAGATAGTATAATTTGCATAATTGAACTTGTCGCTTAACTGAGATTGTCATATATTGTGGTTGATACTATTAAGTTAGTTACATGAAAATTATCTTGAATATAGTTAATAGAACTAGATAGTTTTAGCATAAAAGTGAGTTGAGTTGTGGGCGGTAGAGTAAGTGTCTAAAAATAGCAAAGATAGTTGATATTGTAGCCACAGAATACTAATTAAGAATTTCAACTGGAACATGTCGAACATGTGGTTAAAAGTAAGGTTTTTTATAGTCTGTTTTTTTAAGCTAAAAAGGTGTATATTGGGTTTAAGTAAAGGAACTTTATTTAATTATTAATATAGCCTGTCTGATTTTTTTAATATATTTTTTTAAAGATGTAACAGAAATGTAGTTTATTAAGCCCATTTCCGCATTTGCAAAAAAATTTAAAATTCAAAATTTTATTTTCTAACACGAGGTTTGCAGTTCTTAAAAATTTTATAGACTTTTAAAGTCTGTTCGTCTAGCTAAAAGGTGTTTATTGGGTTTATATAAAATAACATTATTTTATTATTAGCAGGGAAATGCAAATAATAATTATGTATTCAAAAAAATCAAACCAGAAAATAAAATAAAAATAAAATAAAAATTATTTCTGATTTTTATAAAATGAAAAATGTAATATTAATTTTTATTAATATTAAATATAAGTTTTCTTTTTAATCTTTTTATAAAAATCAACAAATAATTTGTATTTTATAATTGCGGTTACGGTCCCTGATTATTAATATTGCCCGTCTAATTTTTTCTATATTTTTTTTTAAAGAGGTAACCAAAATGATAAAAATTTTAATTTCACACATGAGGATTACAGTTATTAAAGATTGTATATTTTTTTATAGTTCTGTTCTTGTAGCTAAAATGTGTTTATTAGGTTTAAATAAAGAATGTAATTTTATCTTTAATATTGACTGTTTTATTTTTTTATTTTCTTTTAAATATGAAACAAAAATGTAGTTTATCAAGCCCATTTTCACATTTCCAAAATAAACAAAATTTTAATTTCTCACATCAGGATTGCAGATATTTAAGATTACCTCGTTTGAAATAAACTAAAAAACAGAGTATACGTCAGTCGAAGAACCTTCTTTACTTACTAGCCCATAAGTTTTTCTACAACATTTCTAAATCTTCCAGCACGGACCACAGACAACACATAGAAATGCCCTTGGCCAATTTAATTTTTTTTTCTTTTTTTTTTCTTTGTCAAACAATTTAACAGTGTATTGACCTAATTGTAATGTTACCGTTCAGTTTTTCAGCATTTTCTTGGTACTCGTAAGAGTAGAGAAACTTTTTCCTCTACTTGAGCAGCCAGTCAATTTGGTAAGTTAAGCCAAGGCCACTTTGTGGAATTTTAAAGCTGGCAAAAGCAAAAGAAAGAAAAGTTTAAATATTTTGCTGACAAACTGACTTAGTTGTTGGCCTGGCTTTCGCAACTGTTGTGTTTATTCCTTGTCCGGGCTAAGACCCTGATTTGGGTTTAATTTTAAGCTCAATTGGCAGCTTGAAAACACCATGCTCAGCACGTGCTAGGATTCAATTTTATTATATACAATATATATATATATAAATATTCTGCATTTTGCAACAGTGCAAATTGTATTTAAAATAAACACGTTTAAAACAAAAGGCGTTGACATGCGCTAAAAGACAAACAAAACATTTGACATTATGTGAGTTTCGAATTTGTTATACACTTGCAAAAAGGTTACTATTAAATTAATGTGAAAAATGTAACATACATTTGTGACATTTATATAATTCTATATTTGATTAGAAGACGTTGTCAATTTATTTATATTTATTTATATTTTGAATTAATTTATATAATATATATATTTTTAATTAAAAAAAAAAACATGTAATATGTATTGCACTGAATTGTTAGATTTTATTTTTTGGTAGAAAAAAATACAAAAAAAGTTTTTACTGTAGACTTTTGAAGTTAATTTATTATTATTATTATTATTTATTATTATTATTTATTATTATTATTTATTATTATTATTTATTATTATTATTATATACATTATTTTGTATACATAAAATGGCATCCAGAAATTAAAATGTTTCAGTAATTAGAATTACCTTAAAGTAAAATAACTTTAATTTGTAAGAATTCACTGTCATATGTTTTAATATATATTTAACTTAATATTTTTTTAATAATTCTAAATTTCATATATATTTTCCAACAGTTTGCCGAGTAAATTTATAAAACTCAGTTTACTTTATAAAATATGTCTTGAAGGGTATTTCAACTTCGATATAGATAGAGCGCAATTGTTGGCTTTTCTTTTTATAAATTGTGATGAAAATACAGTAACACGTGCTGTGGTATGTAAATATAACAAATACACAAATACACATACACTCATACACACTCACATACACATACAAAACTGTATATCCGTGTGTATGTTTACATTTGTGTCTGTTTGCGCTTCCGTCTGTCAGAGACAATTGTTGTCATTCTTGTTGTTGTTTATGTTCATAGCCGTCGTAATGATTGTCACTCCAAACTCCTCCCCTATACAACTCCTCCCCTATACAACCCCTCCCCTATCCAACTCCTCCCCAAGTTCCAACCCCAAACCGCCCTTGCACGTGTTTCCTCTTCGATATTTGCATTGGCATTGCATTGTTCATTGTGCCGAGTATTCAGATTTTTGCATGTATATTGAAATACTTTAAGCGTGTTTAAATACTACAAATTCCAGAAGCTGGCAAAATATGTTGATGATATAAAAGTTTTCATTAAAATCATTTAAAATGTTGTGTGTGAGATAAAAAAAAAATGCATAGAATTTATTTGAAATTTGCAAATAATAGTTGGATGATAATACACTGATATATTTAATTTTTATTTATAGTTTTCGACAGGAAATGGTTAAAACTTTTAACTTATGTGACCTTAATGACTATAAAAATATATAATATAATATAATATTACATAAAGCTAAAGAAGCGCTCTGGTTAATGGGAAAATATGATTATCCTTCTTTGCATAAAGAAACAACAAAGCAACGAGAACTATTAAAATCAGGGGATATATGAAAAAAATTAATTATAATTAATAAATAGTTATTTATTCTATGGGAAAAGGTAATGAAAACTTTGCAGAATTATTAAAAAGTGTTGGAGTAAAGATGGACGAAAAATAAATAAAATAAAATATATTAAAAAGATTTATAAATTTAATATCGAAAGAGTTTATGTTAGACCTAACTATTTAAACGATCGATCAAAAGATCGACGGAAAAAGTATTATAAAATAAAATATATATTTTAAATAGACAAATAAACAACTTTCATTTAATGTCCTTATTAATATTTCATTTGGTATAAAACACTTCTTCAAGCAGATATTAAGACAGAAAAATAAGTTTTGCAATTTTATTTCAAATCTCAAATAAAAAATACATTATTTCGCAATTTTTTAAAGCAATTTACATAAGTTTTCATGTCATACTAATATAATTTATTTTACATTTACAAAATATACAAAAAAAGAAAATTTGCAGCAATTTATTTAATTTAAATCCAGGAAATACTAACATATTTTTTGAGTTGTTTTTTTTTGATGAAAATAAATAAATTGTGAATAAAATAAATACAAAAGTTAACATTTATTTTAATTTATTTATTTAACAATTCTTGCAATAACTCTAAAATTAACAATTCTCTGTGTTAAATATAGCATTAAATAACAAGAGCTGTTGTTGCCACAGCTGTTGCATTTGCAGCAAATTATTAAGTTTAACCCCATCAAAATTGCAGTAATCATAACTCATAAAGCATCTGACTCAAGTCTATATATCAAAGGACTAGGAGTAGATGGCAGGACTCAAAAATAGGGGCGTCAGACAAATTAAAGTCCACTCAAGCACAAATGCAAGTACTTCAGATCAGATGACTCCACATGCTGCTGCTGCTGCTGCTGTGGTCAACATGATATAAAACATGGGGCACATGCCACATGATGACCCCTGCAGGCAATTGTGGCATGCAATGGCATTTTGTCTGTGCATCGGAAACAAGAAATTTGTAAAGTGTATGAATATAAAATGAACTATGACTATATTAAATTTATTTTCCATACTACAAGCAATTTTTTTTTTTTTGCTTTTGTTGTTCCACACTTCGAGTAGCTGAGCGTACACACAAATAAGTACTTGAAATATTTGAAAAATGCCACAATAGTATCAAAGTAGAAAAAAACAATGAAACTAAGCGAAAACCACAAAACGGGATATAGATAAACATATATGTATCTGTGGCCAGCGCTATAGATACATGGATATATTCTGCGCTTTTTTGTGGTTTCACGGATTTCCGCATATCTGAATTTTTTTTGGATTATTTTTATTATTTTATTGCCTCGCGCTAAAGCCACAGATTGAATCATTAATTGAACTGTTGGAAATTGATGTCGGCGCATAAAGTTTGCAGCGCTGGCGATTTGATAAGGATAAATCAAAAAGGATGCGCTAAGCTTTATAATTTATTAAGCTTTGTAAGCCTTTGAAGGCTTAAGTTACTTTAAATCCTGCAAATTCTACTCTTGTTGTTGTTGTTGGTTGTCTACGGCAACTTTTGAGGCGAACAACAAATAGAATTAATTTACATCCCATTAATAAGAAATTTTTTAACGAAAGATTTAGTAAAAAGTTTTAATTGGAGAATGTTTGACAAATATATAGCCTTCATTTAGAATTACTTTGCTTTAAAGAGGATTTTATGTGAAAGGTATTTATTACTATATTAATTAAATAAAAAAAATGTATATAATATTAATTTTAAAAGTCTAGCCTCAGAATACTTTTGAAATTCTGTTTTAAGAAACATTTATACTTTTATTCTTTATTTCTTTAATATTTAAATTTGCAAATGAAGTTTTCTATATTTTTACAAACAACTTTATGAGTTATACTTATGAGTAGAGTTTAAAAAAAATATTATTAAATTTATTTAGAGAAACTTTATTTAAACAGAATTTAATAAATTAATATAATACTTATATGTAAATAATATTTAATTTAAATGGTGAAGACTTAGAATACGCTGAAAATACCCGGTTCTCTGTTTAAAGAAACCTTAATAATTTCATTCTTTAATATTTAAATTGGCATATGGAGTTTTCTATATATTTTCATACAACTTAATGCTTCAAAATAATGAGCAGAGGGTAAAAAAAATATTATGAAATTTATTTAGATATACTTTACTTTAAAATGCATTTATTTTAACCCAATTTAATACTATATTAATAAAAGAATTTAATACTTATATGTTCAAAATATTTAATTTAAATAGTGTAGACTGAGAATAGCCTGGAAATACCCGGAACTCTGTTTTAAGAAACTTTTACAATTTTATTCTTTAATATTTAAATTCGCAAAAGGATTTTTTTTACAAATTTTCATACAATTTTAGTCTTTATAATAATGAGCAGAGCGTAAAAAAAATTTTATAAAATTTATTTAGAAATCATTTATTTTTAAATAAAATAATACTTATATGTACAATTAACTGGTCTAAGCTCAAAATTCCCTACAAATTGCCTGTTCTCATTATTAAGAAACATTATACCAAATATTGCTTTTATTTAATTCTTTAATTTAAAAAAAACGCTAATGGAATTTTTTAAATATTTGTGGGCTTTATAATAATGATCAGAGCGTAAAATGTTAAAAAATGTTATTAAATTTATTTATTTATTTAAAAGAGCTTTTGTGTCAAACAAAATTAGTGCAATATTAATAAAATAATATAATACTTATATAAATTAACTCGTCTGACCTCTTAATACCTTCCAAATAACCTTTCCGTTTTTTTAAGAAACATAATAAATATTGCTTTAAATTAATTATTTAATTTTTAAAATCGCAAAGAGGGTAAAAATATATTTTGAAATTTATTTAAAACTACTTTACTTTAATGAGGTTTTATTTCAACCGAATTCGTACTATGTTAATAAAATAATATAAATTTATATGTTCACAATATTTAATTTGATAATAGTATATAGTAGTATAGTAATAATACTTAGAAAAACTTGCAAATAACCTGTACTCTTTTTTTAAAAATTATATACCAAATATTGCTTTAAATTAATTCTTTAACTTTTAAAGTCGCCAACGGATATTTCTACATTTTTTTAACGCTTCCTACTAATGAGTACAGTCCAAAAAAAATGTTCTGAATATTTTATAAAATTTACGAAATTTTTAATTTCATTATTTATATAAAAATTTAATATATATTAAATATACTTTCATATGTACAAAGCACAAGCATAAACTCATGTCTTTAATACATATTATCGCAACTTTCTCCATTCTGACATGTGGCCCAAAATAAGGATTTCAGATGATGGCAACTAATTCCCCAAAAATACATAACATAAAACTTTATACTATTGTTGAATATTTTTGGGGGCAATCTTGCACTTAGTGCACTTCAGGCAATAGTAGTTTCCAAAAATGATACCGCAAAAACTTTTCGAGGCCAAAAAGCACTTAAAATGTTTCTCATATTTCGATTATTTACAAAACGATTCAAAAATGTTCAAGCCCGAGTGAGCCTCAACTCCTCAGCCACCTGACCTGCAAGCCCCTCCGGGAACAATAAATTGTGGGCGTTAACCCATAAGTGGGCGTATACGCCCCGTGGCTTCCCATTGACAATGATTATGTGCTCTGCGTGTGGCTTGTCGATTGAACAGTGAACTTTGATATTGTATTGTTCTCGTGGCAAAGTTAATCGAAAGCCTAATTAGTAGACGCGTCCAAATCCTCGTTCCATCCTTCCTGCCTGCCTGCTGCCCACCAATTGACTTGTTCATCTCCTGATTGGGCAGCTGAGTACTGAGGCAAATACAATTAAGCGGCTGCTGTTAAATTAGCAGCATAATAAGCACCAAAATGTAGTTAAGCCGTAAACAAGCACAAAAGCAAAGCCCGAGAAATTAAGCGCTGACATTGAACAAAAGTTTACTTTATTTGATTGAACGCTGCGATGAGGAGGATTGAGGGGGAATGTTACTTCAAGTAAATCGCTCAGAACTTAGAATTGAATAGCATTGAGAACAAATTGTTCGAAATTGCATGGACAAACAGGGAATAAGATATTGGCCAAAGCTTCAACTTAAATAGCCAATCAAGGCTAAACTAAAAGGAAAAATGTAGAGAACCAGGACTTTTCACAACCATATCAAATTGTGTCCTTCTCTGTTTCGTTTTACCTTGGACATATTTATAAAAAACAATTTTTTTTATTTTATTCATGCAGCAAAGCACATATAAAGTACTTTTCTTATGAATTTCCAGTGACACTGGCAAAAAAAAACGTCAATGTAAAAATGTTTGATAAGGCTTAAATTATATTTAAGAAATTATACAATTAGATGATTTTTGCAGTGAACAGAAATAATACAGAAAATACACAAATTATGGCAACAAATTTTAACTAAATTTATTATTAAAAAATAACAAAAATCTTTTATTGTCTAGCCAAAAAACACAATGCTTTGATTTTCTCGTAATTTTAACCATAAAAATGGCGCTTAAATATTTATTTTTGATTTTTATAATTAAAAATTGACATGGTTTTTAGTGACGTATCATTTGTTAAATTAAATAAAAATAAATAAAAATTAACAAAATATAAAATATACGTCACCAAGTTTTTGTATCAGAGAGTTAGTTATCTGTTAATTTTTATTTTAATAATCATTAAAAGGTTTATTTTGCAACTCTTATTTTAAAAAAAAAATTAAAATTAAAATATATTTCAAAAAATATTGTAAGCCACATGGATTTAAAAATGAAATTTCTTCATAAATGTTATCGACGGTTCTGTATTTATATATCTATTAAATAATATCAATTTTTATACAATATTTTTTATGTATATGTATGTTTAAAAAAATAATAAAAACACTTGCGAATTATCGAAGAGAATTATACTGAAGAGAAGCAGTATTATAAAGAAATTCCTTCGACTCAATTTCAATATTTTTATGTTATTCGATTAATATTTCTCAAGAGTTTATTGTATCTAATTATAATTTTCAAGTAGTTTATTAAGCTTGTAATGGAGAAACATTATTTGCGTAACATATTCAATCTCTAGATCTTGTGAAATTTAATATAACATTTTTTTTCAATTTAGTTTTGGGTCGTAAACGCGAATATTTTTTGCGGAAATTTTCCATTTTCCAATCGGAAAAAAATAAAATTGCAGTAATTAAAAGACTTAAACTCCCATTACTTAAATATATTTTCAATTTAAAATAAAAACAGCTTTTAAAACTCAATAAAACTCTGTGCTTATTTAAAGCTAATAATTCAACTAGCAGGCTTTAAAAAGGATTTTCTTAGCCTTTTAATTCAAGCAATTAAAAATCGCATGTTATTTATTACTAAAAAAAAGATTAATTCAAGCTGCAAGTGTCATTTTCAGCTAATATCATTGCTGATTTATATAAACAGATACAGAGACGGAGACGAAGACAGAGAAGTACTTCTAAGCTAAATCATCAAATAGACAAAAGACATACGTAATGAAATATATGTATACATTCAACCGCATTTTTCCGCACACTTTGATATTACATAAAACTGTGTGCATGTATATTTTATGCATGACATGGCCTTAACATAACACACACATAGATACATCAAGTCTAAATATAACACACATACATAGAAGCAAAAATATATCTAGATAGATATGAGGACGTCTTATATATGAAAATGGCTGACACGTTCTCATGGACGACAGCTGCAGATCACGTTTGGAGTACTCGTATATCAAATATGATGTTCCCGGACAATTTTGTTACGTAATTACTTAAATATGTTAAGGCCATAATATATATGTAGCTATAAAGAAGTAGCAAAAGAAAAAACTTTCATAAATTGAATAAAATCCAACAAAATTAGATTTCTTAAATGTTAAGATATTATACAATTATTTTATTATTTCTTTACAAAATACTTATTGTATTTGCTACTGAATTTTATGTAAATTCTACTAATAATATTACCATGCCAATAAATTAGCGTAGAGTACGTGAGAAAATTTCTTAAAAATTATTTACAGCATTTTTAAGTTGAATGAAAAATCGTCTCACGCACAGCTAATTACATATATTTAAACGTATATGTATGGATGTGTGTATATTTTTTCCTTTTTATAAATATTTTTTTTTTTTGACTAAAGAATTTCATTTTCATGTGTTGCAATCACATTTGCAGAACGTGCGAACATTTGCGATGCTTTTAACACTTTAATGACATTAATTTAAATGAATGCCACACAGAGCACAACAAAACAGCTGCATAGATAAAATGAAATGGCAAAAAAGGAAAAACAGAATCAAAAACAAAAAAAAAATATATATGTAGTATATAGTATATATATATCCGCTGCAGCAGCAAGTGCCAGAGCAAAATCAAAAGCAATTTGTTGCTCCCAATGGGAGTTTTATAAATACATCTATAGTCTTGTCTAAATGTAAGTTAAGCTGCCCGAGGTTGCGTTTTAATGCGAATAAGAAACGGCTGATATAGGTATAGAAAAGTGTGACGAAAGTTGAATGCTCTAACAAAATATATAGATATGAATATATAAAATATAATCATATTCAGAAATTGACAATATATTAAATATATTTTACTCAAATTTATACTATAAAAAAATTTGTATACAGATATGAATATATAAAATATAATCATAGTCAGAAATTGGCAATATAACCAATTTATTTTATACAACTTAATAATCCAAAAAAAACCTGTATGTAGATATGAGTATATAAAATTTAAACATAGTCAAAATTTGTCAATATGTTAAGTTTATTTTATACAAATTAATAATCAAAAAAATCTGTCTTTAGATATAAATATATATATTTTTAATTACAAACAGAAAAATTGTCAATATATCAAATTTATTGTATAAAAATTAATAATCTAAAAAATCTATTTATTCCATAACCGAATCAATTTAAGCCTTTAGATTTTTTCAAGATTTTTTTATGGTTTCTAAAAGCACTCAGAACCTTCAAAACCTAAATTTCTGAGAAACTCAAATTGTTTACTTGTAAAACCTTTGTTTTCTACAAACCAACTCATACCTTTGCCCAACATTTATACAACTATTCAAAAGCTTAGACAATTACTGACAAAATTGTAATAGTTCTTGGCAGAGTATAAAAGTGCATTATCTATATACACAACGCAAGGAAAACTCAGTCGATTGCAGACAGGACCTGCAACTGGCAAGTGGCCTGACCAGTTGGCAGTTGGCTGTCTTTTAAGATTTTCACTCGAGTGAATGAAGCTGAATGCGTTTTTACAGTGCCAGTCAAAGGCAGTCAACTAGATGTCTCACATAATATGAAATTGCAAGCAACTGACACAACTTGGAACATGATTCGTACCAAAACTGAGCAGCTTATTAGCTTTAAATAACAATCAATATTTATAGAACATTATGGCATTATATGAAATTAAGTATCTACCTTTGATCGAAAAATACGAGGCATTATAGAAGCAACTCGATTGTTGCATATTTATGTTTATTCAAGGCTAAATTAAGTGTAAATATTTAAACCAATCTATATTTAAATTGGCGTACAAATTTATGCCATGTCCTTTGAAAATTTCGGCAAATCAACAATAATAAACAATTGGCGCTCATGCAAAAATATTCATGCAATTAGGCAATAAGTAAACAGAGCAATGAACCTCTCGCACAGTTAAAGGCTTGACAACATGGCGTATGCGCAATGAAAATAAAGCGAGAAAAGTCTATTGAATGAATTTGTATAAATAGGTACAGCAGCTATACACTTTTAATGGGCATATTGATAGTTGAATGTAGTTTAAAATACATGGAAAATCAGTGTTAAAATGTAAAGCATTAAGTTGTAAATTATCTTAGTTTTAGTTGGTTTTGGTTTTTGGTTTTTTAATTATAATTAAATAATTATTTATAGAATTTATTTTATATATTTTTTTATCATATAAAACTCTCAACTATTTGGTCTTAAACTTTTAATTAAAACTAGTGGAAAAAAGTGTGAAAAAAGCTTAACTAAAATATAAGATTTAAACTCAGCCTAATTTGAATTGTATTTAGTTCTTTATTATAGTGTACTAAATTTTCTAATTATGCTAGAGATTCACAAAAAATATTTAATATTATTAAAGCATATATTGCCATAATTTAATGATAAATTTTACTGGTTAAGAAAACAGAGTTAGGGCTAGAAGTGAGGGCAAAAAGAACTTAAAACTTAGGGACATTTTTACTGTATTCTCTAAATGCAATTAATACGATCTTTATCGTAAAATTGTCAATTGGGAAAAATTCAATTAAAGTATTTAGCTTTTATTTACTGTCAAATTATATTTATAAATATATATAAAAAATTTATAAAATATTATCAAAAATGACATTTTATTTCAAATCCATAAGTTATATCGACTTACATTCCCTATTCTTATTTTCAACACTGTATACACTCCCTATGTCTTTTTCTAAACAAGCTACATTATTTTTTAGTAAAGTTATCATATAATTAACTCTATTTGCAACTCTGCTAGAGCATTGAAACTTTAACATATAATAATAAATATTTCATTAGTTTTTAACAGCCATTTGTGCGTGCAATTTAATTCAAAATATTATTTTCTATTGTTTCACACATTACGAATTATTGTGGAAAATTCAAAGCAGTCAAATTAAATGAAACGCCATCATGATTGCACTTTTGTTTGGTTTTTATGCCCATTAATTTAGTCAGTAAAAACCGTTCAAATGTTAGCTAACGCGGTCATATTTATAACAAAAAAAAATTGTAAAAAAAATAAAAACAAATGCAAATGCAAATAATAAAAAAATAAAAGCCTTGCGCATATTTTTATAATGCACTTTAAATTGTGCGCCGAGTGAAGCAAACGTAGCAGAAAAGTGCACAATAAATGAATAATAATAATAAAAAAAAAAAAAAAATAAATAAATGAGTGAACTGAGAAAATGTATAAAAGCCAGACGCATTGAAAATTCATTCATTGTAGCAAATTCCTGATGCTGCTGCTCCTGCTGCCTCTTGGTTGCTGTGTGGCGCTCGTTTCCGCCAACTGAAGCACACAGGATGTGATTTTCATTTTTATTTCCGGCAATTAGCACTCGAATCAAGTGTACAAACGAAACTCTTAACACGCAGCCACTAAAGTGCGCACTCAAACCAAAATCCATTTAAATGATGATTTAAAATTGCGTTTCTCATCATTATTCATACACTTTTGTTAAGAGTATTATTATTATTATTATTATGTTTATCTAGCTGTCAGACAGTCGGACAGTCTGTCTGTTTGTCGATTTATGTGTCTGTCTATGCACTCCAGTTTATTATGAATCCTTATAATTATAATCCGTATTAGCACACTCCCTTGAGGGTATTTTAATTGCGTGAGTTTATTTTTTTTTAAAGATACACTATTTATACCCTTTTTCTGGGGGTATTTGTCTATGCGAATATGAGTTATAATATATACAGGAAATTCCCTATTAAAACACACTATTTATACCCTTTTACTGAGGGTATTTGTTTATGGGAATTTTAGTTATTATATATAGAGAAAAATTCATATTCTTGTATGGCAAATTTTGTTAGAAAAAAATTTAAATAAATAGTTTTAGAATAATTTTTTTAATAAAAAATACATTTTTATAATTTTATGATATTTTCCATATAATTTTCTACAATTATGCATAGTAGTATTTTATTTTATAAACTATATTTTCATAAGATGTAAATTTGTTTTATAAATATATTATACTTTATATATTTGACATTTGAACGATTGATTTCGAATTTAAATTATTTTAAATATTTCTATAAACGCATTAGAATTTGAATTTCAATTGCTATGCTAAATTCTAAAAATATAAATATTTAATTTGACTTAATTTAGGAAATTTAATCACAACAAGCTCAATTTCATTCCCATTTTAATTAACACTTTTAAAAAATTAAATTCACCAACTCAATACAAATTTTCCTTAATAAATGCAATCTTCAAATATATTTAAACAATTTTCATAGCTATTTCCAAGTGTATACAATCTTTAACAACCCTAAAAAAAACCGCTGCTATTTTTGGTTTTACATAATTTGAATGCTCTAGTGCTAACACTTAATGGTTGAAAGGCAAACTCTTCAAATTTCACAGTAATTTAAAGTTTCCAGTCTGCATTTCCGTTTGGCAGCGGCCATTTTGTTGCTGCTTTTTTGCCACTAACTGTCAGGGTTTTCGCAAACGAACCTGACCGAATTTATGTTTCCGGCGTGGTCTACAGCTGTTCGACTGCTGTCTCTGTCTCTGTCTCACTGTCTGTCTCTGTCTCTGTCTCTGTCACATCCGTTGGCATTAGTCGAACGAACAAACTTCGTTGCTTGGTTGCAATTCAAAACCCCAAAAGCGTTTGCTTTAAGGACCTCCCAAACCAGTTCATTTGAGTAAAGCTGTGCACAACAAATCAACAAAAACAACATATTAGTTTTTGAAATTCACTTTCACCTGGAATTCACCAATAAATTTGCGGCTAATAGACATTTTAATTTATTTATTTAAATAGTTTTTAACATTAAATGCAACAAGTAAAAAATTAGACACTGAAAACAATTCTTTTTTTTTAATATAAATATCATAATTTCATTTACAAATTTTTTACAATTTATTACTTATGGAATTTTTTTTTATTATTTTCCCTTATTTCAAATGTTATTTTCTTGTATTAATTATTCTCCTAGAATTGTATTATTAAATAAAAAAAAGGCTGAGTTACCTTTACTCTTTAGAGACACTATTTTATTACCACCAAATATAAATCCCAATAATTTCAATTCAAGGGAATTCAAGGGAATAAAATTTAATGGAATTGAATTATATATTTATTTTTATTTTTTTTAATATATTTACTATTTATTTTTTTTGCCGCAATTTATTTAATTCATTGTTAGACTGAGTGGTTCATAGTAGTTTCTATTAATTTAAAAAGTAAGCTTTAAAATGAAATTTTGAAAAACTCTAAGCACTAATCATGGTAAGAAAAAATCCCCGGTATTAGAAAAAAAAGTTAAGCTGTAGATATGAGCAACAAAAATAATTAAATAATTAAAAATAATAAAAATGCCTTTAAAAAGCGTTCCTCGTTTAAAATTCCAAGCTTATTTTTATAATATTAAAAAAAGATTTATAGTCAGCTTAATAGTAGCAATTTTGATATTGAACTTCAATATATTTTCTTAAAAATATCTAATTGATTTGAAATCATGTTTCCTTTCATGCAAACAACTTTTTAGGTCAGTAAATCAATTTAATATATATATATATATAAATTTATTTTAAAAGTTTTTTCAGCTTTATAACTCTGAAAGAGTTATAGCTTTGGTGCTGATTTTTCTTTCAACTTTTGTTCAGAAAGACTTCTCATATGACTTTGAGCTCAAACTGCCTGTGTAATTGCTGTGAAATTCAATTTGAGAACTTACTTTTGACGCATTTGAATATTGCAAACGTTGTGCACACGCTTGACATATTTATGCCAACCAAAATTGATGTTTGATGTCGCAGCAAAAAGTTGGTTATAATTAAGGCAACTGATATACCCAGAGTATTTTCAGCATCTTGCCACTGCACACAGACTGCCATTTGGTTGCGTATCAGTGAAGCAAGTCGAGCATATTTATTAACTAGCCGCAGACCGACAATTTGTTGCTTGTTACTAACTGTTCGCTGTTAGCTGTTCCCTGTTAGCCTGGCTGTGAACAGCGGCAAAGAATGAACTCCAAAACCAGCTGGCAGCTGATTTATGACGCCCATCGCATGCACACATACTAGCAGCCACAAAGGACCTTGGTCCTGGTCTGGCCTGGCCTGGCCTAGCCTAGCCTGCCCGTGGCATATAAAATATTAAAGGCAAGCGAAAATTAACAGTCAAACGCTATCGAGTTTTAAATAACTCAAGTCAGGCTACACATCAAAAAGAAAAGTAAGAATAATATTGCAAATGGCGAATATTAAATGCTCTTGAAGAAAAAAATAATAAAAAAATTCTCTTGCTGAAACGCAATTTTTAAACAATTATTTTTGTGAATGGTATTTAAAATAGTGAAGGGATTTTTATCGAATTTGATACATTTATATAACATTTAAGAACATAGCTGAATTTGGTTGAGATATTTGTAAAAATAAAAATTTTTTGTCAATTTACAAAAATTTTGCCAATTATAAAACATGAACTTATTTTATGTTTTTCCAAGTAATAGATAATTGACAAATCTTATGTTAACAAGTAGGAATAAAGGATGTAAGAATTTTATTTCATACACAGAAAATAAAATGTCATTCTACATATTAAATTCCAGATATCTTAACCCGAAGTTCGCACTTAAAATTTTGAGTAAGGTTTCGGAATATTATTCTCAAATCTAATAGAGATTTTGATCGAATTTGACAAAGTTATATAAAGTTTAACAGCAAAGCTATATTTGATTGAGATATCTGTAAAAATAAAACGATATAATACCTTGCTTTTTAACCCATATTTTCTATGGCAGCTATAGAATATATTGTTCCGATTTTGATCAAATTCAGTCAATAAATAAAAAAAAAAAAATAATAAAAATTGAATTAATAAGTTTAATTGCGATAACTTCAAAATTACCAAAGTTTTCAATACAACAACTGAATTTCTGACTTATCGTAAGTATGACAGCTATATTATATAGAGATACGATCGGTTTGGTTATTTATTTATTTATTTGGATGACAAACAACGCTCTTAATTTAATTGCAAGCTTAGAAAAATTGAAAATAAATTAAATATTGCTTGCATCTTAAGAAAATATCTGTAACAACTTTTACAAACATGCTCCATCAATAATACCCTTTGTTAGGGTATACTAAAATCTAAAGAAAACTGAAGTTACTAGCCAGCGAAACTTAAGGATAAACCGTAACCAAAAGCTGTCTGGCTTAATTGTAGCGACATGCGTTTTAAGCCACAAAACCATTTCAGTTACGACTTTACACTTTTGCACTTCATTTCAGTACTTGGCGAACAACATGTTGTTGGCAAACGGCAAACGTCTTCTTCTTCTTTCCTGTAGAGAGCGAAGGACATCAAAATGAAAATAAAGTAAAGCGCCAAAAGGATTTTGCTCACTTACATTGCTTCATTTCAGTTGCTTGCCTCAGTTGCCTCAGTTGCCTCAGTTGCTTGCAGCTTAGTTGAATGTTTGTGTTTTTCTTTTGAGTTTACTGATGCTGTTGCAGTTGCCATTTCAAAGCATTTTGTATTTTGTATTTTACATGGCATTAGTCCTGTATGAGTGTGTACTTCAAGAGCTAAGCGAATCAGCTGAATGTGTTGCTTTTCCTACAAAACTGGGGCGTCTCACTTTCTCAGCAACAAATATCTCTTGGGCATACCGAGCGTATGTGTAATGCGCTTAGTGTATTGAGTGGGCAAAGCGACAGCATCAACTAAATCGATATGATATACTAATGCTTATATATATATATATATCTGCTTTTAGTGCTCACAAGCCAAATCTGCGCAATGTAAATTATAACATTATCCAAATTAAAATAAATTCTTTGAATTGGCACTTGAAATTTTTATGTGCGCCTTTTTGAAGTTGGCAATAAGTAGAGTGTATATTGGCATGATTAAAAATATTTTTAGTTTAATATGGTATGCAGTCTGAATTCATTAAAAACATTAAATAAAAAACGATAGTGAATAATTAAAAATACATGAAATTGATACTCTTTCCAATAATATTCTATAATATGCCATCACCATATTTTTTGCCATAAATTAAACTATGCCAGAAATAAAAAAAAAATTCTTATATCCAGAACTTTTTAGAGTCAAATAAAAAAACCAAAAAATATGTTGCCGGAACCGTTGTCGAAATAATAGAAAAAAGCTAATTTTTTGACTTTTCAAAGGGGATAGCTTTTGTTAAGGGGAAATAAGTCTGAACATGGTTAAATGATATAAAAGCTGTATACATTTTTAAGAAGGTAACAGAATTGCCTATAAACCCGTTCAGAAGATTTAAGAAATTAAAATGAAAATTTTGCATATAATATGATCATTTAAAATGTATATCTCTTGCAATTTTTTCTCCAACACTTGAATTTTGTTTTTTTTTTGTATCTGCAGGATTACTAATTCTAAAATAATTTAAAACATTTTTTAAATATCAGTCGGTAAATATAGAGGTTATTAGCTCCGAATTGAAAAATGGAAGTAAAAATTTTTTGTGTCAAAGTTTTTATTGCGGGCAGACTATGATATATTTCAAAGCTCTGGAAAATAACTCTTAAATAATGCTATTGCAAAGTGTTATTAATATTAATTTTAATTAAATACATAATAAATTTTCATTTATGATGCTATTTTAAAGATTTTTTGCAGAAGACATTTTGTTAATAAAAAAAATAAATCATTCAAAATACTTTTTAATTAAATCGAAAGTAGAATTCTAAATAAGCTGAAATATAAAAATATTTTCTATAAAATTGCCAATTGCCAAAGAAAAATGATTGAATTTATAATCAATTAATTAGGAAATATTTAAAATATTTATTTATATTTATAATTTTAAATCAAGGCAAGAAACGAGAAAGGATTAAACACTTTACATAAATATTTCAAAGCACAATTTTTCTTAAATCGTTAGTAGACTTTAATATAAGCTGAATTATAAAAATAAATATTACCTTAAATTTATTAATTGCCAAAGAAAAAATATGAAAAACCAATTAATTAAGGAATATTGCTATCAATAAAGACTAACTTAAGTCAAGCCAATATTTGTACTAAAAACTGCATTGCACACATTAAAAGTAAGCACTTTAATAACCCAAAATTTTATACACAAAAATTTACATTCAAAACGAGAAAAGGATAAAACGTTTTCAACTTTTGACATGTCTGAATTTTTATTTTTTTTTTGGTATGCATTAGTTGTGCACAGTCTGTTGCCTTGTAAAACTGAAGATTGTGCACACGTGTGCTCCGAAATCCAAGTGACAATTGAATGAAGCAGCTGCAGGAGCAGGAGTAACAGTACCAGTACCAGGATCTGTGTAGGGACAACTGCAAAAGCAGCAAATGCAGCTGCCTGACAGCTGCTTGACAAAATTCAAGCTGGCATACCAAAATATTACTTATGACTGGACAGTAAAATGTCCTTTCTACATAAACACACACACACATACATACAGTTATGGATATCCTGTCTACGGATTCAGTTGTAGCACGAAGCTGAAGCAAAAATTGTCAATACGACAAAACATTGTACGTTGTACGCATTGTCAATAGAAACGTGCTCAAGCAAGTTATTGACATGAAAATTGTACTCGTGTACATATTTTTTGAGTTTTGATTTTAGATTTACGATTTACACAAATACTCACATACCAGCAGACAATTTGCTGAATTTACTGAATTTACGATAATTTTGCCAATAATAAAATATGCATTTATTTTATGTTATTCCAAGTAGCAGATAATTGACAAATCTGATGTTAACAAGTAGAAATATAGATTGTCACAATTTTATTTCATACACAAATAATAAAATGTCATTCTAAATATAAAAATAAATAAATCATTTGAAACTGAAATTTGTACTTGAAATTTAGAGTATGATTTTAAGTTATTATTGTCAATTTAAATGCTGACAGAAATAAAATAGAAATCAATAAAAAAATGATTCTTAAAAAGAGTGGGCATATATAAAAGAAAATAAAAAAAATATTTATTTAATTATGTTGTACTTATATCACATATAAATGTTTGTATAAAAAAATTATACTTGTGAAATTAATAAGGTATTTTTTGTGGTAGATAATTGACAAATCTGATGTTAACAAGTAGGAATATAGAATGTCACAATTTTATTTCATACACAAATAATAAAATGTCATTTTAAATATAAAAATAAAAATGTTATTTAAAGCTGAAATTTGTACTTGAAATTTAGAATATGATTTTTGGATATTATTGTCAATTTAAATACTGATAGAAATAAAATAGAAATCAATTAAAATGATTCTTAAAAAGAGTGGGGAAAATATAAAAGAAAATATAAAAAATATTGATTTAATTATGTTGTACTTATATCACATATAAATGTTTGTATAAAAAAAATATACTTGTGAAATTAATAAAGTATTTTTTGTAGTAGATAATTGACAAATCTGATGTTAACAAGTAGAAATATAGAATGTCACAATTTTATTTAATACACAAATAATAAAATGTCATTTGAAATATAAAAATAAAAATGTTATTTAAAGCGGAAATTTGTACTTGAAATTTTGAGTACAATTTCAGGATATTATTGTCAAATCAAATACTGACAGAAATAAAATAGAAATCAATTGAAAAGATTCTTAAAAAGAGTGGGAATACATAAAAAAAAATATAAAAAATATTGATTTAATTATGTTGTACCTAATTCACATATAAATGTTTAAATAAAAAAAAATTATACTTGTGAAACTAATAAGGTATTTTTTGATATAAAGTTGTTAAGATTAAATTACACTTTCCTTCCACTTTCTGCCAAAAAATTCTAAACCCTCCTTTAGAGCATTAAAATTATACAAAATAAATCGAATAATGTGCAATTGATAAACTTGAAGAAAATATATAAATCACTAAACAAATATATTAAATATATTTTGTTATGCTTTGTCAGCCCTTTTATGGTATTGAGGTCAATATAATTTATTTTTTTTTTTGTATTTTTGATGATGCCCTTTTACAATTGTTTTCCAATTTTCTTGTAACAAAACTTTGGCACTTTATTCCCCTGCGTGTCTTTCATCATTTTGTGTGTGTTTGATGTCAGCGCCGCTGCCAGACGACAAAAGTAACAACAGCAAAAAAAAATGAAAATAAAAAACAATCAACAACAGAAATGCCAAAAATATTAAAATTGAAATTTGTTTCAATTTTTTTTTCTTTTTTTTTTTTTAAACGCAAAAACAACAGCATAAAGCGAGCGGCCAAAAAACAAATCCCCAAAGTGGGTTTTCCACCAGTTTTCTCTGTCGTCGTAGGGCTCATGACTCGTGCAAACTGAATAATATTTACCCAACGTGATTTTGTTTACCTATCTTTTCAAGCCCAACTGCGTACCCTGGGCACCTGGAGAGCTGTGCCCCTTACCCATCCACACAGGTAACCAGAGACAAAAAAAAAGAAAATTTATATGGCCACAAGTTGTTTGTATTTTGTTATTAGTTTTCTCTGTTTATTTCGCATTTTGCATTTATTTCTCATTGTACTTAGTGTTTAAAGCATTTTGATGAACTGAAGTTAATCCAGCTGATGTTTTGAAAAGTATCTTTAAGATGCTTTATGCGTGCCATGCGAATGCCATGCATTTAGTTTTACAAAACGAACTTGCTGCATTAAGTTTCTTGACTTAATTTTTAGTTGTTTGGCAAGTTTTGCAGCAGCAGCAGCAGCGGCAGCAGCAGGGCTAAAATGAAATTGCAACAGGCAACAGGCAACAAGCAACAGGGCCAGGACAAAGGACGAGCACAGCACAAAGACGTTATTTAATTAAAAACTTGCCAAACACACATACACACACACACACATGCAAAACGCTCTTGTTTTATGTATATATATATATATAAAATGTTACATATTGCACAGGGTTGTTGGCCAAAAAGTTGTTGCCAAAACTTCAAATGTATGTTGGATTTTTCATTAGCACTTCTTAATTAGCTTGAGCCTGACACACACACACACACTCACACACTCACATCAAGTTTTTATGACACAGATTAATGGCAGATAAAAAATCAAGAAAGAAATAAGAAGAAAAAAATGAAAAAAAGAAAACCAAATGCCAAATGTCTAACCATAAAACTTAGTATAAAAAGTTCACAAATGTTGGCTTTCAAATGTATCCAGGGAACAATCTCTTTTGATGTCCTGAGCACTCCATTGTGTGCTCTTTATTGTCTGCTGTAAATCTCTATTACTTCCAAGGTATATAGTACATCGGGGTATACTCATTTAATGTCTTTAACATGGAAATGACACGCTCGACGCTCGCCACTTGCCAATTTTCGGCGTTTGGCTAATGAAACCAAATTGGTTGTAACTAAACAATTCCTTAGAACATTCAGGCAGGCAGCTCAAGTTATTAACAAATTTAACTTAATTATGAGGTCAAAATGTCAGAATAGCCCAAAATTAAAATTAATGCTACGAATTTTTGTGGCTTGAAAATGCAGACAAAAAGAAATGTTCGAAAATTAAAAATATCTTAAGCTAGCTATATTTAAGGAGACTTTTTATTTTGGAATTTGGAGTTAAAAAGTCAAATTTTTGGGGTTTTATCGGCCTTACAACTAAAATAACTCTCATATTATGTTTTGCATAATAGTTTTATAACAATAATAATGCCCACAATCGATTAAAAATAAAATTATGGCAATTTAAATTTTGCAAAAAATTTGCAAAATTTTGATAGGGGTAGGTATGCAAAAAAATGCAAAAAATCGAAAAAATTTATTTTCCAAAACTTAAATGCCAAATTAACCTAGTGGGTAAACCATAATTAAAAAAACATTCGACATTAAAATCGGTTCAATTTTAACAAAGTTGTGAGAGTTTTTAGCTTGGAATTTGAAATTAAAAATCCAATTTTTGGGCTTTTTTCGGCCTTACAACTAAAATAACTCTCATATTATGTTTTGATTAACAGTTTTCTATCAATATTAATGCCCACAATCGATTAAAAATAATTTTTTGTCATTTTAAACTTTTCAAAAAATTTGCAAAATTTTGATAGGGGTAGGTATGCAAAAAAATGCAAGAAATCGAAAAAATGTATTTTCTTAAATTTAAATGCCAAATTAACGTACTGGGTAAACCATAATTAAAAAGACATTCGATATGAATATCAGTTAAATTTTGAGCAAGTTATGAGAGTTTTTAGCCTGGAATTTGGGGTAAAAAAGCCAAATTTTTGGGGTTTTTTCGGCCTTACAACTAAAATAACTCTCATATTATGTTTTAAATAATAGTTTTATACCAATATTAATGCCCACAATCGATTAACGATAACATTTTGAGATTTTAAATTCTTCAAAAAATTTTCAAAATTTTATAGGGATATTATGCAAAAAAATGCAAAAAATTTAAGAAATTTATTTTCTAAAATTTAAATGCCAAATTCACCCAGAGGGTAAACCATAATTAAAAAGACATTCGGCATAAAAATTGGTTTAATTTTGAGCAATTTATGAGAGTTTTTAGTCTGGAATTTTGTAGACCACAAAAACCACAATTAAGGGTTATTCAAAGAAGTATAAAGAATTTAATGATTGCACCCAATAGAATTTAGTTTATAAACAGAGAAAAAAACCTAATTTAAAAGATATTTTTATAGCCATAAAAATAGTATAATTATAGAGCTTTTGACTTGCGTAAAATCACATATATAGATAACTTCCTAATATAATAATAAGAACAATTATATATACATCTCTGAGAGCTAGTTTTAGTTTGCCGAATTTATGTTCATTTAATTTTTTAATTTTATAAAATAAGTAACTATCTTATACAATAATAAGAGCAATTTTATTGGCATCTGTACGAAGTAGTTTTACTTTGCCGAATTTATGTTAATTTAATATTTAAATTTCACTTAAAAATGTAGCTCAAAAACAGGAATGAAGTCCTAAAACGTATATAAGACTTCGTAGTATTCAAACGAAATTTTTGTTAAAAAAATGTAACCACACAAAAAATGTGAAATAAACCTAAGCAATCTAAAGATATAAGTAAAAGTAATTTTACTTCATAAATTGCAACATGTTATGTTTTTTAGCTTTGTACACAATTTTCCATATTATTTCTTTTTTCCATTTTGGGCATCGTTATCTAATATTTAAATTACATTTGGCTCGTCGCACAAATCAAATTATTTCACCTTTTAAATGTTTTGCAATGAAATGTTTTGTTTATACACTCGATTTGCTAAGGTAGAGAGAGAGAGTGAGAGATACACCTACTGATTACATTCAATTTATTTTTATTTTTATCTTGAGCTACTTTTGTGCATTTCAATTTCTTATTTCCCGTTGTTTGCTATCCAAACAAATATGAAATTTTTATTATATTTATTTCTGGCAACATCTGTTAACTTTGGCTTTTTTGCACTTACACATTTTTTTTTTGTGTAATTTAGTCATGTGTAATTTATTTGTTAATTTTAATGTTTAAATTACACAATTTGTAATATGCTTGATTTATGCGCGTCGCGCCTTCAAATATGCAACATGCAAATTAATAAAGCGACGAGCTTAAAAACTTTAATCCTCTGTGCACATATGGCAGCCAGTATTTATGAGTCCCAATGACATGTTCACCTGACCTTTTTATACTCTGTTTTTTTGGCTGACAACAGAGTATATTGGGTATAAGAAAAATGTCGTAAATTAAATTTTGATACTACAGTGGCAGCGCACAAATAAAAATCACTTTGTTTTAAGGTAATTCTAATTTCTTAAATATTTTAATTTTTGAACGACTTTCTTTTGGTATACAAAAAAAAATAAATGTAATCTAAAAAACTACAATAAAACTCATTTTTTTTTAGTTAATTCTATCAATAAAATCAACAAAACAGTGCAATATATATTTTATTAATTAAATATATTTTTTAGCTATTTTTTTCATTAAAAATAAATGTTTATATGAAATTAAAAATACATGCAATAAAATAAAACATAAAGATTCACTAAAATTACATTAAATATATTTTTTTAATTAAAAATAAAAAATTGAAATGTATTCAGTTAAAAACTGAAAAAATTTATTAAAAACTCAAATTATAATTTCAGATAATTCTAATTACTGAAGGTTCTAATTTGTGAGCGTCGAATGTATATAGACCAACTAAACTTAATATATATATTGTTATATATTCTACATCAAATTAATCAAGAGGATTTCAGGTCCCCTGATTTAAATAACTATATTTAACATGTCTAACTAAATTTCCCATAATTAAATAGCTAAAGTCACCCATTTTAACATCAGCACAACTGAGAGTCTCATTGCAAGATTAACTCAAAAATATATTTTTCAAGAGTATAATCGCACTCGCTAATGAACCAAGCACTCTGTAAACAGAGTATATCGCAGTCAGTTGAGTTTGAATGCAAAATTTTTTACTTTTTCAAGTAGTACTCTTCAAGCCCTTCCTAGCCCTTACCCCTCTAGACTGTTTGCTGTTGGCTTTTTGAGCACATTTTGAAATTATGCACATTTCATGGCATTAATTATGCGCTTTTGAGTTGTTCGTTGTTGTTGTTGTCGTTGTTGTTGTCATCGTTGTTGTTGTCGGTTGTTGTTTATTGTTGACATTAATAAACGCACAATTAATGAAATTGCAAACGTGCAGCTACATAATTAATTATTTGCATTAATTATGAATGCTCTTGAATTTATATAAATTTGTAAATAAATTTTCATTTTAATTCTGTCTGTAATTTAAAAGCAAATTATAAAAAAAAACCCTATATTAAGTGTGCTTGACTGCGAGATACCCTAAAGACAGCTCGGAAATCCTTTTTATATTTGTGCGCATTTCTAACACATTTAAATAATTTAAGAAATATTTTAGAAAATGTGGCTAGAAATTTATTGAAAAATATTTGATTAAAATTTTATATGTTGAATAAAACAAATAGAACTTTACATATAAAATAAACGTGAATATTACCAGTTCGACAAATCAAAAATATAAACTATATAATGCCCAATTCTTATCCTTTTCTGTTACTTATCTTTTGATAGAAAAATATTGTAATTTTTCAAATTAAATGAGAATAAATTCAAAAGATCAAAATGTGATTTAAAACACCAAAGAAAAAGTGCATTAAATTGCGTTAATAAGCCATATATAATTGTAAAAATATTTATTTTCATTAAAACTAAAGTCAACTATTTAAACATTTCAATATTTATTTATCTCTATGCATCACTATCTAAATGTCTATTATGCAAACAGCTTCAGGCTTGTTTTAACTGTTTGGCATTATGCATTCAAATTGCATAGATATAGCCTAATGCCAGTCAGTTATATATTTATATATATATAAGCACTTAAAAGCACTTTTCATAAAAATAAAAAAAACACTTGAATAGCCCGTGCGTCCTTCGACACCAAGCCAGTTCCAACTCGGAAATGGAAATGGCAACTTGAGTAACTGCTAAAAAACTTATTAAATTTGCTATTTTCTCTTCAACAATTAGCACTCGTACCTGGTCTATTTCCGCAGCCCCAGTTAATGAAAAGTTTTGCGCATCGGCATGAATGAGAACTTGAATAAGTAATAAAGCACTTGGCCAGCAATGAGCAAAAAAAAAATGGAAAAAAAAAAAAAAACAAGTAAAAAAAAAAAAGCAGCAAAATCCTCGGCTATAACTGATGATGATGATGGTATGATGATGGGCTATGGCTAGGCCCTGGAGCGTCTACTTCAGATTGGCTGACTGACTGGCAGGCTATTTGCAAAATGCTTGACCAACTTCTGAACTTTTGAGTAACTTTTGATGGCATTCGCAATTGTTTGTTTGTTTGTTGTTGAGAGAGGAGAGTTTTTGCCCATGTCGCCACTGTTGTTAACTCAAATAAGTGTTTTAATCGGACCACCACTGAGACTTTAAGTGCCACAAATAAATGCCAAAACAAATACAAATAAAATAATGCGTTAAAATGTACTACATATATTTAAGTGTAAGGCACTATACATAAATTATATTTAAAGTGTTCTCAATTAATTGTTACAGCTCTTTTTTGTAAAATTACATTTATTATTCAATTAGCAACTATGCATTTTAACAGCTGTAAACGTAAGGGTCTTGTAAAATGTTAACATGTCTGTAAAGTAACATTAGCATTTTATGTAAATTCGTTAATTAAAAAGCTTCAAGAAGCTTGTAGCTTACAGCAAAAGTTGATACAAACACAAAGCTAAAACAAAAAATTTAAGGAGTTTTCTGCTTAAACTAGAACAAAAGCTGTCACACAGCTTTAATATGCTTTCAAAGCCTTTTTTTTAACTTACTTGTTAAATTAAAATTTTTAAATTCGTTAAAACGTCAAATTAAGTGAGCTTTCAGCTTAAACTGAAACAAAAGCTGTCAGAAAGCTTTAAAGTGTATTAAGAACTAATTTGATCAATGTTCTCCTCTAATTTTTACTCTTAAATTCAATAAATCGTCAAATTATGTGAGCTTTCATCTTAAATGGAAACCAAACCTGTCACAAAGCTTTCAAGTGCTTTCAAAGCCTAATTTTTCAATATTCTTGAGTAATTCTAATTTTTAAATTCAACAAAATCTGAAATTAAGTCAACTTTCAACTAAAAATTAAACAAAAGCTATCACAATGCTTTAAAGTGCTTTAAAAACTGATTTGATTAATTTTCTTCTGAAATTTTTACTTTCAAATTCGATAAAACGTTAAGTTAAGTGATCTGTTAGCTTAAATTGAAACAAAAGCTGTCAGAAAGCTTTCAAATTTTTTAAAAGATGATTTGGTCAATCTGCATCTGTAAAATTTATTTTTAATTAAAATAAAACGTCAAATTAAGTGAGCTTTCAGCTTAAATTAACACAAAAGCTGTCACGTAGCTTTCAAGTCATTTTTAAAGCTGATTTGATAAGCTTCCCTTTGTAATTCGCACTTTCAAGTTCAACATTCATCAAAGAGAATTTATATCTATATCTATATTAAATATATATCTCTCTGCTCTGTGATTCAACAATAAATTAAATGAGCTTTCAGCTTAAAGTCTAACTTCAGCTTATTAATAGTGCCCAAATCTTTCAGGAGCTTTTCAAACAAAGTTTTTTAAATTTCTGTGTATACTTCTATCAACAAATGTAAAGATTTTTAATATATAAATTTTAAAAAATTAAACCTGACTATAATAATAATAATAATAATTTAATAATTTTCATGAAACCAATTTTGGGGGTTTTGTAGGCGACTCGTCTATTATAAAGCTGCCGAGTCAGATTGACCACATTGTCAGTGTTGCAAATCCAATCAAAATATGCACAATTCACACAATTTAAATTTTGATTTAAGCCAGGCCCAGACATGCCATAGAATATTGCACAGCAGGTCAGCTTATATAACAAATATACATATTAGAACTGGGGCCCAACTTGTATACAAGCTGCATTTGTAAGCAATTTGAAGCTCAATAAATGTAACTCACTTCCTAGGGGGTCAGATATCGTCCTAGTCGTCCTTGTCGTCGTCTGTGGCCTGAAGCTGGCCAAGTGCAGCAGAGAACCACAGGAGTCATAGAAAATTCAATTTCCCGCAATGTTGGAGTAATTAAAATGGCTTTAACTGCTGCCATTCAAAAAAGATTGAATGACATATGAGAACAAGCCTCAAAATATACATATATACATTTCATTTAATTATGCATGTAAAATATATATTTATTTTTATTATTAAAAAGAAAATAAATGCAGATTGATATATGGCAGCCACTTGATATTCAAAAATATGCCTACTCATCTGCTATAAAAGAAAATTGTTAAACATCATCAAATTGGTAAACAATAGACAATTACAATCAACCTCAGACAGCGATGCTATACTTAATCAAGCCTAAAATTTTGACGTCTATCAATCGTGCATGAAATTTGCATAAAATAAACAATGCACAAATGTTTCCTCATCTAGTATACATTCGCCAATTTCTCCCCAAAATCAGCTAGATAACAAGCAACAAGAGTCTACTGTAATTAGAATTTGCATATTATTACAAAATACTGGCTATGTTACAATTGCAATTTGTGTGAGCGACAAGTTCATAAATATATTAACATTAATTATGTAGCATGCCACACGACTCTAGAACTAAATTAAAATCAATTTTAAATTAAATTTAAGTATCTCTCAGTTTTGTTGTTATCAATTAAAATGGTTACATTGACACATTTACAAACAAAATCAGGTAAATTGCAAAATAGATTTAAATTTCATTAAATTGGCTTTTTTTATGCTCTACACTGGGGTAGTTTTAATTTGTTGATTAAATGTGTAAGAAAATTATTGTTGAACAAATTTGCAATTAGTTGGAAAACTGTGATTGAAATTTGAATTTTATAATAAATATTTGTAATAGGTGAAAATAGAATTTTTTGATTTTTTTTTTTTGACAGCTAAAGCTATGTTAAAAATTATACAATAAATTGCGTAAATGTTGTAAATGTCTATAAATGATAAAATGCGATCAAAATCTGATTTTTATATTAAATATTTGCAGTAGATGTAAACAGTATTTTTGGAATTTTATTAATAGTAAAAACTTTTTAAAAAAATATACAAAAAATTGCGTAAATATCATTAAAATAAAATTAGCTTTAGTAAAATAAATTAATTGTCTTTAAATACTTTCACATGGAAAACTGTGATCAAAACCTGATTTTTTTATTAAATATCTGTAAGATATGTAAACAGAATTCTCTAATTTTTATAAATATTAAAAGTTACTTTGAAAAATATGTAATAAATTGTGTAAATATCATCAAAATAAAATTAGTTTCAGTTAAATTGATTTATTTTATTAAAATACTTTCACATGGGAAACTGTAATCAATATATGAGTTTTATTTCAAATAACAGCACAAGGTATAAAATAATTTTATGATTTTTATAAATAGTAAAAGCTAATCCAGAAAATATGCAATAAATTTCATAAATATCGTCAGAATAAAATTAGCTTCAGTTAAGTTGATTTATTGTATTAAAATACTTTCACTTGGGAAACTGTGAAAAAAATCTGATTTTTATATTAAATATTTGCAATAGGTGTTAAAAGATTTATTTGACTAATATAGATATTAAAAATTAATTCAAAAAATATGCAATAAATTTAATAAATATCCTCAAAATAAAATTAGCTTCACTTAAGTTGATTTATTGTCTAGAAATACTTTTCACAAAGTCACAACGACTAAACGAGTTTATAGAAGAGTATTTAATTTACGTATTTGGAATTGATATCTATTCGTGCTTGTTACAACTTCTATACGACGACTGTGTGGCATGTGACCGAAAAACCCCAAAGCTGTCAATCAAAGTCAAGGCAAGTTTATTGCACTTGTAAAAAAAAAAAAAGAAGAAAAAGGGAAACAGCTCCTGGCAGCCAAAGGAAAGCAATTCATACTCCCAAGCTCAATGTTGATACAGATACTGAATACTCAACACATCGATGCTTTCTTTTAGCTGTAGCTGTATATATTTATATATATCTGGCCACAGTTATTTGTTTGCACATAAAAATAACCAGACAGCTCTCTAGAGAATCGACTTGTAGAGTTGAAAGGCAACAAACATACTTAAGAAGTGAAGCACATGCAAATGGCATGCAGCAGCAGCATGCAGGAGGCGCCGCAAAGTAGCTAAGGAATATTTTAAATTGTTTTCAACATGGAATTTTAATATCAAAAACATGGCCAACAAACATGGCTAGAATAACACACACACATACATATATTTATATATATATATTCAAGTATATAAAGCTAGGATCTCGGACAGACACGTGCACAATCAATTTGTGCTTCATCAAAACTTCTGTGCAACACATAATCCTAGAGAAGTGGAGAAAAAAAAAAATAAATAAATATATAATAAAATCAACAAAATAAAATAAAATTAGCTGTAGCTTATAGAAAGAAGTCCGCATTATGAAATCCCGTCTGAACTTTGTGTAAATGCTGTGCATATGCTCACTAATTGAAATTAATTAAGTGAGCATGCTTTTAATGAAAGTTATGCCTGATTGCTTTCACTATACACAACTCAAGTGCAATTCTGTTGAAAAACTATTTCGCCATAGAAACGACAGCATTTCGCCATAAAAAGCATGTCAAGTCTAATTAAAAATTGTTTGTTTCGATTGACTTAATTAGTAAATAATGAGGATTATAATGCCATTTCTGAGCATTCGTCAATCAGAATAAAAAATTTTTGTGCAAAAACTATTTTATTTCACATTTCAGTGTTAAAATGTAAAAATAAAAACTAATATTATTTTAGGCTTGATATTAAAAAAGGTAGTTATTTGAATTTTGTAAGATTTGATCGCAAACGAGTTCAAAAATTAGAGTTTGCTGTTTTTCTAGGTAATAAATTTAACTTTATGATCAGTTTTATTGGTATTAATATATCACAAATCAGTATCTACAATTTCTTAAGGTAATTAAATTTCTTTTATGATAAATTATTTGGAATTAAAATATCACAAACAAAAAATAGAAATATAAAAAATAGGAATTAAAATATATCACAAATATCAGATTATACAATTAAATTTTTTTAAGCTATGTACAAACAATGTTTTTCACATTTCATTGGCAAAATTAAAAAAATTTAATATTCTTTGGGATTGTTAATTAAAAAAAAGAGTATTATTTGAATTTTAAAAGATTTGATCGCAATCGGAAACCGAAATAAGAGCTGACCTGCATTTGTAGATATTAAATTAAAATTTTTGATTAATTTTATTTCTATTAAAAATTTCGTTAAGCCTAAATTTAAAATATAGTTGAAAGTTGAAAAAAAAATTTAAAAAAATTCAACATTTATTTTTTTTAATTTAACACAACTTTTCGGTTAGTAAATTCAGATAAGATTGGCTAATCGAACTGTGAATTCAATAGTAAAGAATTGTAATAATATAATTGAACGTTTAAGCCAACTTATAAAACTAATTTAAAATTATATTTAATTTACAATAATAGCAAAATGTTCATAAAAATTATACAATCTTTACGGAATTTGTTGAAACACTAGTTAAAAGTATTTAGGAAAACTGAAAAATAAAATAATTAAATGATATAAACAAATACACAAATATTACTCGCTAATTTTATTAAACAAACTCCTTTAATAACTTTATGTAATATCATTAATAATTCAGAACAATTAATAACAATAGGATTCGCAAAATTTTATTAAGCAAATTCCTTTAAATATTTAATATAATATCTTACATATTTCAAGACATTTAATAGCAATAGGATTCGCAAATTCTCTCAATGGTTAATTAAGTTCTTTAATCAACCATAAATTCGCGTAACCTCAGTTCTATTAAGCTTTTGGCGAAATCGCGTAGCAAACAATTTGAGGAACTGATATATTTACTTATTATGTTCTTATGGCTGCCAAATTATTTCGCAAAAAAAAAACCCCGAAATTCGTAAGATCAAAAGCTTGATGCCAAAACTGAAATAATTATTTATTAAAGCGTAAGTCGAATAGCACAGCGAATAACTCAAAGTGCCTCATTGCGAACATAAGCTAATTACCCAGCCAGTGGAGCGGCACATGAGCAAACAACTCATTTGTGCAAAGTTTTTGGTGTCTTTTTTTATTTGCCTTTTGGCTTTAACCAGAGTTTGTAAAGTAAGGCTGGAATTTATACGGAACTGACTACACTAACTGGACAGCTAAATATATTTATTTCGCTGCAATAACAAAAGACGTGACAATTTTAACAAACCTCAATGGTGGGGCAGGCGGGGGATTATGCTCGTAATCCCAAATTGATGAAGGTTCATGTTCAATGCCAAGCAAGCAATTATTATTAACTATGCTCCAGGGTGCCAGAGCTCAGCACTCGCCATTGACATTGAGCTCCCCACAGGCACAAGAACAACAACAACAATAACTACAACAACAACTAGGGGAAAACCCAAGAATATAAAACCTGTACGTGTCTGGCATACAGTTTTGGTCGGGAATTCTGGCGCAACTAGTGGAAAAAAGATTTGCAATAAGCGTAGTTGATAAGTACTTACAATGAGCTAACGAATTGAAATTTCAGTTCCAAAAAAAAACTTTCAGTTGAATGCCAATTTGCCTACACACAAACACAAACACACACACACACAATGCAACACAATGCACAACAAAGACTCAACATGGCGCGCATTGGGCGTTCATTGAAAACACATTACACATACGCCGCGTAGTCAGCGCAGCAATTTCACGTTGCCAGGCTACTCTGCTCGCACAGTGGGCTCTTTTTATTTTAGCTTCTTTTTTATATGAAATATATAAAGTGAACTTAGAAAAATTTAATAAAAAAGCAGCTACAAAAAAAAATTAAAAATAAGAGCTTGAAATATTATAATAGTTTGCTTGGTCATAAAATTTGCATATTTAAGGTTTTTACTTTGCTTAAAAATAAAATGAAGATAAAATATATCTTTTTGTGTCTTTAGCTTATCTTTTTGTAAGAAATATAAAAAGTGAACTTATAAAAATTCATCTGAAAAGCAACAAACAAAAAAATCAAAAATAGAAGCTTGAAATCTTTTAATTACTTGTTGGTCAATAAAATGAGCATATTAAATGATTTTACTTTATTAAAAACAAAAAATAAGCTTTAAAAATATATCTTTTTATCGTATTGGCTTCATTTTTTTAGGAAATATAAATTATGAACTTATAAAAATTTAATTGAAAATCAACTAGCAAAAAAATTAAATAAAAATAAGCTTACAATCTTATAATTGCTTGTTGGCCAATTAAATTGGGTTATTTATTGATTTTACATTGCTTAAATAAAATTATGAAATAAAAACAATCTTTTTAGTTTATATTTTGTACGAAATTTCAATAAAGAATTAACAAAATTTAATTGAACAGCAGCTAGCAAAAAAAAGTCAAAAGTAGTATTTTTAAATCTTTTAATTGCTTACAAGCCAAATAAAATTGTGATGTACTTCACTTTCTAATCAATTTTGGAGAAATATATGTAAATATAAGAAATAAAAAATTTTGTACTTTAAAAATAAATCCATTCCAAAAAGTTATGTTGCAAAAGTGCTATATAAAAATCTATTTAATTTATTAATTTATTAACAACAATTTGCACATACTTTCAGTTATTAATATATTTACAATAAATAAAAAGAATTAAGTATAAAAATGATATTAACTAAGAAAAGGAAATATAACTTAATTTACTTTATAATCAACTTTAAATTATATTAAAAAAATCAATTCAGAAAGCAAAAGTCTGTAAACTCTTGAATTAAGTGGAAATCATCGTCATTATTATCAAAAATTTAAATAATGTTAAATTGTAATATAAATTCTTGCAAGTCTTATCAAGACTCACAATAAATTAATATAAAAAAATAATAAATATAATTAAATAGAGCTGAAAGCTAAGTAGCTAGCGGTGTTTAATTACAGTAGATTCTGAATTTGTTTGTTAATTTTTTTCCTAATAAAAAAAAAAAATATTTTTATTATTTATCCCACACAACAACATTAGGAAATTCAATAAAAAAAAAATATAAACCTATTATGAACTTCTGTGCAAGCCTTGATTTCTTTTATTGTACACATTTACTTCAAAAACTAGCGTGCTATTTTTACTTATTTTTAAAAAATGAATTTTTATTTTTATTTAATTGTTTCAAGAGTTCTCTTTTAACCAACATACCACAGTGCCTGGTTAGAGCTTTGAAAATGGAAAACGCTAAATGTTAGTCGTATTGCCTCGTCCTAATTGCTTCTAATGGGTCATTATAGCTAGCCGGAAACGCTGGACTGCATTTTGCAATTTATACACATGAAAAATCAATGGGAATTGCTGCAAGTCACATTTGGGGGCTTTGCCAAGGTAAATCGTATTAGAGGTAATTGCAATTAAAGTCAGCTTTAAAATTAAAAATTTATTGAAAAATACTTTAGTCTGGGGCAATTTTATGCCTTCGTAAGTTATTTGCCATTCAGCATCAGCGTTGCGTAAATAATTTCAAGAAATATATGAACAATATATATATAAAACAGATTAAAGCGTATTTAAGCCGAATGCTGCAAATATTTGCATAAATAAGTAAGTCAGGAGCAGCAGGAGCAGCAGCAGCAGCAACCGGAAGAGGAAGTCGTCGTGAAGACGGCATTCAGTTACCTGCATTACCTGAACTGAAGCAGCTTCCTTCATTTTATTAAGCAGCCATTGCAGCCCCGATATTGTGAATAGTTGAAGCAGAAAATTGTAAATCGCCTGCATAACAAAATAAAGGAAAAACATTGCAATATGCAAACGAAGCACGCGAATGCCATTCTATGAGTATCTAGTATATGCTGGGCGACAATGCCAAGCTGACAATGATAGTATTTTGATAGACTATATCATATTAATCTTAAAAAACTACTTTTATTCAACAAAAGTGCACAAAAGCTTTCAGCAAAATATCGTAAATAACAAGCTGTCACTATTTTTACTTTACTTGAAAGCTCATTAAAGCTGAAGGAAAGCTTTTATATGTTGATTGTTAAAACTGAAGCACACTTTGTCTGTCGGAGCGCAAAAAAGCTTATAAAATTGTCGTTAACTTTATCTTAACTTTTTCTGTGTTATACGTTTTTTACTTTTTTTGAAAGCACATTAAAGTTTGATGAATTCTTTGAGTATTAAGTGCAGGCAAAAAACTATTTTAAAGTTTTTTAAACGAAATTACTAAATATCTAATAATTGGTGTAATTAATAATAAATTCCTAAATTAAATAATAATAATAAATAATCATTAATAAATAAATAAATAAAATACATCTGTTCTTTATTTATTATGCCATTTGATTAATTTAAATCTAAAAAATAATTTCAACAATTGTCTCACAGCTTAAAAATTTTAATTATCATTAATACTATTTGAACTTTTATATATTTTTGTTTTAACAGTCTCAAAAGCACATTAAAGCTTCAACTTTAAGTAAAAGCAAAAAGCTCTTGCAGAGCTGAAACCTTATCCTATTTTCTTCTATATATTTTTGTTTAAACTATTTTAAAAGCACATTAAAACTTTCAACATTAAGTAAAAGCGAATAAGCTGAAACCTCATTCTATTTGTTCTTCAATATATTTTTGTCTTAACAGTCTCAAAAGCACATTAAAGCTTTAAGCAAGCTCTACTATATTATTGTAGGTAAAAGGCATAAAAAATTTCACTCCAAGCTGAAACCTCTTCCACATTTCCCATCACATATATTTCCTTTTATTCTAAATTAATCTTTCTCAGTTTTATTTAAAGTCACAAAAGTTTCTTTATTTTTATATACATTTCCTTTTATTCTAAATTAATTTCTCTCAGTTTTATTTAAAGCTCACAAACGTTTGCTAAATTTAATTATACGCCCTCTTGGCTTTGATGCAAATGTCAAGACACAAAATTCAACTTTAAGCTAATTATAATGCTCAAAATAATCATTAAAATAAAAAAAAAGAAACAAGAAGAAAAGTTCAAACACAAAATATCACTTAGGCATTTAGTTTGTCCGGCATTGAAAAATACGCACAAAACGTTTTTATTAAATTTTATTTCTCTAGAGGCACACAAACATGTATATATATATATACTTATATATATATATATAATACATAAATTAAACGATATATCATGCTGACATCTTAAATATTGTTAAAAACTGTCACGTTTACGTTTTCGTTGCTTACTCATTCAGACGGTGTTATATAAGAAAGTATCATACTATACTATACCTACCTTGCCCCCTGACTGACTCTGCGGATTTCTGGACTGACAGTTAATGGACCATAAGAAATTCAATTAGAGACGTTGTTGTTGCCATTTTGTTGTTGTTGCTGTTGTGTGTGTGTTTATATATATATATGCCATGCGCTATTCTTCTTGTGGCATTATTTTTTTATTAATGATACTTTACGTTTTTGTATGGGGAGACTTCAGCATTACAAAGCCAAAATAAAAACGAGGCCAAAAGCAGCAGCAGCAGCAGCAGCCACAATTGTCTGACTGTCAGTGCTGTCAGTCATTCGAGTGTCTGTCCGTCTGTCTGTCCGTCTGTCTCTCTGTCTGTCTCTCTGTCTGGTGTGGTAGATTATGAATGCCATAGCTATTGCGACTGTTTGGAAAATTTTACAATAGAAATGCTGAACAAACATTTTTGCGCCAGGAAGTATGCTATGCAAAAGTGAACAAAAAAATCGAAAAATAAATTTTCTATTTAGGCTGCCTAAACTAGCACAAGCATGGCTAATTAAACCAGCTTAAAAGCATTTTCTATAACTAGTTGCCTCAAAATTAAGACTGTGGCTACACAGCCAACTGTCAATTGGCTGCGTCAAGCGTTTTAATTAAGCCAAGTAACAATAAGCAGCAGAACAAACAATGCCACACAACAAACCTGACCAGAAACACAAGAAAAATAGGCAAAACTTTGGATGGCTGAAGATCTAATACCCTAGTAGTATAATGTAATGTAAGAATTATAAAGAATAATAAAATTCTTTACACAAATGGGAAATTGTTGAGCCATTGTCGAAAGACTGGATTAAGCTTTAATAAAATATTGTTTAAGTAAAATTAATTATGTTAAAAATAGGTAGATTTCTAAGAAAGAAATTCTGTCTCCATCCAGGGATTTTAATGTAATAAATTTATACAATATACAATACAATAATAATAATCCTTTACACATAAACTCAATTATGCAGCAAATTTTACTATGGCAGCATAAAATTCTAATAAAACTTGATTTAAGTAACATTAATCTAATAAAGAACATAATTCTCCCCTATTATAAAATTTATCACATTTTTATCATTGAATAGGAACGCAGATATTTAAAGAAAAATGAGATAGAATAGAAAATTAAATAAGAAAAATAGTTTTAATAGAAAAATGAATTTTTGTAGCTATTTTTTCTATTGAATATAATCGTTTGATTTTTTTTTTTTGTAATTATGTTTATTTTTACATATCCTATTTAAACTAAGATAAAATAAAAATATTTTAGAAAACAAAAAATATTTGTCAAATAACACATTATTCCACTGTTTGTTTCTACGGCAACTATAAAATATAATTCTTCGATTTTAAGAACATTTTTTCACTTTTGAAAGTGCTACTTAGAAATAGCAAGCTTTATAGAGAAACCAAACAGTTTTTAACTGTTTAACTGAATTTAAAATCAAATACTTCTATGGCAGCTATATGATTTAATGAACTTAATTAAATGAACTGCTTGTAGCTGTATCAATTTTCATCAGGGACCGCAACTCTTATAATAATAAATGAAAAAATAATGAAATAAAAATTTATTGTTGATTTTCCCATTCATCTACATAATTTTATTGAGCTTTGATTTTTGTAATTTAATTTTAAACTCATAACTCTTATTTGTAATTCCTGATTTTCATTAAAAGCTGAGAGACAAATATCGATAATTCAGATAGACTTGAGTTAAATTCGATAACCGATCAATAACCCAATATATTAGCTTTATGGCTTCAGTATCTGCTCCTGTAATGCCTTACACATTTTATGTGAAATTTACAATGCCCAACGCGTTAAGGCATCAAAAACCAAAAACCAAACCAAAAATTCTGTCAGTCTGTCTGCTCTGGGCGGGCAAATTTTTTGGGGGGGCGGTCCCGACAGTTTTGTCTGACTAACTGTTTGCTTATTTGCTTTCCTGATTGTGTTGGCGGTTTCTTCGCTGTCAGCGGCATTGGCAATGCCTTTGCCTATTGCCTCATGCCTCATTCCCTTGGCCCTAGCTTTATTTTTGGCCCTTGCCTTTGCCTTTGCCTTCATTAGCGCTGTCAGGTGAATGACACCTTTTTCAGGCTGCCTATTTGTGCGTGCGCCAGCTCATTTGCATAAAATCCCATTCTCATGCCACAATTAAATCACTCGCCCCACCCCACGAAAAACGACGTTAATCAAGTGCTATCGTTATAATCAGCACATTTGTCTTTAAACTTTATGGCACACTATCTTTGGTCTTGGGGAAAACGACAAATTTGTTAGCCAATTTAAAAATCACGCATACGCAGCGTGTGCGTGCTATTTGAACAGCTTTTCGGTAGTGGCATTTAGTGAGCATTATTAACTTCAATGTCAGCTAAGTCAACAGCTGCAATTATTGCTATTTCTATTTATATTTCTCCCTAACTCTTAGACTGCTGACAAACTTGAACTGCTTGGCAAATACCAACAAATCGATCAATTGTCGCCACTTTTTGCGCGTTGCCAGCAAAAGTCTGCTTCATTTTGATAGCTGCAAATTGGTTTTTCTACTTGATGCCATGCAATGCGATACAAAAAAAGCAATAGCAACCAACCACTCCACCCCTAAGCACTGTGGTGGAATTGGACAGTTTTTGTGGCATATGTATGTACATAAATAATTCAAAGATAAATTGACTTTTTGAAGCTACTTTCAAATGCTTTAAATAAAAAAACCGCAATTTAAAAGACAAAATTATTTATACTAAATACAGAGAGGTTCTTTATAAGATAAGAAATTTTTTGTGGGTTGAAAAAGAAGATCCTTATATAGGTATCGCAAATAAGTGAAGAAAAAAGGTATTTAAATGAATTGGAAAATCTTAGATATACTAATTCTGGATGCAGTACTACTAAAGATTAAATTACAACAGCTTAAACCTGTATTTTTAATTTTTTAAATAAAAATAAATTTTAGCTCTTACTTTTCGATCAAAATAATTTATTTTCGAAATAATAATAAAATTTTGTACTATATTTTTTTTTACATAATAAAAAAATCGAACTAAAAATTGATTTTCTTTTAATTTGTCACAATCTCCAAGCTCAAGGCAAAAAATATTGAAGAAGGGTAGGTGGACAATTTTTAATAAATTATAAACTTTAAATAAAAATAACACAAAATATAAAGAAAAAAGAAATAAAAATAAATATAAGGAACATTAAAAGGTACAACAAATATACACACAAAAAAAACCTTATTTTGGAACTTTTATATTAAAAATCGATGGTAAAAATTATTTGCCAAATTTTATTTAAAAAGTTGAAAAAAAATTTCCATTTTTTTTATATAAGTTATTGAAATTTTTATATAAAAATTACAAAGTTTATTCCAGGGATCGCAACTCTTATACATTTTAATTTAAAAAATTGGAAATTAATGATTATTTATTGATATTTTTCATTAATTATCAATTTATAAAAATTATCAATAAATAATGCTTAATTTACAATTTTTTAAATAAAAATTATAAAAGTTGCGATCCCTGGAATAAGCTTTGCCATTTTTATATAAACATTTTAAAATATGAATTATTTTTCAATCTTTAATTAATTTTTTTTTGTCAATTTTTATGAAAAAATCAATAAAAATTTTTTAATAAATAGAACTGCATAAATTAATTTTAATATTTTTTCACAAATTTATGAAAATCACTAAAAAAATTTTTATTAAATAAAAATTATAAAATTTCCAATCCCAGTCCTAAGCTGCATAAATTTCTAAAACTATAGCTTATTTCGAGCTCAAAAAAAATCAGTTAGATTTTAACACTAATATTTTTAACATTTTACAAATGCTTTCGAAGTTTTGCCAATCTCTCCAAGGTTTCTATTTGATTTACCTTTTAAATTAAATTTTTTATCAGAAAAGTCAAATTTTTTCGCCATAGTATTTAATATATATATTGCTGCAGCAACAAGCTCACAACAATTGCAATTTATAGCGCAGTAGGAATGTTGAATGCTATGATTTCTTTCACGCATTGCTACACAGAAGGACTGACATTTCAATTATGGCTCTAGAATATAAACAAGTTAGCACTGCAGCTATAATACTTTTTATTCCAGCTTATACTTGTTATAATTGCATTTCTAAGTTATCAAATACATTTAATTTATATGGCAGTCTTAAAAAACATTTTTTTTTCTTTTTTTTTTGATTTCCAATTATAGCGCAGTTGGCTGCTCATTGTGCTGTGTTAAATCAGGAAGTCAAACTATCAACATGAAGCCAAAGCATTTTCATTGTTAACATTTTTTACGTGTCGCTACACAAATTCAAGGAGGAAAAAAAAGCTAAAAAGAAACAACAAAAAAAAAGTGTATATCCCATACCAAAAACGTCGTTAGATTTGTGCAGTCAGCTGTGCTTATTTCATACTGTACTTCAATTAAACAAAATGTTCGTTTCAATGGGCAACGCTCTTGGTTTCTTGGCTTTAACACAAAGGCAAAATGTTACAGTTGTTTGGCCAGGCTTAATCTTGACGACTTATAAGGCTTTTGTACATTATTTATATATAATATTATAGGGGCTACAATGCCGCATAAGCCAAGAAAAACAGCTTTAAAAGCATATGCAAGACTTAGCTGAGCTTATTTTGATGATATTCTGAGTTGGTTCTAATCAACAATATTTTATATAAATTAAAATTGGAGTTTTAGTTGGCAAAAAATTACTTTTGAGCAAAATTAACTTCAGTTCAAAATTTAACATTAAAACCTTAACAAAATATTTTTTAAATATACATAAAAATTACAGAGAATTAAAAAACATTTAAAACATAGCCTAACTAATATTATTCAGTCTTCAAAAACTCGAACAAACCTTTACAATAATTTAGAAATATTTCAGCTATTTTCATTTTATTTTAAACAGCTCACATACCTTTAAACTTTGTTCTAATCAACAATATTTTATATAAATTAAAATTGGAGTTTTAGTTAGCAAAAAATTACTTTTAAGCAAAAAACTTTAAAAGCTCATGGAAGCTTCAAATTAACTTAAGTTCAAAATTTAACATTAAAGCTTTACCAAAGTATTTTTTAACTAAACATAAAAATTACCAAGAATTAAAAAACATTTTAAGCAGAGCCTAACTAATATTATTCAGTTTTTAAAAACACGTAAAAGCCTTTACAATAATTTCGAAATATTTCAACTATTTTCATTCTGTTTTAAGCACCTCACATACCTTATAACTTTGTTCTAATCAACAATATTTTATATAAATTAAAATTGAAGTTTTAGTTGGCAAAAAATTACTTTTGAGCAAAATTAACTTCAGTTCAAAATTTGACCTTAAAATTTTACCAAAGTATTTTTTAACTAAACACAAAAATTACCAAGCATTAATAAACATTTAAAACATAGCCTAACTAATATTATTCAGTCTTTGAAAACACGTACAAGCCTTTACAATATTTTAGAAATATTTCAACTATTTTCATTCTGTTTTAAGCAGCTCACATACCTTTAAACTTTTGTTATTTTTTAATGAGCTGCCTCAAACCATTTTTGGAATTTTCCACTTAGTAAATTTTTGGCCAAAAACTATTTCAATTTGCATCGCAAATTATGCACACAAGGCCAAAATGCTGCCTTTTGTACTTATGTTTGCTGTTGCGTTTATTTGTCTTAATTAAATTTACATTTTGCATTTTTAAATAAATGCATTTAATGACTAGGTAATTAAGTTATTTTCCAAGGCAACTTTTAACAAGAGCACAAAAAAACTTTCAAGTTATTATATATATATATATATATATATATATATATATATATATATATATGTATTTTCAAATTGCTGACCACAAGTGCACACTCTGAATTCACATTCGAAAAGGCTGTGAAAATGGCAAACAAAGTTTTGTTGTAATTTAAGTACACATGAGCAAAGTTGTGAGTACTCAAAAAAAAAAATACAAAATAAATAAAAAAAATTGTATTCGTTTATTCGTACAAAGTGCACTCACTCACCTAAGCTTGTTGGCAGCTTTTTGATAACTGTTTTATGAACGTTATAACCATAAAATGTCTGAAAAAAAATAAAGAAAAAAAATATGATTTTAAAATAAACGAAACATAAAGTTACATCAAGTGGATGAAGAGCTGTGAGCTGACGAGCTTCTAAATTGATATAAACTTTTTGGAAAAAAAAAAAATTGTTTTTTAAATTGATTGTTAAATAAAAATGAAAATTAAAAAGCCTGTTCTGAATTTCGCTTTCAATTTAATAGAAGAGAAGAAATATTTTCTAAATAAAATTAAAGGCATTTCTGAATCGAAAGTGTAATTAAGAACAGCATTTGCATTTTGTACTTTCATTTAATTTTATAAACGAAAATAGAAATATATATTTTCAAGTCAAGATAAAACTTTTTAATTGTGTTTAAAAGGCATTCAGAACAGGCCTTTAAATTGCATTTTCATTTAATTTATAAACGAACGTTCAAGTTTATTTTTCACTTTATTTAAATAAATTTCCAAAAAAAGAAAATATTTGCTACAAACTTTGCAAACAGTCATCTTAAACAAATTAGTTTAAAAATTTCTTAAATGTGCAAAAGCCCAAATGTCTAATCGGAAAATGTATTTTCCAATTTTCAAATGTTGTGCAACTTTTTGTATTTTAAACAAGTTTGAAAACTTGAAGAACTCCTGCACTTGCTGCCAGCTGTTGTTCTTGGTCAACAGAATGTGGCATTTATAATATGCCTTTGTGCAGCATTGCAACGTTGACCAATATACACAGCAATGCGATATGCGTACCTGAACCAAATGCAGGGGCATGCCACAATGTTGCAACAACGTTAACGTAGCAAGCGATGCACAGAAAGCCACAAAAGCAAGAATCAATTGAAATCAGCATATGGGGAGCATACAAAAATCATTGCAATTCTCATTCATTTATACAGAATGCAGAATGCAGACTCTTGCAGTATTTGTGGTAATTTTTGCAATTATCCTTGCACCCCAAGGGGTCGGCAAAAGGTTTGCCAATTGTCATGAGGGTCTTGCTGCTGCAAGGATATCGGTTAAATGGGGCATGCGGCTAATGCGCACTTAAATATTTCATTTTGTGACGGCGTAGCAAGTGCAGCATAAACTGGCCCAGGCACAGTAATAACAATGACAGCCAACAATGGCAACAAATAAGCCCAAAAATAAACAGGAACCCAGCTAAACAAATAACAGTAAATAACAGCACAGCCAGCAAACATCTATGTGTGTGTGTGTCCATTAGAGATGAGCAATATTTCTATCTTCGTGGTCACAGTGAAAATTGGGAAAGTCATTTTTATCAGCGAAAAAAAAACAGAAAACTGTAAATATTGTATATACGAGTTTATTAAGGTTAATATATTTCAATAATATAAAAGGCGTTTGTTATGAAATTTCGACAGTATATCCCGTTTGTTTATGGAATGATGAGAGCAGATTTATAAGGATTTAATCAGAGATAAATAAAAAGGAAAAAAAAACTACTAATTTCTTAAGTCCGCCATTAAGGGTAAAACATATTTTAAAATTAAGTAAATTACACTTTGTAAGACAAATATAAAACACAATTTTTATAGACATAGTAAAATGAATTATGTATTATAATTTAATTTAATTGTATAGTATAACATGGCTGGCCGGACTGGCAAATGAAATTACTGTGTCAGTGTCATATTTGAAACTTATTTAATTTCTTTAAACTTTTTCTATACTATTACTAAAATTAAGAAAAGTATTATAACGTTTTGATCGATGGAACAGCATTATTTCTCAACCAAATAAATACATAAGATAAGAAAATAAATAAATAAATAAACATTTAATTGTCTATAAGTGAACTGAATGTGCTTGTAGCAGAAACATTTGCTTCATAAAGTAAACTTGTAATGTTCATAACAAAAATAATAAGATTTTTCCGTAAAATGGTCATAAAAAAAAACATAATAATCTTGGTCTTAACTGAAATAATTCATTATTAAGGAACAAAATGTTCTCGAACAAACAACTAATTAAGACCAAATGTTCAACCGAAGTTATTGGATCAAACAAAAATACTATTTTTAAGGAATGGTCATGATTTCGGTAATTTTAGAAATTAATTATTTGTTCCGAGTGTAGAAACATATAACTTGATGCTTAATAATAAAATAAAAAAAAAACTTTAATTAAGCCAAGTTTAGAAAATCTGTGAAAATCTTCAGCCGCTATAAACTAATGTTAAATACTGAAGTATAATATCTGACTGCCATCACTGTTAACACAAATAGCAATATTAACAGCTAGTATGTTATATCTGCGCTGTGACTGTTAATAACAGAAATGCGGCTGTTATTCAGGCTGCTGCTGTTAATAAGACTTTTAATGTTAATATTTGACTTTGAATTGTAGACGATATTTATCGATACGATATTTATCCGTAACTATGAATTAGTCACAGATACAACGATAAATAAAATAAATAAATATTGAAGTACAATCTATGACTTTAATTTCACTGTTAACATAAATATCAATATTAATAGTCATTTCTTGACAGTGACTGTTATTAACAGAAATGTGAATGTTATTCGGACTGATGCTGTTAACGAGACTTTAAATGTTAATATCTGTGCTATGACTACAAATATGTTTCGCTCGAAAATGACAGTCACAGTAAAACAGGATATTTATTCGTGAAACAGTCACCGGTATTACGATATTACTCATATCTATTAGACATGTGCATAGCTGTGTGGTTGTATATTTTTTTGTGTGTGTGTGTGTGTGTGTGTGTGTGTGTGTGTGTGTGTGCATGTGTGTGTGTATACACAGACAGCACACAAATGGCACACTAATCGTCTGCGCATTTGCTGCCTGCTTTTGTTTGGACGCTCACCCATTGTTGCCTAGGAAAAACTTTGCATGCATGGCCATTGGGTAGCACGGAACATGTATGTATGTGATATTTTGTCCTGTTTCATGTATTTGTATTGGAGAGTTTGAGCTTCAGTTCTTGGCAGTCTGGCCCACAAAATGGGTCAATGGAACTTTATTCTGTTAGGAGACACAAATCGCCAGCACAGCCGCCAAAACGTTGCAGCAAATAAATTTCAAATGCTGTCACATAAATTTCGTGTTTTTATATGTTTTGCGTTTTTTTTTTTATTTCAACTGCTGCTGCTGGTCAATGTGTTGTAGCTTAAAATTAAATTTGACTGCACATTGTTAATAGGTCTGCAATGTGGCCATAAAATGTTCATAATATAAATCTAGCATACAGCGATAACCCTCACATTTTAGCCCATAATAGTTAATTATGGCCAACACAAAGAAAATCACTTAACCAAAAATTTGTTTTTAGCTTGTCGCTGCTTTCGCCATCAACAAATTGCACAAAAAACTTTTAGCACTTATTAAATTTATGTGCCATGCAAACTAAATGCCATTTGGGAGTCACAAGTTTTGTGTGTTAGAAAACTTATGACAGCAGCGCTTTTAATATATGTTTATACTATATAAAACTATTTTCGTTGAGGGTCTTATAATCTTGTCACGAATTATGTAACATTTTGCTTGTAGACAGCAGCCTGAACTTGTGAAAGTATATACTTGTATATTTTGTGGATCGAAAATAAGAAACTAAGTTTATTTACTTTGGTATAGAGACAGCATTATTATTATTTTGTGGATCGGACAAGCTAGTGTTTTAAATAAGTAACTAAGTTTATTTACTTACGTATAGAGACAGAATTATTACTAGAAATAATTGTGGTTTAGAATAGTTGGAGAAATTCGGGCTTAAGTCCCGCTAAATTCAAAGCAAGTGCGTCAAAAAAATCTAAATAATTCTGGCTTAGAATACTTGGAGAAATTCGGGCTTAAGCCCCGCTAAAATCCAAAGCAAATATTTAAAAAAAATTATTTTAATAAATGCCACTTTTTGAACATTGTAAGTCTGCTTTTAAAGATTAAATTTATTTATCTTATAGCTGCCAAAAGAAACTAAGTTCTTAGCCCGAGTCAGCTTTCAAATACATACAAACAGTTACAAAAAATAATTTATTTACATTTTTTAATCAACTATTTGTATATTTGTTTATTTGCCAACATCAGAAATAGCTTGGCAGTTCAAAAAAAAAATACTATGAAATATTTCTGCTCATTTTTAACTAAAATCCACAGCTGAACAGGACACTGTGAAAAATCCCTGAAGACGAAATCCGACGTAGTTCGAAATATATTGAATTGAATAACAAAAAACTTTTGTTTTATTTCAAATATATTATTTGAACTCGAGACGACTAAGCAAATTTTCTATTTATGTTGACTTTAAAATAAATAAATTGTTTTTTATAATTTAATTTTTTTTTATTTATTTTTTAATAATTTTAATGCTCTTTTATTTGAAAAGTCTGCAACCCGAAATGATATATTTATTTTTTTTTTTAAATATTTTTAATTTTCATTCATTTGACAAGTCTACAACACAAAATATTTTTTTTTTATTTTTTTTTTGTAGACAATTCGATTAACTTTATAAAACTTATTTTCTTCGATAAAAAATTTACTAAGCTTTTTTAAAATTTAATTCCACCTTAGCCTAGCTGGCGAATTCTTTGCTCCTGACACACAAATATTCGGTTTTGATAAAATAAAATATATTTTCAGTTAAGAAGCTTAAAAAAAATTTAAAAAAAAAATAAAAGAAATTGAAAGAAATTAAAAAAATAGAAAAAAAAATAAATTTGTTGAATTGTAAAGAAATCTTCGCTGGTAAATTAAACCACAACACTTTTAAACTTACTAAATAATATTTAAAACATAATAAAGCTAAAATTTAATCATTTGACTTAAGAAATATATATACGCAAGAGTATTAAGTCTTCAGCAATTTGAATATAAAATCTTTTTTTTGTTGTTATTTTTATAATCTTCAACAAGAGCTCTCATATGCAAGACTGCACACAAAAATCAATAAGCTAAATAACAGACTGCCATGCATATAAGCCGCAGGAGCTGTTAAATAACACACAGGCACACAAGCACACATGTTGATTTTAGGCATGCAACATGCCGCACATGTATGTTGCAACATCGGCGAAAGTTTACCAACTGTATCATTATTTGTGCAATTTGTACTTTATATTTACCAACTGGAGCACACACTGCATATATAGTACTAGAACTACGCTGCTTTTCTTGAATACCATCGGGTACTTGGATATTTCAGTTTATATTTCTGTTTCTGTTTCCATTTATATTTTAATTATATAGATGTTGCAACTGCAAACTTAAATCTGGCTGTTGAGCTGGCAGAAATTGCATATTCCAACAGACTAATTAAATAACATGACCTAATAAATTCAACAATATTGCCCACAATTAGATAAACTAATATTAAACACACACAAATATAATAATTAATAATGCTTAGTTAAATAAAAAACTAAAATTGTTAGCGAAAGGATGATAACGCTTTAATTTAGTTTAATTTTGTTTACAGTGGTTCAAGGCATTTTAATTTTACTATGAAATTAATTCAATTAAATTGTATAAATGTTGGTAGCTTGTCAAAGTTTTATACAATTTAAACATTTTATTTTAATGAGAACAAAAAAACAAAACCTAATAAATTTAACTTAAATTAAACTAGATAGATTTTAAACGAATTTAATTTAATTTATTTTGAACACAAATTTTTGCCATAAACTCTGTTTTTTCTCGTTTTTTAGATAATAACCAACAAAATTTTTAATTAAACAATTGAAATATTTGCTAACAATAGCTGTTAAGCTCTAATATTTATTTAATATTATTTTATATTTTTGCCACATAAATATTTGCATTGTATTAGTCACACTTCGTTCAATTTGCTAATTGTTTCAAACTATTTTTTTTTGTTTTTTTTTTAATATTTAAACTCAATTAACTGGCAAATGTTTGGCTATTATTTACAACACATATTTATTTTCAGAAATACGATTCTACAATAAAAAAAATAGAATTGAAATGAAAATTAATTGTGTGCATTGTTAAATTGTGGCAAAGCGGTAAAAGGCCAACTGTACGCAAAATTAAAATTAGTTTTACGGTTTTTATTGTTGACACTAAAACCCCAACAATAAAACACAAATATATGCGCTAACTAAGCAAAAATATTAAAGTTAATTGTACTCGACTATAAGATATGCTAAATTCAATTTTGAATTGTTGTTTCATCTATGATAAAGAGTTTTTGTTAATTACTTAAAAATATACATATTATTCAGGCTATTTAATATTTTTGTGGTAGCTAAAAAGTGAATTAGTTTTTATGCTATAATGAACGAGAGTTTATTGTTTAAATTGTCTTTGTAAATCAGGATAGTTAAATCATAATAATTACTTAAAATATAGTTTTCAAATTTGGTATATCTTAAAATTGAAAAATACTTTTTTATTTAATTCTGCTTATTTAATTCTCGATGCCTGTTAATATTATCTATTAGTTTTTTGTGTTGCCTTTATTTATTGCTAGATTTTAATATATATTTTTTATATCATATATATATGTATATTATATATTTACTTTTTAATATTTTTTGGTATTTAGAATCAGACAAATACTTTTTTTATGATTCTCCTTATTTAATTCTCGATGCCTAACAATATTATCTATTAGTTTTTTGTGTTGCCTTTATTTTGCACAAGATTTTAATATATATATTTTTTATATATTTTTTATTTATATTTTTATTTTATATATACATATATTATATATTTATTTTAGATTTATTTTTTATTATTTATTGTTATTTAGTTTCAAAGCCACCTTCATATAACTGTCACAAACAACTGCACAACATAATTATACCCTTATCAAATTGCTTTTTTAATTGATTCATTAATAATAAAAATAACAAAAAAAAACAATGTGAAGCCCAATTTAGCAATGCATGCAAATATTTCAATATTTATTACCAAAAAAAAATAAAAATGTGAAATATATTTCTATGCGTTTAAAAAAAAACCGCTACCACAACAACCCACAAATAATGTTATATTAGCCATTTGTCGAAACTTTTGATAGAAACTCAACTAGTTTTCTATATTTTTTTTTCTCTTTTTTTTTGCATATTTAACACATTTTCAAGTGCTGAGTGTGTGTGTGACATGCGTGGGTTGTGCCTCATACATATTATGAATATTATGTGTATTTTTTTTATTTTTTTTTTTTAAAAACTACGCGTCAAGACGGAAAAAAAAGGCAACAAAAACAAACGCTTATGCAAATTTTTTTTGTAGTTTTATATGCTTACTCCACACACACACACACACACACACATAACACCCATACACACATAAGGAAATATAAACATTTGCCGGCTTTTAGCAGCATAATTTTCAGAGGCACAAAAGAAGAGCGCGCGACGTGTTTATGTTTCGGATGCGTTGCAAAATGACATCCTGTCACATTTCCCGACATTGCTGCGTATGTGTGCGTGTGTGTGTGTGTGCCGCCATCTGCCGACATCCTGTGTCGTGTGTGTGTGTATGAGTGTGTCTCTGTGTTCGTGTGAAGTGCGTGACTTCCGACGCGACCGAATCGACCCAAAACAGCCAAACTCATAGACAGACTGACTGACTGATAGACTGACAAACTGACACACTGACAAACTGACATATTGACGCACTGACAGACTGAGTTTTCCCATTTTAAAGAGACTCCGGTTACCGGCACACAGCAGCAGCAGCAGCTGCTCAACAATCTGTCTAAAGTATAAGGACACGTTTTATTTAAATTTCACGGCAAATGTATTATAATACACAAAAGAAAAAGCAAAAAATATAATATAAAAAACCTTAACAGGCTCAAATGAACAAATTCTGACAATTCTTATAAATATGTTGCACACATGCGCAGCTTTTTTTTTCTTATTTTTTGCTTTTATGCTCATTTAATAAGGCAATATTGAAATTAACATTATTTTTTATGCTTTTGATTCCTTAAGTAGGCACTTTAAGCTGTCATAAAATTGCCGGAAAAGCCAGTCAGCATTTATGGCATCTTATAATTATAATAATAAAAATGTAAATAATATTAAAAAAGAGCAGCACAATTGTGGCTTATTTAAGATATTTTAATGTCACATACTAAAATAGCTAAAACAATGTCTCGATTATAAGAGAGACTATGCTAAACAAAAAAGATAATCCAAAATAAAATTGTTTTAGTTTTAGCTTGAATACATGGACAATTTGACAATGTTATGTTTGAGAAGAAATGAGTTTATTTTAAATAACATTTCATACTAATTTTTGGCTGTCCGCAAGCGACTAAAATTAAAATATTATAGCTTAAAAAAACAAATTTGGATTTTGTAATAATTTAAGCTATACATATATGTATTTTTATTAAATTAAAAAAAGAAAAAAAACATATATCCCCAGCAACTCTAAAAATGTCCCTTGCATTAAATTTTGTTATGTTATGCTATGTAAATTTATTCTATGTTAAATTATGTTATATTTTGTTATGTTATGTTGTGCTATTTTTAGAAATTAAAAAGAATTTAAAATATCAAGGACTTAAAAAGGCAAACTATATGGAAATATATTTAGCTTATATAAATTTATACAGAAAATCCTAAAAATGTCCCCTGCGTTACATTTTGTTATGTTAAGCTGTGTTATGTTATGTTGTGTTGTGCTTCGTTAAGCTATGTTATTTTAAATTATAAATTATGTTATATTTTGTTATGTTATGTTGTGCTATTATTAGAAAATATTAGCTTTAAAATATCAAGGAACTAAAAAGGCAAAACATATGGAAATATATTAAGCTTATATAAATTTATACAGAAAAAAAATAGGTTTATTTCCGTCAATTCTAAAAATGTCCCCTGTGTTAAATTTTGTTATGTTATGCTATGCTATATTGTGTTATGCTATGTTAAGTTATGTTTTGTTAAATTATGTTATATTTCGTTATGTTATGTTTTGCTATTTTTAGAATTTAATTCTCTTAAAATATCAAGGTTTTAAAAGGGCAAAACATATAAAAATATATTAAGCACATTTAATTTATACAGTTGGGGACTTGAATGAGTTAAAAACGAAATGACTTTTTGTTTTGAATATGCAAATGAAGCAATTGCAATTTATTAAAAAATATATAAATGTATATCAATAATAATAATAATTTTAATAATATGATAAAATAATATGATAAATGCCAAAAGAACTAAAAATTTAATTTACTTCTGAGTAGTTAAATACTATAAAAATGCCAAAAGTAAAGCTAAAGCTCTCTTACTCGCCTAACTTCTAGCTCTTACCACAAACGAAGAGAGTCACAATTTAAGCAAAAGCTAAGAGAGTGCAATAGCTTGAATTGCCTCTCTTAAAAAGCAACAGCATCAGAATTTAGATTTTGTGAAATTGCAGCACATGATTTAAGAGTTCATGGGACAATGAACATGATATAAATTATATGCATATACAATTTTAATTCGTTGCTCTATTTAATTCCATGTAGAGCACTCAACGGCAATTTGACTAAGTACTGTTATAGTATAGTATATATATATATACCCAGGGAGTGTACAATAAGCCAAATAGCTTAAACATTTGCCAAAACCACAAAAACCGACAATTGGCTGACATTTCAAATACGCTTCCAGGCAACACTTTGCATATTAATCCAATACACATATATATAGCAGTATAATTCATACATTCATAATAATTTAGTATTATTTTGTGAAAATTATATTAATTGCTGCACCGCAAGAGTGTCAAAGGATTCACATAAATCACAAAACTGGGCTTTAAGTATGCCCATGCAATTACAATAATTGAGCTCATTGATGGTTTATTAAGTGATTTTCTATAAGTATTGAAAAGACATACATATATATAGATATATATCACATTCAATATTTCAAATTGTGGTTAAATTATAGAATATGTAAAGCCCTTAATATCTGTTGCATAAGTGACCATAAAGGATATGTGCTTATTGGTTAGTTAATGTGCATGCTAATTTACTAAAATATTTCGTCATTTATTACTATGATTAACATATATATTCAATTCATACAAAATGCTTGAATAAACAATGATTTATGATTTAGAGCAAAATTCAAAATTAAATTCAAAACTTCTCTATGGGAGAAGTGTAGAATATCTTAGTCAAATTGAAGATATTGTGAATTTTATGGCATAAATATAGTAATTAAAAATAATTAAAAACACTCTGTACCTAGTTTTGGAAAAATTCACATTAGATAAAAAGTTTACTAAGAATTTAAATAATTAAAATAAAAATAAAAATATCCAAAATTGAGGCTGTAACTATTTTTTAATTGATTTTCAAGGGTTCAGACTGGAGTATACTAAACTTAAATAACAGTTTTTAAATAGTTTTGGAAATATTCGCATTGGATAAAAAGTTTGCTAAGAATTTAAATAATTTAAATAAAAATGAAAATATTCAAAATTGGGACTGCAGATATTTTAGAATTTATTTTCAAGGGTTCAGGGTGGAGTATACTGAGCCTAAATAACAGTTTTTAAATAGTTTTGTAAATATTCGCATTAGCTAAAAAGTTTGCTAAGAATTTTAATAATTAAAATAAAAATAAAAATATTCAAAATTGAGGCTGTAACTATTTTTAAATTGATTTTTAAGAGTTCAAAATGGAGTATACTAACCTTAAATAACAGTTTTTAAGTAAAAAGCGGACAGAAGTATAGCTTGATATTCTAGACTATATCAGATATACCTCTTAATTCCACATATTCTAAAACTAAGAACAATTTAATGATTATAAAATGTAAATATAATTTACCAACAATTTAAACACTTAGCAGGTCTACTGAAAACTTTAAGTTAATGTTCTTACAAAAAATAGAAGTCCATCCACACCGGATGTGGGGAAACGGAAAATTCCAATTTATATGATTTACACTTGACAATCGAAATGTGCAGCTCACTTATTGTACTACTAGTATATAAGTACTTGTTTCTGCGGCTTATATGTCTATATATATATATATATATACATAATACCACATACAGACACAGACATTCATACATACATGTATGTATATGGAAACGTGCAATATAATATTTTTGTATGTGCTTCAAAAACTTTTGTAGATTGTGGTTATGTGTGCGGGTGTTGGATGAGTGGGATTAAAGGATAGACGAAGTGCGGGTGGGTTGTGGTAAAAGTAAGGGGGAAATAGGGGAATGGGGCAACTATAAAAAGGGCACTGGAGCAATGGAGGGCAACACGCACTCACGTTCATAAATGTAATGCAATTTCGAAGTAGAACTTTATTTAATTGAGTATTTCGGTATTAAGGTTGTCGTCAGAGCACACTCACACACACACACACTAAAATAAGTTTATTGCGAATTGTTGTAGCTTTTACACAAAGTTTTTTTTTGGCACTAGCTGCCTTTGTAGCTGCTCAGTGTCTACATAAAGTTTAATAATTTAAATATAGCTAGCTAATTCAAAAAGTTAAGAGCGAAGCTGTGTATGCTATTTATATCTGATTAATAATGCACTTACATGACGTGCAGCAAACAAATTTTTAATTTCTTATCACATTTTTGTTTTCACTTTTCTTCACTTAGCATGTAAACAACTGTTAACACTTATGCAAGCTGATCGGCATGCGCTGTTATGCTCAAGATGCACTGTTATGTTAAAGGCTTAAATTGAAAATTGCGCATCTCTAAAACTTAACGAAGCAAAAACATGGCCGACTGCTGTTTGATATGTAGGTGTGTTTATTTAATTTATTAAGTGGAGAATAGGACGATTATATTCCACGAAGTGATAAATTCGAAATTCCAAAATATTTTAACCAAAAAAATGTATATATATTTTAAGATTTAATGATCAAAACAAAATTTCAAATGAAAATTGGTTATGAGGGTTTGAAATCAGCCAGAAAAATTATAAGAAAAGTCGCAAAAAATTTATTTACAGATTTGAATGACAAATCAATCTAGAGGTAAAAGCATGAATAAAAAGATATTCCGCATAAAAATTGGTAGAATTTTCACAAAGTTATGAGTATTAAAATTTTAGGAATAAAATATTTTATAAAAATTAAAATTTTGAATATCACAATAACACGCTCAAGCACATCTATTAAAAAATATTCTAATTTATTTATTTACTGGTTTTTACTTGTAAACCGAGGATTAAATCATGATAAATAAATTCATATTTAACTATATTAATTTATTATGATTTAATTTTAAAAAATTTTAAAAATATTTTAAAATAATTCAAAAAAAAAAAATACTCTGTTTTGTCATAAAAATAATATTGCCTTTTAAGAATGCATTGAGTTTAGCTGTAGAAATAAATTGCTTTGCCAATTGAATTTGCACAACAAATGCGTTTTTTCCAAATTCTGCAAATTGTTAAATGTAATGCATAGACTCGGATCTTTCTCTCTCTCTCTCTGTGTGTATGTTGCAAGTAAACTTGCCACAGCACTAAAAAATGCTAAACAATAAATAAGAAGTAACAAGAAAGAGGAGTTATCTTAGGGTTGCCGCACAGGGAATACCCTAGAATAATTATAGCAATATAATAATATAATATCTATATATGAATAACATTATATCTATAAATGCAGAAATAGCTGTTAACTTTGGAAATTATTTATATAATGTCTCAAATTAAACCCTTAGCACATATGTAGACTACCCACTGGAAAATCAATTCAGTTATGTTAAGACTAAAGCAGCTGAAATTCAAAATAGAATATTTACTTAATTAAGACTTTGGGAACCTTGGAAATTTTGTGACAGAATTAAAATACCCTCTGCCAGAGTATAAGAAGCTTAGTAAGACTAGAAGGCCAAGAGAGAGAGTGGGAGGTAGAGTGTGATGCCCATGAGTTTATTATGCGATACGAGGCATTATCTAGCAGCTAACAGGGCTTATATAAGTAAGTGTGTGCGTGTGTGTTAGTGTGTGTGTGTGCACTGAAGCATCATTTTATTTATGCTCATAATGCTGCGCAATGAATAATTATGCAAATGGGTCAACTAGCGGTCAGGCCGACTGCCAACTGGCCAGAAGGAGAGGATTTTCGGCTAGAAACCAGAAGAAGACCAACTGGCAGCAGCCAGAAGCAGAAGGCAGAAGGCAGCTTTTGGCCAAATGTAACAAATTACAAGTTGACCACAATTTGCCACGCACTTAAGCTGCACTGCAGAGAGCCAAAAACAAATGCAGTTGGTCAAGAAATTTTGGCCATTAACGTTTTAACGTTTTAGTTCAGTTCACAAAATTTTTTCCTGCCTTTTAAATGTCGCTGGCAGTCATAGAGTTTAGCAAAAAAAAAAGAAAATAGAAAAAATAAACTTTTTCGCTATTGTTTTGCCCAGCCAGCGAAAAATAATTAACAACTTTTAGCCCCTTGGCCAAATCTCAGAAAATGCAAAAAAAAAAAATAATACGAGAAAATTTTCAAGTTTTTCGCGCCTTTTGTCGCCCTACTCGGAATAGTCCAAGTTTTTCTTTCGAGCCAAAAGTTTTGTTGCCTTTTGATAGAAACTTCAAGTTTTTCGTCTGTCTCACTTTGATATTTGAGATCCTTTAGCTTTAGAAGCTGTCTAACAGCTCATGAAACTTGCTTCAGAAAGTATCTACGCAAAATTCACAGCTTAATCGTTTGACTGCTTTTTAATATCAAGCAGCGAATTCATGAACTTGAAACTTCATTCCCAAAATCAAAACAAAGTATTTGGGATGAGCTCTTTAAAATATATATATATATATATATTTCAGCTGCATAATATTTATTAGCAGCTGCTGCTACTGCTCTGCGTATATAAATCAATATCGCATTAACTGCTTAGTCGGCCAAAACTTTTTGCCTAAATATCCAAAGCACATAAATAACGAAATGTCAAAAAGTTTTTTGGCCAAGAAAATTTCTTTAGCAAATTAAACTGCCTTCGCAGTCAACTGCAAATGTTGCGACCATTTTGATAGCTTTTCGGTTGGACATTGACCATTTCAAAAATGCTTTCGTTTGACTTTCTTTTTTTGTTTTAATGGATACAAAATTTTTAATTTTGCTAAGTTATGCAGTTGATCCTAATTTGCAAATTAATTAACAGGTTTTTTTTAATGAATTTTTAACTTAGAAAACTTGATTTTTATATCCAAAGTTTACTCATTCATAAAATTGGCATAAAAATAAAATTATTTCAGACTTCGTACCAAGTTTTTGGTACGCCTTCCCGGTGTGCGTTGCTACGCTTTGCTGAGTTATGCAGTTGATCCTAATTTGCAAATTAATTAACGGCTTTTTTTAATAAATTTTAAGTTTCAAAAACTTGCTTTTTATATCCAAAGTTAATCAAGTTTTTGGTACGCCTTCACAGCGCGCGTTGCTACGCTCCCGCACCCTGTGCCACAGCTGAGATTTTAATACAATTTTCAAATGCATTTTTCACCCATTTTGCGAAAATTTTTTGAACAAACTTTTTGCCAGTGCCAACCTACTAATAATAGTCAGTTACAGTAAAAATTGCAAATTTCTCGCTTCAGTCAGTCAGTCAGGTTCAACAGTTTTATATATGTGTTAAAAAAAAAAAAAAAAAAATATATTTTAAAATAATGTTAACAATAATATTTTTAATATTAGAGCTTCTCTTCAATGTTAATCGACAAATGATTTCAGTTCGTCAAACAGTTTAGTTATAATGTACTTTTTCAATCTTTAACATTTTTTTGTTAGAATTTTCAAGATAATAATTTCCGTTATCTGCACCAAACATGCTGTCGCTTGCATTTTAAATTAAAAAAAAAAAAAAAAAAATGAAACTCTCAAAGCTGTATTTTCCATTACTTGTAATTTACCTACAAAGCCACACCAGGACTAAAAAACTTTGTTAATCTGCTCGTAACAAGCTAAAAGAAAATTCTTCTTTATTGCATTAACATAAAAAAAAATTAATTAAATGAAACTTGACAGGCAAATAGTGCAATTTCCTGTGACTTTAACTTGATTAATGAATTAAGATGCGTTGCTTCAACCAAAAGTACTTTAAGCAAAGCATATATGTATAATAATGTTTTAATTAGAATGCCTGATGATTAATTAGCTAAGAACATATCAAATAGTTTGTGATGTAATTTGAATCAAAATGAAAGCAAAAAGTGTTAGTAATCCATAGTAGATTTATTTATATATCTGTTATCATAAGAGAAGTTAAGAGACAATATAAATGTGAATATAAAATAACTAAATTTCCTACAAAAACATTTTCCCGATCAACATTAATTATATTATCTAACTTAAAGGATTTTGAATTTAAAAATCCAATTAAATTTCGGTTGCTATAAGTTCGATAAACATAACCGATTTCCAGATAGATTTCTTCTTTTTATTTAGTGCACACTGTAATATCATTTATTTCTAATTAACATTTGTTTGTCGGGGCACATATTTGATCCAAAACTTTTCTTTAGGCACCATTTGAAAGCCCAAAATGCTGCTAATCATATCCTTTGGTGTTCTGTCAGTTGGCTCTAATTTAAACTTGATCAATATATGATAAATCATAGACTTAACCTCCATTAGAGCCATGCGATTGCCTGTTAAATAATTTTTAATTAAATTATTCAATTTTATATAGGATTAATTTTATACTAACCAATGCAATTTCTGGGTCCCACACCAAATGGCAAATACGTAAATGGATTAATTTCATGTTTATTTTCATCGGAAAATCGTTCCGGTTTGAATTGTTCGGGTTCGGGATAAAACTCTGGATCATAATGTGTGCCAATAATGGGTATAAATACTTTATCGCCCTTCTTCAGAGACACTAATATTTCATCATTTTCATCACGTAAATCAATATCGGCATTACACTGTCGATCCGTGCTAGTTGCTGGCGGCCATTTTCGCAATGATTCAGATATAACCATATCCAGATATTTAATGTGTGTCAAGGTATCATAATCCAAAGGTTTTCCATCCAATTGCTGCTCCACAGACATAATTTCATCATATAATTTATTTTGCACTTCCGGATTCATGCATAATTCATAGATGGTAAAGCAGAGACAAGTGGAGACTGTATCAAAGCCCGCAAAAAAGAAGAGCAAACATTGGGCCAAGAGATCATCATCCGAGAATCTTTTATCGGATTCTGTATTATCATCAGCCTGACGCTGAGCCTCCATAAGCAAATGTATCATATCGGGACGTATAATTTGATGTTCCTTACGATATTTCATAGCATCAAAAACTAAACTCTTCAGGTAATTAATAGTTTTATCATCCGTTAGGGTAATGTTGAGAGCCTGGTAAGAAAATGGAATTTTAATAAAAGTTAAAGTATTAAATATATCAAACAAACCTTCATAATTCGCGGCATTAAATATATAAATAATGCCTTGATCATTGTCTTATAGACAATGGCGCCTGTAAAATTTGTTATCTTTTGTCCAATTGTAAAGAATTCATTTTCCTTCTCCTCGAATGAATTCACTTTAATGCCAAAGGCAGCCGAGGCTATAACATCATTCGTATAACGGGTAAAATAATCCTTCATTTCCAGTTCAATGCTCTGGTCACCCTTCTCTTTAATTTCCCGTTCAATATACTTAACTCCCAGATCACTGCAAACATTGATCAGCTCATACATCGATCTCATTTTTTTACCCGTAAATGTCGGTGTTAATATATTACGCATTTCCTTCCATTTACGATCCCTTAACTGTACCAGACTTTTGGACAGCGGTGTCTCGAATGTTTCCGATGCCGAATGATTCATAAAATGATCAAAATCCTTAACGCCCACATTTTTAATTAATTCGGGATCACGTATAACAAAAAACGGATCTCGTGCAAAATAGAAACCATATATTTTATGTTCACGAAATTTTAAATGATTTTCAATTTGTTTCTTTATCAATGGAGCTTGGCCCAACATATCGGATAAAGATATATTGCCCAACAGGGGCTTTGGTTTCTCATGTGCCACGCCTCGTTCAATAAAAAATTGATGTTTGGCCACAGACCATTTGTAGATCAGTGCAATGATCACAATTAAAAGTGTAAAAACAATTAAATACATTATTGTAAATATGTATTCTACGGATATTAATATATATATTATATTTCTTAATTAAAATTCCGTTTTAGCAGCAAATAATTAACAAAACAATGCGACACAATCGCTCGATTCTAACTAGCGTAAAAAAACACATTTTGGGTATATATAATAAATAAATAAAGTATGTATATATATGTATGTATATATGTATGATCATTTAACAGCTGCTTTGCTTATTTTTTGTCTTTTTATCTCTCTTCTGCTCTATCGCCCTCTCTGCCGCTCTCTCCCACTCTCTCATTACCTCAATCTCTCTCTTTGCGCATTTTGTCGCTCTCTCTACCTTTATCTCTCGCTTTTTTGTTGTGTACAAATATTTTTTACACACTATACCCTCTAATATAACCTCTAAAATAAAAAAAATGGATGTATTAAAGTCATGCAAAGGTATGTTACAATTATGATGAACTAACTGCTACCTTATAATAAATATTTTTATACAAATATTTTTACACACTATACCCTCTAATATAGTCGCTAAAATAGGAAAATAGATGTATTAAATTATGATGAAACAGCTATATATTGCTTAATACAATCAATTTTGCAAGTCAATCTACATCAATCTATCATCTATGTCCATCTATTTGATTGTTGGCCAGGGCGTAGAGAGATTTTTTAACAAGAGGAAAAATATAAAATATAATATATAAAAAAAAATAAAAAAATATATAAAAAAAAAATATAAAAATAATATAAAAAAAATATAAAAAAAATATAAAAAAAATACTAACCATTAAATGTAACAAACTTTCTTCGAATTTTAGCAACATTTTTTTATAATTAATTCTTTGAATTCTGTTTTTTCAATAAACATATTAGATGTAGGAGCAACGACCTTTCCTGCCCTTACCTAACTACGCCCTTATTTTGGTTTATTGGCTTTTCGTATTTCAGAGACTATAAAAGTTAGCAAAATTTGATTAGCTAAGAGTTTGCTATATGCTGTTCAATTTTATTAAAAATTTCGTATACTCAGATCACAAAAACCCCCCACATAATTTATAAAAAACACTTCTCAAGAACAGTTTTCAACATATCAAAGGTATTTTTAAGCTGGCATACTTGCCTTGATCATATTTACTTCTTTGTTTTCGATATCTTTCTAGCTTGCTCACTCTCTGAGCAATTATACACATTAAAAATATACTTTTCCTTTGATTCTAGTAATTGAATTAGACATTCTGTTTGTCATTGCTATTAGAATAAGAACTTTGATTTGCTTATTTCTTTCACTTTTAGATTAACTGGCTATCTTCTCATTCTCACATGATTAAATTTATAGCAAGTATAAAGATTAAACACTATTCTGTCATAATTATCACATTAATGTTTATTATTTGTTCCTTTCAATTGTATAGAGTATTTGAGCGTCGAATGTCCAAACACTGCGGCATTTTTTTATACTATTTAAAATGAGATAAGCAAGTAAACAACAAACAAATAATTTTTTGTAGCAATTGTAAAAGTTATTTTGTTTATTTTATGACGTTATTGTTGCTACAATTTCAACATTTGTTTTACTGATGAAATAAGTCGCTATAACTGATGAAAGCTTGACTTATTGTGACTTAAATAATAGAGTTATATGGTCCAGCTTTTTAACAAAGAAAATCTATATATTATTCAAATATAAAGCCTCCGAGAAATAAGGTTCTCTATTGCTCCTTGAATCAAATTCCATAGAGTGAATTCAATACTAAATCAAAAACATATTAAGCCTTCTCCGAATTTCCACTTTAAATTTGAGAATCAGACTACATTCGAAAATCATATATAAAGTGAAAATGAAAACACCTAAAGCAAAATCACTTACGAAAACTCTCACTAAAAACTGTAACAGCTTTCAATAATTACAATCATATCAGTCACAGTTAAATTATAAGTTTTACTTTGTTATCAATTTATTGTGCTTGATTTTTATCAAACATTTATAGCAATCTTATCTAAAATTGATATAATTTTATTGATATTTACTTATACACATTATTATATGTACTCAGTGCACTCAAATCTATTTCATTTACAAATTTTTCAAGTGCATTTAAATACCTTCTCTGGGCACAAATTTAATCCAAAATTTCTCCTTGGGCTGCATTTCAAAACCATTCAAACTATGCAACAGATTTTTAACAGTTTTTTTAGCTGGCAACAATTTGAATTTACTCATTAAATGATAGATTATGGTTTTTACCTCCATTAGCGCCATTCTATTGCCTGTAAAGAGATCAAAAAATATTACAAAAAATTCTAATATTATTAACTATAGTTTACCTATGCAACTTCGTGGTCCTAAGCCAAATGGCAAATACGTAAATGGCTTGATATTCTTTTTATTCTCCTCCAAAAAACGTTCTGGTTTGAAAAGTTCGGGTTCAGCAAAATTCTCAGGATCGCGATGCAATGCTATCAGAGGTATAACTATAATGTCATCCTTTTTAAACTGTACAATTAACTTTTTATTATCATCCAAAATATCTATATCCTTGCCACACACACGATCTAAGCTAAATGATGGCGGCCATAGACGTAATAATTCCGATATAACCATATCCATATACTTCATTTTGGATAACATATTATAGTTTAAGGGTTTACCCTGCAATTCTTGTTCCACTTGGGAAATCTCTTCATATAATTTAGATTGTACCTCGGGATTCATGCATAATTCATAAGTTAGATAGCATAGACAAACGGACATTGTCTCAAAACCCACAAAGAAAAATAATAAACATTGTGCCAATAAATCATCATCATTAAATTCCGCATGCTCTGCAGAATTCTCTGGTATTCTATTATCCTTGTCTTCCTGAAATTGTCGCTTGGCCTCCATTAGCAAATGTATCATATCAGGACGTATAATATTATGTGCCGTTCGATATTTCATGGCATCAAAGACCAAACTATTAAAATAAGCTATTTTCTTAGGATCGCAGACTCGAACGCGCAGGGTCTGAAATTTTTAATGAAAATTATTTAAATTCTTTATAATTAAAAAGGTTTTAAACGCACCTTCATAACGCGTGGAATTACACCATATAATAAAACCTTGAGCATAGCCAGAGTTGAGAATTGTGCTATCGATTGTCCCGCCATATAGAATTGATTCTTTTTATTCACAAAGGAATTTACCTTAATACCAAAAGCCGCCGAAGCTATAACATCATTAGCAAATCGTCCAAAATAGTCCTTCATTTGTAGTTCAATCTCTGAATGTCCTTGACGTCGTAACTCCGTCTCTATATATTTTACACCCTCCACACTGCATTCGTTGATCATCTCAAACATGGCTTTCAATTTACTTCCGGTAAATGATGGCGTCAAAGTTGTACGCATTTCCCTCCATTTGTCATCCTTGAGTGCTGTAAGGCTCTTCGACAACAAGGACTCACTGCACTCGGGCACAAATATACGATGATTGGTAAAATGATCGAATTCTTGTATGCCAACTTTTTTAATTAGTTCCACATCGTGTAGCACAAAGAAAGCTTCACGCATATTATAAAAACCATAGATTTTATTATGTTTAAACTTTCGATAATTATCGATCAACATTCGTAGAAACGAAGCTTGTCCTAGTATAACTTTTAAACTGACATTTCCTAAAAACGGCATTGGTGCATCATGTTCAACGCCACGTTCCTTGAAGGTCCTATAAGGACTCATAGCAAATTTGTAAAGTAAAATAATTAAAATTAACAATAGTGTTAATATTATAAGCGCCATGATGATCAGTTTATTTGAAATGTTCGTTTATAACTAAATGCTGAAGTATCTAAACTTGGCTATAGATATCTAATTTATAGATGATTTGATTTATTTTATCAAATAGACTGAATTGATAAGCATAACAGATAATTTTGGAGTTATATTTACATATATAAAATAGGAAAGAGTTGCATAAAATTCATTATAAATTTGCTGACCATTTCTAACATTTTATTTATAATTTAAAGACTTTATAAATTTTTTTCAGATTATGAATATTTTTTAATAAATATTTTTTTTAATAATACTTTTTATGTTAATTTTCAAACAGGAATTTATTCTTTGAATGTTAAAAAACATTGTAAATAACACAAGTTTACAAATTTTTTTTTAATCGAGGGAGCTGGGTTCTCATATATTTTTTTTGATTTAATTTTGAGCGCTGATTTCAAAAATACAAACCATTTTTTTTTTCACAGAATGGTTTTCGAAAAAACCGCGAATAGCTAGTTTTTTGGCAGTCTTTGGCTTAATTTTTTTATATCTACATCAGATATTATTTGATCGTAAAGCACATTTTGCATTTCAATAGATAATTGTATCCCTTTTCTAACGGTATGCCGTTTATGCGGATCAAATGCGAATTGATGTCATTATAAATCCTCAAAGTTCAAAAATGTGAATTTTTTTTGCATTTTTGAAAATTTGCTGAAATTCAATTGGTCTTTTTAAAATTTAAAAAATTCGTTTAAATACTTTTTAAGATTTATAATGTTAGACAATTTTTTTACGAATATTTTAAGTATACATTTGTCCAAATCAGTCAGTAAATGTGATAGTTATTCAGCAATTAGTAAAAACACCCAAGATAAAATTCACATAAATTCGAAAAAAAATATTTCTAAATTAAAACCTTAAAAGCATTTATCATAAATGATTTAAATGATATAATGTCTTTATATGAATTTGTATCTATTTAAATTTTAAAGAGTATTTCAATATGTATCAACTAAATTATTAAACAAGAGTTTTGTTTATATACTGATAAGTGTACATAATCAGAAGGGTTTACATTTCGCTAATCAATGCAAACAAAGCTGATTGAAGCGTAAATATACATAAATATATATAAATATATATATACAAATAAATATACTATGTGTGTGAATATGTACTCAATAAATGCATTAGCACATTACAATTATGATTATCAATGCAATCAAATTATTCATTTCTAATCAAATATGAGATAAATATTATCTGGTTGATAACTCAACAGTAATTCAAACATAAAAATTATATTTGCAAAAAAAAAAAGAAATTAAATAAATTGAAATTCAGCTAACAAAAAATTGACTAAATTGCAAAAATACAAATATAAATATGTTCAAAATTTATCAAAGGTTTTTGTAAACATATTTTATGCAGCTGTTCGTTCAAGTTTAGTAATCAATAAAATAAAATTGTACCAAAAATGAAATGCAAATAAATTTAAGTGGACAGGGAAATAAAAAGGAAGAAATTTGTGCAGCTTTTTCAATTCTCACATGTGTTGGCCTTTCATAATAAAATGCCAAATCATGTGCAGTAATTTTAGGTAATTGCAAAAAAAAATAAAATGGATCAAAATTGAAGCTTGGGAGTATTTGCCAGGCGTGGACATGAGTCAAGCAAACTAAAAAAAATATAAAATTGTAAAAAAAAAAATTATAAATAATTGCAGCATATATCCTTTGGCTATATAAAATAGCTGTCCGTTTGAAACAGCAAACAGTTGAATACTTTGAGTCCTGCTATAACAAAATGCTCGAGGATATTAAATTAATCTATATGAATGTGAAAATATTACGTTTCTGGGCTTTGCTCTACGATAAAAATGCAAAACGTTACATTTGCCTCACATTGGCCATCTTCCATGTGCTCACCCAACTTCTGTACATGTTTTGTACCAACGAGGGTATTACTGGAATTATACGTAACTCCTATATGCTGGTACTCTGGATAAATACGGTGTTACGTGCCTATTTGCTATTACTAGATCAGGAAAGCTATGTCAAGCTAATAAGCAATCTGAAATGTTATTATAATGATCTGGTGCGTCTGAATGATCAGTATATAGATCAGCTTGTGGTCCAAATGAATCGACAGGGTCAGCTAATGGCCAGGGGTAATCTATTCTTTGGACTTCTCACCTGCATTGGCTTTGGTTTGTATCCACTTAGCTCCAGTGAGCGAGGTAAGTAAGTTAACTAAAAAAAAAGTTCCTTTATTTTAAGAATAATATTTTAAATAAAAATTAAATAAAAAATTTAAATATAAATAAAAATAAAAAAAGTAAAGAAAAATTACCAGAGAATATATCTGGAATAATAAAATATCTCTGGCTGTCGAATAAATCTTTTCTTTGACTAAAGAATTCCGTGGAAAGGAGCACTCTAATGAGTCTAAAATAATATATTTTGAATAATAAAATATAATATAAAAAATAATACTGGAAAAAAATAACTTCAGCTATTCGGCTATTTTCATATTATATATTCAAAGCTAAAAACTAATTAAATGAGATAAATCAAAAAAAATATTATTTTATTGACTGTAAAGTTCACATAATGCTTTCATATGCTTCCTTAAACTAAATTGCTGTCAAGTAAATTTTCTTGAAATTGTTTTTAAGTGTAAAATAATTGTAATTAGTCCTACGTATAAGCTTTTTATTGATGTATTAATTTTTTAAATCGGTTAAGCCGAACGCTGGTTATGGCCAAATATATGAGCTATTTCAAAATATAGAAAAAAATGTTGAGCATATTTAACAAATTATCCGTTTTAACATAGAATAATTTTTAAAAATATTTTCGTTAATATTTTATTAATTAGCTCAGGAAAAAAATAATAATTTTAGCGATACTGAACATTTTTTACTGGAAAGCGCTATTAAAATAACAAGCTAGACTTAAATTTCTCCTATGCGTATTTGATCACAAATTTGTGAATTTTCAACAAATTCAGTTCAAATAAATGTTGTTGTACACAGAATTAATTGGAGATTGGTTAAAAAAAATGTTTAAATATTAGTGCGAAGGGAACTTTTGGACTGAATAGATATCAAAGTCAACAAAATTTAATAATTAAAAAAAAAAACCAAGACTGACAGGCCTATATTTTGGCCAATGCTAAAATAATTTCTTAAATGTTACAACAGCCATTGTAGTTTTATTTTAAAGACAATTCATTGTAGTATAATAGATAAAAATTTTAAGATTTACTTTAAAGAGAATTCATTGTAGTATAATAGATAAAATTTTTAAAGCTGCAGCTCAACTGGTTTAAATAATATTGAACATTGACGGGCGCTTACCTGATGAAGCGCAGTGTATATAGTATGGATATAGATATCATTACAAAGCTCATTTTATCTTCTTTCATAATCTGTATATAAATTTTGAGAGTTTGCCACATAATGTGTTATTAGCTGTTAAGTATAAAAAGTGATTCGAAAACGTTTTTTGGCTGTAACTTCAGATGTTGGTGATCATATTAAAATTTAAAGTACGCAATAATACTATACACGAGTAGGACTACAACGTATATTAAGTAATTTTAATATAAAAATTAAATTATTATTAATATTATTATAGTAGGTAAAATAAGAGTAAAATGAGTTTAGAATATCTACTTCTTAGTTTACCAAAAAGCTAATTTAATCTTAACCCACATTTTGCCACTTTCTATATCAACTCACAATTTTAATTACTTTCGTTTATTGCAGTGTTGCCCTTTGGCAGCAAAATACCCGGCGTAAATGAATATGCCACACCGTACTATCAAATTTGGTTCGTCTTTCAAATGCTCATCACACCCATGGGCTGTTGCATGTACATACCCTATACGAGTCTCTGTGTGGCATTCATCATGTTTGGAATTGTGATGTGCAAGGCATTGCAACATCGTTTGCGTCGCTTGAGGTACAGAGTATTAACTAGGAAGCAAGTGGCACAGGAAATAATTAAATGCATTATGTATCATCAGTGTATCATTGAGTAAATTATTACAGAAAATTATATTTAATTTCATTTATTTATCAGAGTATTTATCTATTTATTAGCTATATACAGACCATCAATAAGCTGACTACATACATATTTTTGATAGAATTTTTGGCCTTTGGCGCTTTGCTTTGTGCGCTGCTCTTTATGTTGATGTTTGTAAGTGTATATTGATGAGTTTGATATTGCCTATGCCCAAAAAAAAAAAACCAAAACTCATATCCTTTCGATAGGTGGACACGACGGCACATGTGGCCATTGTGGGTGCGTATATAAACATGATTCTGGCACAGATATTGGCATTGTATTGGTATGCCAATGAGTTAAGGGAACAGGTAAGAGAACAGATAACCTTTGTTTAAATTTAGTTAATCTTTAAATTCTACAGAACTTGGCCATTGCCACAGCGGCTTATGAGACCGAATGGTATAATTTTGATTTGCCAATACGCAAAAATATTGCCATAATGATATTACGCGCCCAGCGTCCAGCTTCGGTATGTATTAACTAATTATAATTTAATTAAACTCAATTAATTTACATACTTTAGATACGCTTGGGCAATATTCGTCCCATTACTTTGGAACTATTTCAGAATTTACTTAATACAACTTATACATTTTTTACGGTACTCAAACGTATTTATGGTTAAAATTTTGTTGAAATTTTTATATGAAATTTAATTACATTGATTTTTAAATTTTTGTTCATTTTTTTATCGCTTGAAATTGGAGTTAAAGCACCATTTGGTCATTAAAAATTAATTGGCCACATTTGTTTTGTATCACGAAATTATAAAATATTATTTTGCATTAATTTGTATTTTAATGCAGCATAATTAAATAGTTGCCATTAATAAATAAATTTCAAAATAAAAAGCGCAAAAGAAAGCTTTGATTCCATTTACTTAATAAATGATGCATCAAATTTACGTATTAATGAAGAAAAAAATATAAAAAATTGGTTTTTTTTATAATATTGAAAAACAATTTCATTTTGTACAAAATGCACACAATTTCTCACTTTGTATACACTTTTTTTCCAGTGGGTTATTAAGCTTTTGTTATGTAGAATGTGTGGGTTAAAGTTAACTTTATTATATATATTTTTAATAGGGATTTTATATTATATTACTATATAGAAAACTGATTTGTTTTATGAACAAATTTTTAGTTTTTCCATTTATTAAATTTATGTTATATAGATAAATTAGATTGAAATGGGAATATAGCTGCCCTAAAAAGGTATTTTAAGGTATTTTAAAATTTAATATTTATTTTTGATTTTTATAAAAAAAAGCTATTTTAAGGTATTTTAAAATTTAATATTTTTTTTTGATTTTTATAAAAAAAAAATATATGTTTTGTTCCGCATCATTTGCGCATTTTACACTGCGTTTGCATTTTTTTACACCTTCTGCCACCTTGCCACATTAAGCCCCACAACATTCACACACATACGAGCTACACTACAAAGAAAAATAATAATAAAAAATAAAAAAATTAAAAAACGCATAAAAGTGTTGTGGGTGTGGCAAGAATGAGATAAAAAATTGTTTGCTAAAGTTGTCAACGGGGCACAAACGCGACACTTAATTGCCAACAACTGTGCAACGCTGACTTTGAGTGGCATGCAGCGCCACCAGCAGCACCTACAGTGTGGCAACAGTTGCACAGACTGTCAGCAAGTGTAAACAAACACTATGCAACAAGATTAATGACACAAATAAATGCAAGCACTAGAATAGAAAGTTTTTTATTTAAAAAAAAATTAGCATAGTCCTTAAATGAATAAATGACGGGATCAGGAAAAACTTTTGAATTTTTTTTTAGAGCATAAAATGCGATTATATTTAGGAAAAATGATTTAATTAATAAAGTGAAAATAATCGAATTAACAGAACTTATTTTTTAGCTATTAAAAAGGCAGCAAATAGCTAAAAGTACACAGGATAAAAATGTGATTTAAATATACAAGTACATATACATATATAATAAAATAGAAAGATTGAAAAATTTCGGAAATGCATTTAAACTTTTAAATAAAAGAGTAGGAGGACAATTTTTAATAAACAATACATTTTTATTAAAAATTAAACGCAACGGCCTAATTAATCCAATTTAAAAAAATATAAATAAACAACTTATAAATAGGTATTTATTATTTTGTGAAAGAAAATTTAAAAAAAAAAAATGATAAATTAAATGAGCTCACAAAGGCTTTTGACACTCATTTTTTTTACAGTATATTAAGATTTTAGTTATTCTACACTACAAAAAAATTTTTAAATTAATATTTCATATTTTTTTTTCTCATATTTTCGTATAACAAAATAAAGAACAAACCGCTCAAAGGCCATTGCAGTTTTGCATTTATTTATTTATTTATATAATTTTTTTTAATTTATTAACGTTTATTCAATTAAAAGACTTAGTAGTAACTAAAGCCAGGCAAATCAGTGTTATCATATTTCTCGTTTATGGAGCACAGACTGAGAAAAGCCGGATTCCGTCCGGTGAGACATTCGGTGGCTGGCCTATCTCCGGTTTTATAAACCGGCGCATTCACATCATTGCCCCGCACAAAGTTGCATGTCATATACTGATGCGTGCTCAGGACACTCTGTCCGGCATTGTTGCTACTGTTCCGTGTCTCACGTAAAATGCCACAGCCCACATGGGTGGTGCTATCCCGTACCAATTGGGTAAAATATGCAATACACTTGCTGATGCGAAAATGCAAAAGTCTTTGAGAGTGAGAAATCAGAGTGTAAGGACATTCATCCCCAAACAACCAAAAACTTACCTATTCTGTGGTGGACTGTATGCAATAATATCACGCATACTGCATTCCTTGTACTCGGCAAACATTTGCTCCAATGTGGCTTTGATGACCTCATCCTCGGTATGATATTCAATTGGTGCCTCTGTGGCATCCGGCGCATCATCGGCCACAATATTCCGTACGCCCTGCCAGCCACCCTCGGCCACAACCTGTGCCACATTCCGGAATTGATCACTATTACGGCAATGATCATTGACCAATGCACAGCGTTTCACATTCAATTCCGCAAAGCTGGCCAATTCCGGATCCCATTGCAGTGTGGCCATGCGTGTGGCCGGATTGAAGCCCATTAGATCACCACGTGCAATCCGATCACGATATTCATTCAGCTCATTGAGAATCATATTGCGACGTGCCGCAGTTATACGGACAATATGCGCATCCGTGCTGCAGCTCTCCGCCAGCTCCTATAAGAGTCCAAAGTCGCATCAAGAAATCCCCAAAAGCAGCAAAAAAAAACTTACTCCAAAATTATTGCAGGCAATGTGCCGCTCAGGTCCCGGGCACAAAACAGGATCACAGTAGTCAAAGGCCAGTGTCCTAGGCCAGAGGCAGAGCTGCAACAAAGCAGCCAACAGCCAGTTAGTGTACATCATCTCGTTAGCCAATATAGTCAGCTCTGACCAAGACGCACACTCTCTTATAGAGTTGCCAACCTAATCAATTTGCACCCAAGAGCGTTGCTATCTTACCAAACAATTGGACACGTTGCCAATTGGTCATACCAATAAATTTGTGAAAAGAAAAAAAATTTAATAACTTTTTAATTTAATTCAAAAGAAGTCTGAGTTTTCACAAAAGAAAGGGCGAAAGGTTGGCTGCTCTCTTTAAGAATAAAATATAATGAAAAGAGATTAGGAAAATTCTAAAAAAAATGAAGAAAACAATATTTAAATTATTATGTTTTATTATTAATATTTAAAACTAACTTTTCACTCTTCGAATCTTTTGCAATTTATTTTTATAGATTTTATCCACACAAAAAATAAATTAAATAGAATTTAAATTGTTTTCTGAAATTGGAAATAGTTTTAATCAGAATTAAAAAGTAATTAAGTAATTTTAATACACAATTTTAGCATAAAATATAAAGAAAACAGATTAGAAAAATCCTAAAGAAAATTCAGAAAACAATATTTAAATTATTATATTTTATTATTAATATTTAAAACTAACTTTTCACTCTGGCGAATCTTTTGCAGTTTAATTTTATAGATTTTATCCAAAAAAAAAAATTTAACGGAGTTTAAATTGTTTTCTGAAATTGGCAATAATTTAATCAGAACAAAGAAGTTCTTCAGTAATTTGTTTACACAATTTTAGCATCTTCTACACTTTCAAAATTGATTTCCTAAATCAATTATTCAAAATATAATATACGAACTAGAGAAAAAATATATTTCAAATTTATGCTTCGTTTTTATTTAATAGAAAAAATATTAATTTCAAATTTATGCTTCATTTTTATTTAAAAAGGCATTCAATTCATTCAAAATATGATCTAAAAATTAGAAAAAAAAATATATTTGAATTTATGTTTCATTTTTATTTAATAGGGCATTTAATTCTTTTTAAATGTGATCTAAAAATTAGAAGAAAAAAATCAAATTTCCCATTTATATTTAATAGAAAAAAAATAAATTTATGATTTATGCTTCGTTTTTATTTAGTAGGGCATTTAATTCATTCAAAATATGATATAAGAACTAGATAAAAAAATTAATTTCATATTTATGCTTTCTTTTTATTTAAGACATTCAATTCTTTCAAAATATGATCTAAAAATTAGAGGAAAAAATCAAATTTCAAATTTATCCTGCGTTTCTATTTAATAAAGCATTCAATTCGCCCCGCACTTCATCACAACTTGATAACGCTTCAACTTTTGGCACATAATTATGATTAATTTCCTCATCGCTATGACACAAATATTGATATAACATATTTGTGCCGGCCTGGCATTGCTCCCCGGGCACAATTCCCACCTCATATGGCGGCATCTCATTGATATTGGCACGAGAAAAGTTGCAGATTAATGTCACCAATACATCTCCTCGATATAGTGCAATCACAGATAAACGAATTGCGCAGCCCATACGATCACCATGATCCTGGATAAGCGGTATGTAGTGACCCACGCATTTACTGTTAAATAAAAATAGTATTTTGAAAAAATTTTAATTTAAACATTAAAAAAAATGTTACTTAAAAAGAAATTTTGGTATTTATAGATGATAGTTTAAATATGTTATTAAATCAACAATGTTGGCAGCTTCAAAGGTTTTTTAAATTGTTTAAAAACTCTCCAAGAATGTATATGATATGACTTTAAAAAAATCAAAAAAAAAAATTAAAAATTTAGCATTTTACTGATAATAATGACAATCTGGGTATTCTATTAAAATATCAGTAAAATGCTAAATTTTTATTTATTTATTTTTTTTTTTTTGTTTTTTTAAAGTCATATCTTATAATGAAAATCAGGGTATTTTATTAAGATTAGTTTTTTTTTATGATTACCAAAATCATTAATTATTACATATTTCTTCTTTTTTTTTTTAAATAATTCGATTGTGATAAAAAAAACTTTTCAATTGTGCCATTGATGTTTTGACAAGCAAAATTATAAATTCAATTTCCTTAAATTTTTATTATATTTTTCTCTTACTCACCCTTCCTCAGATGGCTGAATAATATTGTTCTCATCCATGCGACAACCCAGGACATCCATTAACCAGGTGGGCAACATTTTATCCATCACATATTTAGCAGTACCGGCCGATAGTTTCTTGGTGCCCGTCAACTCCACGGTTGAGACATAATTATATTTTGGTGTATTTGAACAATACTTACCCTCACGATCGCATTGACGTGCCAGCATGCCGGCCAAATAGGCCAAACCTCGATCCCAGGCCATGGTGGGCATGCGTGCGGCCGAGGACATATTATATAGACCACTAGCGACCATATTGCGCAGGACATTGACATATTGAAGTATTTGCTCCTTCAATACACCGTTGACAGGTACAATTTCGCTACGATATTGACCGCAGGCTTTGGCAAATGTCTAAAATGCTTAAAGATTAAGATTAATTAAAGGATTAAGCTTAAAGTCACATACCTTGGCCGCTATGCAGCCAACATGCTTGGTTTCAGGCGCACATAATTCCGTAAAACAAGGTAATTTACGTTGGGCAGTAATACCCAAAAATAGCCAAGGTGAAAGGCAAAAGAGCAATTTGAATTGCATTTTAATTTATTTTTTTAGAAAAAACAACTCCTTGCTTTAACGTGGCAACAATCAATATAAAAGTTAAGAGCTTCAAATTTATTACAGTTTATTGGCTTGACATAAGCGTAACTAAAGAATTTATCAACCAATTGGTTTCAATTGGATATAACTTATTAGGATTAACACGCTGCCTGAACTGAATTTAGTTTGACAAAGCAAAATTTATGTAGTTTGGATATTAGAGCTGCTTATGGAATTATTTGTGATTGAAAATGATTTTAAAATGAAAGAAATGACAACTTTGCTGATAATATACACCCTTACTCATATTTTTAGCAAAAATTTAGACAGCTTGTATTTAAAATTGTAAGTTTTGTTCATATATCATTAAAAACAAGAAATATTTTCATATAACCAAACATTTGATAGACTGTTTCTATTAACAGCTATGTATAAGATATGGCAAACGGATTTACTGTACTAAATTGAGATTTAATTTTGATATTAAAAACATAATAATTTCATACAACTTTCGATAAATTCTATGGAAACTAACAAATATGATTTTATATTAAGATTTTGATTAAATTTGATAAACATGTTTGGTAATTTACAAATCAATGAATATATAGTCCTAATATATTGAAAAGCAAAAATTTTTTTCATATTACAGCTGAATTTACGAACAATCGTTTCTATAGCAGCTATATGATATAGTAATGCGATTTTTCAGGTTTTGACATTAGTTTAAGTATAAAAAGAAGCATACATCAAGACTGAGAAATTAGGTTGCATAAAAACAAACAATTCTACAGACAGTATTAAGATCCTGAATATGAATAGATATATACATCATGGGTACACATACGCCCTCTTCAAATCTAATACATTTCATTATAAAATATAATAACTTCTCAAAAAAACAGCTTCTAACAATTACATTAAATTAGCACACATTTCATTAAAAACAATTATAATTAATTCATAAAATTACTCAATAATTATATATACAAACAGTAATATTCATATTTATTATCATATATCAACTTTTTTAATCTTGAAATATTATAAAATCATAAACAATCAAATAATTAAACGACGCTGCATTTTGTAGTTGTTTTTTTTTCGATGGAAATTGCACAAAAATATGCATTTGATTTACATAATTTTCATGAATTTCACAATTTTATTAACATTTGTTTTTTTTTATATATTTCTTCATTCTGGTTTCATATTTTTTTTTTTGATTTTTGTGTTTTCTTATTGTAATTGTATAAATTAAAATTAAATTGCACTTAAAATATATACATCACAATAATGTGTGAATAATGACTATGTAAATTGTGTTTATAAAATGATCTCTCTCCTCTCTCTCTGTCTCTCTTCACTTTGGTTCCTTAAATGCGGCATATCATCAAAAATAATGTTATTAAGCGATTTGAAAGCGTGTACAAGATTTGTGGAAATATTTGATAGATTTTCGCATCGTCAACAACTCGAAAAGCCAACAAAACAAGTTTTAAGTCATGTGTCCATATATAACACAATTTTAATATTTTTTATTGTGCATAGTTAGGATTGTAGGGCATTTGTTTCTCATAGCCACCAGGTGGTATAACACTTGGTCCACCACTGGCCATGGCCATATCATACGATGGTGGATTCATATTCGCCGCTCCAGCTCCAGGCTGTGGCATGGGCGGATATGGTGCCATATGCTGTTGCATTCTGTAATTAAATAAATGATAAGTATATGATTAGAAATTAATTTAATTTAGAGAGCTGGAAAACTATTGATAGTGCTAGCACTTGATAGATTATTTTTTGTGTTTGTTTAAACTGTCATTTGGGGGATTCATAACTGTAGACACCCTGTACCATATATTCCTGCCTGTATCTTCTGCCCACTCTGCGCACCAAGCTGTGCAATGTAAGCAGTTGAAGCTGTGCAATGTAAGCAGTTGAAGCTGTGCAATGTAAGCAGTTGAAGCTGTGCAATGTAAGCAGTTGAAGCTGTGCAATGTAAGCAGTTGAAGCTGTGCAAGCAGTGCTTTTTCGTTTTTTTCTACTATAGGGAAAATAATTTATTAAATAACTTTTAGCTTTAAAAAGAGTTATAGAACTTTTTTAGCTGCTTACTTAATAAATTTGCATAACTTTATTAATGTGTGAAAAAACTGATGTTCGAAATTTTGAAATTTATAAAGCACATTGGAAATTAGGTAATTTATATAAAACTAGATCATCTTGGCGTGCGTTGCCACTTCCCAAAAAATAAATAAAATAGGAAAAAATAAAAATAAATCATATTCCACAATCTCATAATTATTTTAGCCTACTGAGCCACCTGAAATGCTCCAGCTGAGATTTTCATATGTTATTTTAAAATGCATTTTCCACCCACTTCTCGATATATTTTTAATAAACATTTTCCAGACTTTCAACCTACGATATATTACGAAAATATTGCCACAAATTTCAAATTTTTAGCTTCTTCCATTTGGCCTGCTCATGAGTCGTCAATCAGTCAGTCACTCAGTCAGGTTCAACAGTTTTATATATATAAATAATACATACATTAATTATAAATCAAACTGTCCAAAACTAATTATAAAAAAATATTATTTAAAGCATTAACTCAATTCATTACATTTTGATTAAGACATTAAACTAATTCTCTAACGATACAAATGACAGTTTAAAGAAAATACTCTATAACAACTAAATTCGATAACCAACTCTATATATCGATATTTTATTTTCCAGCTCTGATAACTGCAAATTTTACATACCCAGGCATTGGTGGCTGTGCTCCAGGCATGGGCATTGCCATTGGCATCTGAACACTCACATTCCTAAAAAAAATATATGTTAGGTCATTACAATTCGGTTGAAGAAAGCATGTGTGCGTCATGGCTTACCCAGTGGTCTGTGCGGGATACGGTGTGGCATAGACATTAGTCTGATAGGTTGTGGCAGGCATTTGTGTCACCGGATAACCGCCTGGTGCAGTGTGTGTGGCCGATGTAACCACAACGGGTGCTGTAAGTAGAAAAAAATAAAATTCAATTCAATTAATAAAGAGTATAAATACAAAAAGAGTATTAAACTGTTTACCAGCATTATTTAATCTAGCTTTTGTGCGATATTTTAAAGCTCCTACAACTATAATTTGTATAACTATTAAAAAACCTAAACTTAAGCCAATTATAAGTCCAGCTGACATTTTTTTAATATATAATATGAAACGTTGCCCGTGAGATGACAAATCAGACTGTATATTGAGTGTACACTCATCGAGTCATAATCATTCGCAAAAATATGCTGATAATACATATATGATAAGCTAACACGCATATATATATTTGTTATATATTTATCAAGAGTTTTCTTTTCATATTTTTGTTGATTATAGCAGAGTTAACAAGCCAAACGCTTTACACTTGAAAATTAAATTATGTTCACACCTCACACATAATTTTCTTGATTTTTTTTTACCATTATTTTGAAGTTGTAAATTATTTTTCTTTTTTTGCAAACATGCGGCTATACAGCACACAATTTGTAGTATGACTATTAAAACGAAAAATATGATAAATACTATGCCAAATGTTTCCATTATAGCCAATGAACTATTGTCTTTAAGACCACAAAGTGAACTGTTTATTAAATTGCTTGTAATTTAGCTTTATTGGCATATCATATTACACATAACTGATAAGAATTAATTAGGGGATTTTTAAAGAACTTTACCTATTTATCAAAAAAAAATCATAAGTTTATAATGCGCTTAAATTTTAGATTATCAGCTGTTTAGTATTAACAAATGAGCAAAAAAAAAAATAAATAAATAAAAAAAGAGCTATAAAATCAAGAAAAATCTGTAAAACTTGATAAAAATTTAAAAAAAAAAAAAATAATTGAAGATATATAAAAAAATCATTGATAGCAAATTACATGTCCATTCTATAAATAGAAGGGAAAATACTTGGGGTACAATTTTGCTTTGTAACATATATTAAACACGCTTATCGAAACGATTTAAGCACATGATAATATATATATATATATATATACAACTTTTCAACACTTTTGACAGACCTGCGCCCTTGATGAGCTCGGCACGACGACCGCGTGTCAAGAACACGGCCATTGAAGTCATAAAAAATATGGAAAATGTAAAAAACAGAATCCAATAAAGTCCAGCATTATCCATAATTTATAAAACCAAAAAATAATACGATTCGCACAACGCAGCAAACGCGCAACGACTAACAAAATGCAAAAAACTAAAATCAAATGATTAAAATGCACAAGTCATGGCATGAATTGCGATTTTTTGTTTTTATTTATATTTTAAGGAAACAATATAAGGGCAATCTCAGGCATCAATAAAGATAACAAAGAACAAACAGTTATCAGAAAAAAAAAGTATATATATATTTACTCACTTAGATCGGCAAAAGTTTTAACACGACGCTGTCGACGTTTATAATGTACAAGAAAACCGATTAAAAAGAAAAACACGCTATAACCCAGTAAATTGGAAAATACACGAAATGTGCCCACAAATAACTTTGAATAGGGATTGTAATTAGTTGCAGTTTGATTAAATGTTTGCGTATAGTTCTGCATTTTGTGCTTGTCTATAAAGAACTAAACTAAACTAAACTGTATAAAAGTCAGCAATTATTGGGTTAGTCCAATGAAATGTATTAAGTTTTACTACAATTGCTTGAGCTAATGCCTAACTGCTAATACTAATACTAATTGGTATATTTATTTAATGGGTTATACGCATATAAATTAATATTTGTCATTGCTTCCTATTCGCTAAAGTGTTTGCTATATAAATAAAAGCTACAGCTTATATTTATTTATCAATTTATTTAATTTAATTTATTTTTTATTTTTTTTATTGTATTTTTTCCATTTTTTGCCTTTTTTCCTTTTTTTGTTCCCTATTTTTTCCTTTTTCCCCCTTTTTTCCATTTTTTCCCTTTTTTTCCTTTTTTTTCCTTTTTTTTCTTTTTTCCCTTTTTTTTTCTTTTTTCCTTTTTTTCATTTTTTTATTTTTTTTCCCCTTTTTTCCTTTTTTTTTTTCCTTTTTTTTAACATTTTTTTTTTTTTTTTTTTTTTTCCAATTATATTCTTCAATTTTTTTTGAGCTGCTTATACCAAGAATCGAAATGCTTAAAGATAGTTTTGCCTAGTCCAACCTAAAACCTCTTTTCTTAATTTGTATTCTCATTTAAATAAAATAAAATTGCAATAATAATTTTATACAAATAAACTTCAATTAAAATGATAAACCCATTCCTGATTCAACAACTCTTTGAAGGTTTACTTGGCTTATAAATTATAATATATAATTTGGATTATAATTATAATAATTCTTCTCAAAGAATATCGCGAATATCTAAAATAAAAATGGACTTTGAAATAAACAATGACATATTTAATCATATTTAATATTACATATAAAATAAAACATTTAATTAATTTTTTGTTATGTGTAATTTAAAAAGGAATTATTGAAAAGAGTTTGTTTAAATGAGATCTGAAACTTCTTCAACATGGATAAGTCAGTTGTTGGGCATTGAGATTCGATTGCTGCGTTTGCACTTTGAGTATATGATCATTAGATTTAATTCCGGTGGCTCGGAATGATAATAATAACAAAAATTTTAAAAATTTATTAAAACGAAAAAAAGACTCAACAGTAGATAGAATGGAATAATTGCCAGAGGCTATAAAATCCAAATGCTACTGCTGAGCCTTTGCACTCTAAAAACTCTATACTTACACATTTAACACTATTTAATTGAAATATTAAATCTAACAAAATAATGCACCATTTTTATTATATTTATTAAAATTAATTAAATACTTTAACTGACTGCAATTTTGTTTCATTTTTAACGCTTTTTATATCCTTTTCTATAAACCAGGCATAAATACTAACTAAAGCACTTAGTACTGCCAATGCAAATAATTCAAATACTATAAATTTCCAATCGAGTTGCATACGTTCAGTCATAAAAGACCAATAGGCGAATTCAAAAACCGATGCATTCATATTGAAAGTGAATATTGAACTCAGAAACTAATACATATTTTTGACACAAGTATAGATATTGAATTATGACAATACATTTGCTTAAATTGCCTACCTGAATCAACTTCATTATGTTCTTTAATTATATAGGCATATAGAGCACAAGTATCAATTAAGCCACAAAAAATACAATAAATTAGCTCACGAACCATTGAATTATTTTAAATATATTTAAAATATTTAGCAGTCAGATGCTGAATGCTTAAAGATTCATTAGAAACTGATCAGCGCAGAGTATGTTCAATTTTTATTAAAAAAAAAAGACTATTAAAAAAAACATAAAAAATTTAGTTCTACTATATATGTTTATATATATATATAAAGAACTCAGTTCGTATGTATATAACACAGATAAGAGCACATTCATATCTTTATGTATTTTGTTTAATGCTCATTTTTTATGAAAAATACATATACATATTCATTTAAAGAAATTTAAATTCTCTTGAACTCATTTAATTAAATTTCTTTTCAGAACTTCTAGCTAAAATACAACTATGAATCAATTGTGGTTTCTATTTTATAAGAATTCACAAACTTGGAACAATTATAATCAAAAACTTTAAAAACTTCAGAAAAAATGTCAAAAGAACACAAAATTAATTGATTGCAATTTTATATATTAATTTTGCGACAATCAAATGCAGTTCTGAAAAACTATTTTTCGAATATTTAAATTTACATTTCCATTCTAAACACTTTTTAAATTTAATTATTCACACACTCTTAATAAATATTAAAAATAATACTAACATGAATTATGTTGGATAATTCTGTTTTCAGCATTATTTGCATGAGAACTCCTAGAATTTGCGTAGCTTTTAATACAACGATAAAGCCCATATATAATTAAAATGATTAGAACCAAAATAAAAAATCCAATTCCGTGATTATGATAATGTCTCATCTTGAGTATTGTATAGTTTGAAATTACCGAAACGAATGAACACAAAATACAAAATGTTTGGGAATTTATGTTTTAAAGAATTAAAAACATATAAGCGCAAAATATGTATATAAAATGACATCACTTGTGGTTTCAAATTTATGTATATATAAATATATATTTATTAATCATAACCCGTATCGTGTACTTTAGTTATTTATGTATCACTTTTCTTATTTGAAATACATATTTTGTTAAAAGTTTTGTGATAATTAAATGCGGTTCGGAAAAACTATTTTTCCCATTCAATTCACTTTTTACACACATTTCACAGCATTGGAATTTTTTTATGTATATAAAAAATATACTAACATGAATTATTTAGACAAGTTCCTTCTTCAGCATTATTCACAGAATTTACAGAGCTTTTAATACAACGATAAACACCATATATAATTAAAATGATTAAAAGAAATATATAATAACCAATTCCATGTGGCTCGCGATGTCTCATCTTGAGTATTGTACAGTTTGCAAATACCGAAACGAATGAACACAAGATAAGAAATGTTTGGGAATTTATGTTTAATAAATTTATATGTTCTAAATTAAGCAAAAAATATATATATAAAACATGACATCACTTGCGGTTTCAAATGTATGTATATATTAGAGGGCTGCTTGAAACAATTCAAAATGCCATTTGAGACATTCAAACTGAAATGAATTGAGTGAGTTTAAGTATTGAATTGAATTGAATGAATTGAATTTTTGACTGAGTGATGAATTTACAACAATTAAACGAAACTGAACTGAGTTATTGAGAGAGTAATTCAATGTTGTTAAATTTAAGGGTGGGTTTCTGTGAAAGAGCAGCAAGATCTCTCACTCTCTTAAGTGACTTCTCTTATCGGCACTTCGGATTGTGTCTGTGTAAAAAGACGAAGGTGTTCGGCTCATGCTCTTTTTGCCGAAGGTTTGAGTTAATTTAAACCAATGAGTAAATTCAAACTACTGAGTAAATTCTACTCATTCGCACTCATTCATTTCAATTTAATGTAAGTTTTGAGTACAATAAGTAAACAATACAGTACTCATTCAATTCAATATATATTTTTTGTACTCAAATTATGAAAAGTATTCTATTCTCACTTGCCTGCCTTTCAAGCAGCCCTCTAGTATATACATATATCTTAATTAATCATAACCCGTATCGTTCACTTTATTTATATATCACATTTCATATTTTAAACAAACATTTTACAAAATAACTCTTTAAAAATATAGAATATACAATTTATGAAGTTATACTAACACGTATCATCTGTAATTTCTATATGATCATCAATTTCATGATAATTATCACTGATTTGATAGTGTGTAAAATCATCATCGTCCTCATTGTGACTACAACAACACTCGGTACCATAACGCAACATAATTGCAATAATTATAATACAAATAATAGAATATAAACTAATTTGTTTTAGATTAATATTCAACGAACGTATTGAACACATTGAAAACAACAAAACGAATGAATAAAAATTGAATATGAGCAAAAGATTATTTGTAGAATGTAATTGAAAGAATTTATCGATAAATTAATGTAAATAAATGTAGATGATTAATAGGTTTAGTAACAGTTTTATTTTGTTGTATATATCGGCTGTGACTGTGACTTTAAATAGATTATAATTTATATTTATATAGTATGCCAGCTGTAAGCTTTTAAACGGCTGTCAACATTGTTGATATTGATAAAAAAAAAAAAAAAAAAAAAAACCAAATGTTATGGAAATTCTAATAAAATTTCCTTTAAAAAAAATATAATCAAATTTGGAGATTTAGACTACAGCAGACACATACAAAGGGAAATTAATTTAATAGGTATAACATAGCCTACAAATCAACAGGAATTAAGTCTTTAATTAACAACATAATATTCATTTATAAAGAGAAAATTTCATTAAACCAAGAACGTTGGAACGCTGGACGTTGGAATAATTTATTACAAAATTTATTATAACCGCAATTTGTTTATTAAACACATTTTGGTCATCATTCGAGCCTTGTTTTGAATATGATTCAACTTTCTGTCTGATTTCAATTTCTTATTAAAATGTTGCGGTCATATATTATCAAATATATTATTTGCACAAACTTGATTATAGCAGGCAAAATAAATTAGATTATTATTTTATAAATTAATAATAAAAAAAATTGTATTGAAAAGAAACATTTATGCCTTATATACTGCTGCAAAAACCACTTAGGAATTACAGGCACACAATTGCGCAAAAGCAGCGCCCATAAGTATGCAACACTTGACACAACATTTCTTTAGAATATTATTTTTATTTATATTTTTTTTTTAATTTGCAGCTAGTCTTAATAAAGGGAGTATTATTATTTTTTTATTATGTTAAAATTGGAACAATTGTTCATACTCTCAGAGTAAAATTGTAGATTCAGCGTTTTTTTTTGTTTTAATAAATTATTGTGAGGAAAATATAATAAATAAAGATCGACCGTTATTCATTGTGCTACCCAATTTTCACTCAGTATAGATAATCAGAATTTGGTTATATAAAATTTAAACTTTCTTGTAGCTTACTTTAAGGAAATTCACAGAAAAGCCGTAAAGTTTGCTTTAATAAAACTTAATTAAATAATTCTGTTTTAACTATAAATAAAAAATTTTTAGCCGGTTTTATCAATAATAGACACACTTGTGACGAAAGCATAAAATAATCACAACACATTCAAACAAACGAGTTTTTTGATTTAAATAACTTTAAACGTCATTCCTTTTTTTTTATTTTTATTTTTGCACATATATAGAGAATTTTTTGTTTTTTTTTTATATATATATTTACAATCATTATCTGTTTCATGTTGACGTCGTTTACAACAACAGCAGATACTTTTAACACAGCAAACAGTAAAAATAATCACACAAAGTTGAAATATTTTTGCAGCCACACTCGGGTTAAATGTATCATCATGAATACGTGGAAAGTTGGTAGGATGAATATTGTATATGTCTGGCATTATAATTAGAAATATTTATTTATATTAATAGTAGAATACAAAAAAAAAACACGTTCGATTAACACAAACTATAAATTGCAACTGAGACAAAATCAAGTTGCAATATCGCACTTATAGTTAGAAAATTTGTTTTGAATTAGGGAAATCCCCAAGCTGCAAGATCCATAAGGTCGGGAAAAATCGGTAATAAATCTGAATTGTTGTTTTTTTCCACAAAAATATTTACAAGATGAGTAATTGACTAAAAGATCGCTGAGTAGCAGGTGCAAGAATAAATTATAAAAAAAAATAAAGTTTGTTCTTACAAAAGTTATTTAAATAATTATTTTCCAGCTATAAACAAACTATTTTATCCGGTTTTTATCAATAATAGACACACCTATGACGAAAGCATAAAAAACGAGTTTTTTTATGCAAACCAAATGTATTTTATTTTAATTAACTTTAAACGTAATTTTTTTTATTAGTTTTTTTGTAACACTAGATTTTTTTATTCAAAAAAAAAAGTAACATATATAGAATATTTTTTATTTTTTTTTTATATATGCAAGTATATATTTACAATCAAAATCTGCACGTTGTGTGTTATGTTGATATCGTTTATAACAGCATATACATTTTAGACAACAAATAACAAAAATAAGCGCAAAAATAACAAATGCAATAAATAATATTTGACGCGAACTCGGATAAAATGGATCATCATGAAAATCGCGTGGAAAGTTGGTTGAGTGTATATTGAAGAATTCTGGCATTTGATATATTTATATCAATATTAGATTACAAAATCAAACACGTTCGATTAACACAAGCTAAAAATTGCAACTGAGACAAAATCAACTTGCAATATCTCATTCAAAGTAAGAAAAGTTGCTTTGAATTGAGAAAAACCCAAGCTGCAAGATCCATGTGTCATAAGGTGGGGAAAAATCGGTAATAAATCTGAATTGTTGTTTTTTACAATAATGTTTACAAGAGATGAGTAATTGACTAAAAGATCACCGAGAAGCAGGTACAAGAATAAATGATAATAATAAAAATATAAAAAATAGAAAAAATTATTTTTTCATTAAAAAAATTTGTATATTATCATAAAATGTTGCTCAGTGTAAACTTCAGTGGAAATATAATATGATAACTAGCAAAAAAAAAACTATTTTAAAACGCAAAAGAATATTTGCGCTTTATAATTGTAATATAAATAAATAGGAATATAAATAAACTGAAAAATAAATAAATAGGATATAAAAGAAATGGGAATATAACTAAATGGGAATATAACTAAATGGGAATATAAATAAATAGGAATATAAATAAATAGAAAAATAAATAAATAGGAATATAAAGCAATGGGAATACAAATAAACAGAAAAATAATTTGGAATATAAATAAATAGAACAATAAATACATAAATAAATTAAAAAATAAATAACACATAAATTTTCTATAACACTTTATAAAAATTGATTTGACTTCTGATTATAAACAAAATAAATATGAAATTCAAAAAAAAAAATAAATTATATTAGCTGACTTTTCATTATATTTACACTCACCGGCATGTCGAAAAAGTTGCACATACATTTTAGCCACAAAACAACAGCGAATAAAATGTATTGCGGCAACTATAAAACTGGCTATCAGAATTAACACGGCCAATGGCAAAAATGCCAGCCAATCCATCATTTTGTGTCCACTTTTTTTTTTAAACTTGAAAACTAAATCAAATAAATTTCATTATCCGTTCAATTCACGAGCAAAACACAAATGCAAATGCTTAACAAGCAGCAAATGCAAGGAGTTTTAATACCAAGGATGTAGAAAAAGGACGCTGCTTTATGCCAAGTTGTGAGTTGATAAGAAACAATAGCAAAAGTACAAGAAATAAATGTCAAATCAAAAGCAGGACCTACAAGGTCCTTCGCATATACAGAGAGATATATATATTTGTATTTATAGATACAATTGTATAAAGAATTGATTTTGCTGTCAATTGAAGAACTTGTCAATTGCAGTCGCCAAAGAAGATTGTAAATAAATCGTTTGCAACTTTAATCAGTTACTCGTTTATATATATATATATATATATATGTTTAGTTTAAGCAAACATTGAACGGAAACTTTTTTCAAGCCTTATGCAAGCAAACTAAGTATAATCATAAATTATAAATAGTTAATCCAAAATAATCAGTTATACATTTTAAAATTAGGGCATACTTTGCACCTAAAATCGTACACAGCATTAATTAAACATTTAAAATGAACATAAAATAAATTAAAGCAATGATCTTTCCCTATAAAAATCATATAGTATTTTATAGTACATAATCTAAGCGCTAATTATTAAAAATTATCCAAAAATTATTGAATTTAGGTATTACAATAAAAGAAAAATCAATTTTTTGGCAGGATAATATTGTTTAGACACTTTTATTGTATAATATATATATGGAACACATCAAATATATTTCAATACAAACTGTTTTAATATAATACTTCACAGTAATTTAAAAAATAATATACAAATTCGAAGGTTGCAACTGATTTATACTCGGTTCTCAGTATCGCATTTTTTTTGCGAATTTGGAAAAATTTTTATTAACTTTAAAAACCGAGTATAAAAAATTCGATTTACTTTTTTTTTGGGACTAGTTTGAAAAACATTTTGGCATATTTTTTTAAAAATTTTGAATTGCTTGGCAATACGCTGAGATTTTTCTTTGAGATTGTATCTATAAAAACTATTAAATTACATTATAAAATATTTTTATCTTAAAATTTTAGGCACATTATTTTGTCATTTTTCTGTTTGTTATTCGAAGCAATTGTTTTGCTTTAAGTTTCGAGCACAAATATATATTTATATATATTTAAGTATAGTTTATATAAAAATTAAGTAAGTAAATGCTTTTTTCTATGAACACAAGCATAATAATTTGTTCCTTTTTTTTTGTTCATCTTTTTTTTTCTTTGTTTTTTTTTTTGGCAATATTTAAACGCAACATCCATCCATATCGACGCTGCCACAATCACAATCACAATCGTCATCAAAGTTGTCCGAATTAGCTACAACTACATTGGCAGTATCCAAGGCAACTAGAGTCGCATCCGTGTCTGTAAAATTGATAATTGACAGCTTGAGAGGCTCCTTTTAAGGATCAATTATATATAGGATAATTATCTAGCGCATGCAAGGATCAATTTTACATTTATGGTATTCACTGAAATTTCATAGTTTAGTTTTAATTTTTTTTTTTATCAACATTTCTTAACACATTTATTAAAAATTTGAAATTATTCTTGACTTAAATTTCACTTTTATTTAATCATTTTTATAATACACTTTTGCTTTGGCCACATTTACTTGACAAATCTTAACCAAATATATATATACTATATTTTGGTTTTTAAAACCCGATAAATATTTTTTTTGATATTCAAACTATATATAAAAATAAAAAGACTGGTCATATTTCAATTAAAAACAAAAAACTGTTTTAAAATTAAAAATATCGCCAATATATTTAAATAAGAAATTGGTTAAATCTTATACACTTAACTGTCCGCCAATATCAGAAAAGTATTTATTAAAAACTCGCCTTAAACATTTATAAAAATATATTTAAATTCATGAATAATACACTTATAGTTCTCATATAACAAATATATATTCTCAATAAAAAATAAATAAATAAAAATTTATAAATTCACAAGTTCATAAACAATTTCAATTAAAAACATACTAACAATTTTCGATGATGCCAACTTTACGATTTTTACGCTTTTGAATGGTTTTTCGTATTATTATTGTTAATATAGTCACAAGAACAAGAACAAATAGACAAATTAACACTATGGTGGCGATTTTTTGATTCGTTTCGGAGGGTTCGTGCGGCATTTTAAATTAAATATTATTTTGTTAAATATTACAACTACAAATGAGTATTATTATTAATATTATTATAATTATTATTTCAGTCAAATTCACTTTCGTACAACGCGTTGTGCCTTTCTTAAGGTTAAAATTGTTAATACTAATAGTGACCGTTAATTTCGCGTTTTAAAAGAAATCATTTCTAACATGGCTTGAAGCAAAACAACAATAATAATAGAAACCCCATTATTTAGATTAGATATAGCAGCAAGCCAGGTAAACGATTTTTTGACGTCACAAAAATCGTATGGCTTCTGGTTTATAGAACCAAATTAAAAGTGGGCGCTAAATTTTTACAACTGCGTTGTACGTCAATTGATCGATTACTTTATGGAGAAACTTTTTTCGGTTTCCCGCATTGGAATCCCTAATAGAATCTGAAGTTTTGACAACGTCGTATACGCTGCTGATAATCTTTTCTGATAATCTACAAATGTCTACTGACGTCAACTGTGATTAACATACTCATAATTAAGTTACAACCTTTTTTTTTATGCGATAGGCGCCTGAAGAAGTTGAGCAAAAGTTATCGAAAAAATGGGGAATACCATTAAAAAATAGGTTAAGAAATTTAAAGCATTTTAAGTTTATTATTATATATATAAAAGTGTTTAACCAGAATGACGAACTGACTGATTGATTGGCGGCTAAATAATAGAAGCTAGAAAACTGCAATTTTTACTGTAGCTTCCTTATATATCGTAGTTTATCAAAAATATATCGGGAAGTGGGTAAAAAATGCATTTTAAAATTGTATGAAAATCTCTGTTGGAGTATATCAGGTGGCGCAGCAGGCTATAATAATATTGACATTGTAGAATATGAATAATTTGGTTTTTTTCTTATTTTATTTATTTTTTTTTTGAGCGGCAGCGTCCCGTAGCAACGCACGCCGGAATGAGGCAGTTATAATATAGGCAAAAATAATATATGTAGAATATATAAGTACATAAACATATTAAAAATGTATAAAAAAAAAATTTAAAAAAATAAAAAACAAAAATATTCTTCATTAAATTGAAAACCCTTGCGAAGGAACCCAATAATATTGATCATATTCCCATATTCATTACTATAACACTTTTATGATATAGTGATGCGATTCAATCAGTTTCAGCATATTCTAAAACTATATATAATCATAAATACCATATGGTGCTACGTTTCAATTAATTTCTTAAATAGATTTCAATTATTTAAACACTAAACACACTTCAATTGATTACACACCAATTTCGCTTTAATTCTTTTTTAATAAAATGTCGATCAATTTGTTCGAACATTGCCATTAATTTGATAATGAAGTTAATAAATAATTGACGTCAATCAAAACAATCTACGCAGAAACGTCAAAAATAGTAAAATGTATATATAAATAAAAACATTTTGGGAAAAACTAATAAATTTTGATGATTACACTTAATAATCAGCATAACAATGCAAATGACAAAATAATTTATGTCACTTCAAGTAAATGCGATTAGAAATATATTTATATATAAATGTATATATAAATTTATATAGAATTTAGTTTAAAAATAAATAAAGCTTACTGCTTCCTACAACTGTTGCTGTTGCCATTCGCAAACGACGTGCACGCATCATGCGTGATAATATTACAACAAATATTATGAAAATTATAGCCACAATTGGTATCCAAACAGCACAATATAAATAAACCATGCTGTCGAATTTAAAGATTGAAATCCGTTCGAAAGTTTCACATATACTGGAATAATATTTAATATATATATATATTCCTTGAACTCCGTTTCAAGTGGTTCGAAAGTTTCACTTATACTGGAACAATATTTAACATATATATTCCTTGAACCCCATGTTTGCTATCAAATTTTGGAACTTATCTATTAAAGAAACAAAATTAAGCAATGAGGTATATAAATGAAATACGCTACATTTTGCTTGGAGCATGTAGAAATTGATAAGCCATAAAAAATATTATAATTATGTAAGGTTAGTTTCATATCTTTTAAACCACAAATGAACTCAATTTTAATATAAAGGGAACACTGTAAAGTTATATAAAATTATGTAATTATTATAAAGTAAGTTCTATATATCTTTGTAAATGATTTGCTAATTAATCTGATAAAATAAGAACCAAAATATATTATAATAATGAAAAAAACACACATTATATGAAGGGGTTCTATATATAATTCTTATACAGGTCTATGATTTCCGAATAAATCTGATAATCCTATAGTGAAGAATTATACAGAACTGTACTGATTATTTGATAGACATGTTTTGGTAATATTTATAACTATCATGAATGTATTATATGTTAATTGATAATAGTTCTTAGTATTTCTCAAGAGTCATTTCCTAAAAAAAACTGATAATCCAATAATGAAGACTATAGAATAAAGAACTGTACTGATTATTTCGTGCGGACATGTTATGGAATATTTATAACTATATATTATATAAAACTACTTAATATTTCTCAAGTATAGTTGCTTGATAAGAACTTCACTCCCCAGAAGTTGAAAATTATATAGTATAAAAATGTATGCATGCAGTAATTTAAGAATAGTTTCGTTTTCCACTTTTATCCTTAACATCGTGATTTTTATTAACCCATAGCATTAACAAGCAAATTTATGTGAATTTAATCCGCAAAATGAAAATAGAAACGCGTAAACGCAATTCACTTACACAATACCATGTCGGAAATAAAAAATTCGAAATTTTGAGAATATTTATAGAGTAACTAAGAAACGACACAACATAATTTTATATAGGCTATGTCAGGCGACAGTCTGACATCGGAATTAAATCACTGATAAGATACAACATATACAATTAAATAAATAATTTATTAGTCATTTGCCTACTGATAGCAACATATATAATAAAAAAAAACCCCACAAAATATTTATAAATATATAAATTATATATGTATGCGAGTTTTACTATATATGTACATAAAAATATCGCTCGTAATTAATTTAAGGCCAAAGCAGACAAAGAGTAATTAAGTATTGTTTACGAAAGAGAATGTATAAAAAAATGCGCAAAAAGTAATCAAGAAAATCTTTGTTTATAGAGTAGAAAAAAAAAATAAAACGAAAAAAAGAACAGATGAAATTAAAGCATGTTCTGACTTCTCTTTTTTTGCTGACAGCGTGCAAACTTTAATTGCAAAGTAAATATTAGTCATGAAATATTAGAAAACCAAAATGAAATGAGGGCCTAATGCTTATAGCGACTGCACACGAGTATATATACATATATATAAATACATATTTAAATTATGTGCATGTGTGTGCACTTCCACCGCTGTTTGAAATACCCAGAGCTATGATGAGTCATCGCTGCTCTCAAGAGATAAGAAGATTACAATTTCCACTTACTTGACAAAACTGTGCCGCGACGTTTGTTGGTGCAACAATAGCCACAGCAGCTCATTATCAGAAAGGTTAAAAGGAAAAACATAAAAATGCCCCAGAAATCCATCGCGAAATCGTCAAAATCGTCGAAATCGTCCACTATAATTGCACAAAGAAAAAGATTATGTATTAGAATAGATAAAAAGCTGTATTGGTTTTAGTGTGCTCACGTTTAATGCCTTGTTTGTCAAGATTAACAAACGGCTTCTTTAAATATATTTAAATATTTAATGAATTTATATTCCACTTGTTGCAGTTGCTCTATCCTTTATTGTACTACGTCTTTCCTTTCGGCTGTTTTGTAAATTAAACAGGTTTTTGTATTACCAATATTGTTGGCACACCGCTAAACTTTAGCGAGTAGCTTTAATTAAATCGGGCTATAATAAATGCGTGTTATCTTATCAATAGAGGGGCAGCGATTACTAATCTTAACTTCTCGTGGCTTTAGCTACTTTGCCCAGCCTTATATATTAAGCGTCTGTGGGACGTTACACAACACTGCTGATGCGCTGTGTTTAGTGTGCACAAAATCAGCTGTTGTCTATCGATAGCTAAGCAATATATCGTTTTGTATAAATTATGTATAAACTTTAGTTTAAAGTAAATTAAATATATTGAAAACTTTATTTATTTTTTTTACATATAAAATACACGCATTTGTGTTACCATATAACTTTTTAGAAAGTTTTGTATTGTATATCGATAGCAAACACCGAGTTTAGTGTTTGTTAGCAGTACTACACAGTTATACATACTGCTTTGCGATTTTTATCATGGCGATTTCTTTTTGACATTTGACTACAACTGGGCGCACGTGTTTTCGGGCTAAGCTCTGTGCTAAATTATAGTAAAATCAAAGTAATTACCAATTATATGTGAACATACAATTAAACATCAATTATTAATCTTGTGTATTTTCGTTGTTCTGGCGTGCGCGCGTGTTGCATTTACAGATGAATCCAGAGAAGCTAAAGAAGTTGCAGGCACAGGTGCGCATTGGCGGTAAGGGTACCCCCCGTCGCAAGAAGAAGATTGTGCACTCGACCCCGGCAACCGATGACAAGAAGTTGCAGTCATCATTGAAAAAACTATCTGTCAATACTATTCCCGGTATTGAGGAAGTGAATATTATTAAAAATGACGGCACCGTCATTCATTTTAATAATCCAAAGGCGCAGGCATCGCTGCCGACAAACACGTTTGCCATAACCGGCCATGGCGAGAACAAGACGATCTCGGAGATGCTGCCCGGCATTTTGACGCAATTGGGTCCACAGGACATTAATCAGCTTAAGAAGATTGCTTCAGAGATTGCCAATAAGAGCAGTGCTGCTGGTGGTGCTGCTGCAGCTGCTGCCGGCGCCGCTGCTGCTGCGGATGCTGCCGATGATGATGTTCCCGATTTGGTTGAGAATTTCGAGGAGGTAGCAATTGCTGCTGAGCAGGCTGCCAAGAAATCTGGTGAAGTTGCGGCATCTGCCTAAACTACAACAACAACAACATACACACACACATTAAAACAAACAAAACACACACATAAAACGAACAGAAGAGGAAGAAGCAAGTGGACGAAAAGCTAAAAACTTGTTCTATTCTTCTTCTTCTAATGGGGGTCATGCTACACACACAACAATTACTATACAAAAATAAAGGCATCCAAGTGAGCGCTAAGAACAGAACACACATTAAAAATAATAATTATATTAATATATTAAGGGTATTTTCAACTTAATGAAAACAAAAAAACACAAAATACTAGTTTTTAGTTGGAAGCGCGCATAAGCGAAGACAGAAAACAAAAAAAAAAAAGCGAAAGCAAAAACAACAAAATAATGTACAACAACATAAATATGTATTTCCAATGCGATTAAAGCACGTTTCCACTATACACACACATCAACCAGCACGTTTCCACTGACAGCATTCTCTTGTTTTGCCTCCCACAGACAAACATACATACATATACAATATATATACAACAAATCCATAGATTTACAGTTTTAAAATGCTTCACAATTATTGTATATGCATATTCAAAGTGATGGACGAAGACGACGACGACGATAAACACTCCAAATCAAGTCATTGCCAGTTGTGTGCGCGGTAGCAGCAGCCAGTTTGAGAGAACGTTAAAAGCAGAAAAGTGTTGAATATATTTTTAGCATTAGAACTTTACTTTCCCTCCCACAAGACAGAACAAAAAAAAACCAAACTGAATGTGTAAGAAAGCGCCAAGTACCCCGCCGTCACTGCTCCCCAAAACAACTTATAAAAATACATATGATATCTCTCGCCCGGCCTGAAAAACCCAAAACTTTGATTTATGTTCATAACAATAAGCAAAATGTTTTTTGGATGAAATCACAATGATGCAACATGAAATTTGTACCAAAATTGTTAAAAACATTTCTTTATAATTTGTAAACTATTTTTTTAGACTATCATACACATTAAAAAAGAACTGTAAAAATAAAAACTCATTCATAATGTAAGACATTTATTTCCTCCTTTTTCGGCTTGCATAACTCATGCCTCAGCCGGCACGCACAAACACACACACACACATGCACGCTTACATCTCTGGCTGTGTGAAGGTACACACATGCATGCACATATGTATGCTTGTGTGTCTCATTTAACCATTATGCCTAGCAACGCCTTTCGTTAAGCAAGAAAGAGGACAGAGGGAGAAGCAGCAGCAGCACGAGGCGAATACGAAAGAAGCAAAAAAAAAACTTGTTGACATTGAAATTTTGGCTTTAAGCTACGCGCAGCTGTTTGACGTTTAAAGAACTTCGGTTTAAAATAAGTGTGAATAATTAACAATTAAGTTGTTGTAGATTCTAATGAGCGCAGTAACTGTACAAATGTATAAAAATGATTGCAAGCTATCAGGAAAAATATATGTACGTAATATAATAAAAGTGAGCAAACTCAAAGGTGAAAACTAAAAACTACGCATAAACATGCTTACACACATACATACACCTAGTCTCGTATACATGTGGCTAGTTTATTTTGTTAGAATATTTAATGACTCACGGTCACGTTCTCCGTGTTTTTTACAAAATATGTATAACATATTTAAAAATGTGCTATTTGTGTTTATTTGCCGAAGTTTCCAGCAAAATTTAATACGATTAAGCGCTTATCAATTTGTGCAAGGCCATAAAACCGCAATAATGGGTTAAGCAACGTGTGCACTTGAAATAAACCAAAAGCAAATGTGATAAATATTTTATTTTCAGCCTTATGCATAAGATAAAAAACATAATGTGTTTTTTTATTGTTCAAAACAAATGTCACTTCCCCTTTTAATGAAATTGAAAGTAGGCGCTCGATTGTCGCATACACACAAACATTGCTATCGATAAATGCCGCACAACGTTGCCACTGCACAATATGCACAACATGGCAACGCCATACAATTTTACGTGGCTTGGACAGACAGACAAACAAATTCAGAGGCATTTACTAATTATGTACATTTTAATGTAGTATTAGTAACTGCAGTTCAGGCAAATTGAGTGTGCATAGTGCAAATACACATATAATCAGCAAAAAAACAAAGCGCCAAATGAACTGTAAGTAGCTGTAAAATGTCGCAAGTCCACATCAGCAGAGCCTGTGCTGTGCCTGCCTGCTGCAACAGGAGTTTGTTCGATCAAAACATTCCTTTCACTTTTAATTGCCATACATACAATTAAGCTCCCACGTAGCTAAGTTTCTTAAAAGTGTATATAAAGTGCCAGTTCATGCAGCTGATTTTAAGTTTGTTATTCAATGTTTTTCGCTTTCCCCGCCAAATGGTAGAGGAGAGGGAATACACAAAACAAGAAAAAGCATAACAAAACGAAAAGGCGCTACATAAATTGTTGTGATTTTTTGGCTTTGTCGTAATATATACATAATATAATATATGCATATGTGGTATCTAAAAATAAACAATTTAAGAATTTGTTGTTTTGTTTTGAAAACAAACAAGTAGTGCAACAAACAAAGAAAATCGTTAAGCTTTCTGCATACGTCAACAAATTAAAAGTTGCTTATATAAAAATGTGAAGACTAAACAAAAATATAAACAGTTGAGAAGTAAATACATATGTGGAGGCGGTGTTGAGCTTGCGGGACGCACACACAAACAAATACACAGATACTTTCATTGGAAATTCCCCCCTGGTCTGATATATCGATAGCAGCTGTCGATAACAGCTGATTTTTTTATTTATTCTTAAGCGATATCGCACAGTTTGTGGCGGGTGACGACTACTCTAACGGATATTTCGCAATGAACTGAAACTCGCACTCGCTCTCTCTCTGTTTTTTGTGTCTTCCTGTTATTCTCTTCTTCTACTATGCAACTGGAAATTTCTATTAAAATGTTCAAACAACATTGCATCAGCCAATTCACATAATTTCATCAGCATAGTGTATAAAAGTAACGTCTGCAAATGTTGCATCTATTATTCTACAGACGCAATGCAAACAAAGCACAACACGATCAAAACACAATTACGACAACTTGGTGTGGGATAGGTCAGCAGGCTGCATTTACATAAATAATAATAGAATTGCCGCTATAATTATCATTTAAATTTCATCTTTACTTTTATAGAAAAATCATCATCATCCTGCACGCACAACGCTACACATACACAGACAGGCAATGATTCCAAGGATATAGAGAGTTATCGCCCCATAAAAAAACTTAAAAAAACAAAACAGTTTTAGTTAGACATCCAATTATGAACAACATAAAAAGTGCACCAACGCTGCCATCAGCCACAAATGTGGGCGTTGGCATTAAAAGCGCGCGTAGCAATATCTTCAATGTGGATGGTCTGCCCACCCAGCAGATGGAGCAATTGACCATCGATTACTCCAGCATACGTGCCAAAGATGTCCTAGTGCAGCCAACCGATGCGCAACTGCAGCTGCTCAAGCGGCGGCTGCTCGATCGCATTGCGGACAGTTGCGGCGAGACAATCTATGAAATTGGCGTGGGTGAAGGTGCATATATAGTTATTATACCCATCATAAAACCCAATTTTAAATCTTATAAATTCCCCTTCTATAGATGGCAGCGATAGTGGTCTGAATGCGGAGCAATTTGATGCATCTGTGCAGACATTGCATCATCTGGCTGCAGCCATCGATGCGGACATGGTGAAGCTGCGCGAGCGTCGTGCTGAGAAAGGCAATACAGCTCAGTTTCTAATACGCAAGCATATAGATACCACGGATTTTATGGAGATACGGTGAGCTTTAGTTTATTCTTAGAATTATTTTAATTCGTTTGTTTAATGTTTTTTTAATTAGTTTTTATACTAGTGCAAAAAGTAAGAAATTTATATTCTTATTGGAACACTAGTCACTATAAGACTATTTTTTGTTTATCAAAAATTTATTAATACTTATGATTTACTTTAATTTTTATTTTATTATAATTTTGTTTTTATTTATTTATTTTATTTAACAAACATTTAATATTATTACTTATGATTTAATTTTTATTTTATTATATTTCTTTTGGATTTTATTTATTTATTTTATTTAACAAGCATTCAATATAATTATTTATGATTTACCATTACTTTCATTTTTATTTTAATATATTTCTTTTTGATTTTATTTATTTATTTTAATTAATACGTTTTAAATTCTGAATTGGTACAAGCGCATTTAGGGTGACTTATGTGGGGAGGATTTCTTGAATTAATAGTTTTAAAAAATTAAGAAGAAATCTAAAAAAAAAAATTATAACCAAAGAACTCAACTCCACCCCACTTAACTCACCTCAATTACGCTAGAACTAGTTAAGAATTTCAAGCGCATAAAATAAAATTTATAAAACTAAATATAATTTATCAGAAATATAATAAAATAATACAATTAGTAAATTTATAGATCCCACTCTTTAGAGACTCTCTTTATAAGACACTCTTTATAAAACACTCTTTATAAGAAACCAAAACTCAAATTTTCAGAATAATATTCTGTAGAAATAGCCTCTTTTTTTTAAAATAGGCCTTTTTTTTAGTCAAAACTTTCTTTTCAATTCGCAATAATTTCTTAACGATAAATTTAATTAAAAATTGTTTTATAGCAGTTTGATAAACCATTTTATTATCTTTTCAAAAAAGTTAAACATCTTTAATATTATTAAACTATGTTTGGAGTTGTTATCCCTTAACTAAAACTAACTTTTGAAAAAGTCGAAAATCTAGTCTTTTTTTTATTATCTCGTTAATGGTGCTGGCAACATCTTTTTTGAATTTTTTATTAGGAAACACCAACCAATTTTACATAAATTTCGACTCTTAAAAATTTCGGGATACAAAATGCTTTTGCACAGTGTAATTATCAATGCTAGTGCAATTGAAGTTTTATTTAAAATACTTAAAAATGTTTAACATAATGATTTTCATTACATTTTCAAATGCCACTGACATTTTATTTCATTATTATTACTCCGATTTTAATTATAGTGATATATAACTTTCATTATCATGTCTTTTTTTAATGGAAATAAATAATGAATCCATTAAAAAATCTATTTATTTCTTCTTTTTTTTTTGTAATAAATAGATATATATCTTATCTATTAGCTTATGAAATTATTATTTTAATTTCTTTGACGCACAAGCCAAGTCCTCTTATCGTACATTTATTTTTATAATTTTTTTTATCCCTATACATTTTATAAATAATAACAATTCTTTTTATTAACCCCAAAGATTGCTCGTTCGTTCACCTTAATTAAAAATATTTATTTTAATTATAGCGTTGCGGTTGTGGGCAATGTGGATGCTGGCAAATCCACGCTGCTGGGCGTGCTTACCCATGGTGAGCTGGACAATGGGCGTGGACATGCGAGGCAGCGTCTATTTCGACATAAACACGAAATTGAAAGCGGACGCACCAGCTCTGTGGGCAATGATATACTTGGCTTTGATGGTGTGGGCAATGTGGTCAATAAGCCCGATCATGGCCATTTGGACTGGGTCAAGATATGCGAGAAATCATCGAAGGTTATCACTTTTATAGATCTGGCTGGACACGAACGCTACCTGAAGACCACAGTGTTTGGCATGACGGGACATGCGCCAGACTTTGGCATGTTGATGGTAGATATTTATAATATATGAGCTAGATATGCCTATATTTATATATAATTGTTATTTGAATAGATTGGCGCCAATGCGGGCATAATTGGCATGACCAAGGAGCATCTGGGTCTGGCCTTGGCTCTGGCTGTACCTGTATTTGTTGTTGTCACCAAAATTGATATGTGTCCACCCAATGTGCTGCAGGATAATATGAAATTGCTATTTAAAATGCTCAAATCACAGGGCTGCCGCAAAGTGCCGGTTGTGGTGCGCAGCCAGGATGATGTGGTATTGAGTGCCACGAATTTTGTTAGCGAACGCTTGTGCCCCATCTTCCAGGTGTCCAATGTGAATGGCGATAATTTGGAATTACTGAAAATGTTCCTCAATCTATTGAGCACACGCATGGCCGGCTCTGAGAATCTTCCAGCTGAATTTCAAATTGATGATGTCTATTCAGTGCCGGGCGTTGGCACCGTCGTCTCTGGCACTTGCCTCCAAGGCACCATCAAACTGAACGATGTGCTCATGTTGGGGCCCAATGCGGTGGGCACTTTTGTGCCCATTACCATCAAGAGTATACATCGCAAACGGATGAATGTGGAGCGTGTGCGTTGTGGACAGACGGCTAGCTTTGCTTTGAAGAAGATAAAACGCGCTTATTTGCGTAAGGGCATGGTTATGGTATCGCCGGAATTGAAGCCACAGGCATGTTGGGAATTTGAGGGTGAAATTCTGGTGTTGCATCATCCGACAACGATCTCGGCACGTTACCAGGCCATGGTGCATTGCGGCAGCATACGTCAAACGGCCTCCATAGTGCACATGTCACGCGATTGCTTGCGCACCGGCGATAAGGCGCACGTGAAGTTCCGTTTCATCAAACAGCCGGAGTATATACGTGCTGGTCAGCGTTTGGTCTTTCGTGAGGGTCGCACCAAAGCCGTGGGCAATATATTGCGTCCCATGCCACATGCAGCTGCCTCACCCTATCGTCCCAAGCCAGCCAAAATGCAATCGCGTGCACACAACGGCACTGGCAGCAATAGTAGCAACAATCAGCAGCGTCACAATGGTCAAGGATCATCATCAGCTTCCACAGCAGCGGGTACAGCGGCAGGCGGCAGCAAAGATGCAGGCAGCGGTGGTGGAGGCGGCGGCAGCGGCGAGCTTAGCAAACATAATGGTGAACGGCGTGAGGGCAGTCGGCGTGGCGGCAAACGGAAACGAAATAATCGCACCCAAGTAAGCAGCAGCACTACGGCGGCGCCTATAAATGGAGGCGTTGCTGCATTGGAGCCAACGCCATTGGAATCCTCACAGAACTAATTGCTGCATTAATATCATAAAATTCTACTATTAATTGTTTCACAATTTTTGTATTCAAAATTTGTTAGTTGTGTAAGCTCCAAAGTATTTTTGGCAAATCGGTTGTGCTAAATGTGAGACATGCAGCCGTTGATATTTTTGTGAAAGAAAATTTAACCGAAAAATGTAAGAGAAACTATTTTGCTACAGGTAAAAATCAGACAACCTCCCCCCTACCCAAATGTAATTGTGTGTACATTTTTCTATAATAAATAGCAATTGTCTTTTGTTTTCGTCCATGTAAAGAGAGATTATCATATAAGAGAAAGGCAGGAAAAAAAATTAAGAAAAATGCCAAATTAAATTTGTTTTCTTTTGTTTATTAGTAGAACTTTAAGATAAATGACTTACACACTGCAAAAAACAAAAAAAAAAAAAAAATAATTGCACTTTATAATTTCATTATTGTTTTTGGAATATACATAAGATTATTACGTTGAAACGTATTTAAATTTCAAAATAAATTAAAAAAGTTTGATAAACTCTAAAAAAGAGAATTGTTTTATATTCTTATGGTTGGAATGTTATTAAGGAAAACAAAGAATTTAAATTAACTAGAAGCGGTTATTTTTGGCATGCCGTAGCCATAAATGTAAATACCATTGCAAAGGTCCTAAAAAAATTAAATTTTCGACCGTTCGATCCTCTGGCAACTATAATAATAAAAGTAATTCGATCTGAATTAAATTTAAACAAATTGTTTAAAGGATAGTCGAGCTTTGAATTGATATGTTTGATTGAGATATTAAAAATGTATAAAAATGCTCTAAAAATAATTATGTTGAAACTTATATTAATTTCAAAACAAATTAAAGTTTGATAAACTCTAAAAAAAAAATGTATTTTGGTTTTTTATGGATGGAATGTTATTAAGGAAAATCAATCAAGCGATTTTTTTTTTTGGTATGTCGAAACCATACAAAATTTCAATTTTCGATCGTCTGACAGCTATATTATAAAAGTAATTCGATTTAAATACAATGTAACCAAATTTTTTAAAAGATAGTCAAGTTTTGAATTGGTAAAATAGTTTGAGATGTCAGAAATCTATAAAAATGCATTCTTTTGATCTAGCTTCCGCTATAATTATTCAGTCATAGAGAAAGAATTGATGCTTTGTTACATTCTCTTTGTTATTCAGTATTTAAAATGCAGTAAATGATTGTTAGAAATAGCAACCAGCACAATTAAAATACGTTCACATTGCTCGTTAAATTTTGTTTATGTTCCTAAACTATTTGCTAAGTAATTTTACAATAATTTAGTTCTTTTTCTTGTTCTTAATCTCTTGCTTCATGCCCTCCAGCTCTTGTCGCACATTGTTTTTGAACATATTGACAAATGCCCTGTGAAAGAAATGTGTTTTATATTACAGGGCATATTAATACTATGTCAAGACTTACTTAAAGCGCTCCGGCGTCATCTCGTGCAATCCCTGCTCTCTGGCCAAGGTCTTTGTGCGATACATTAGCGAGACAGCAAATTGGGCAGCGCGTCGCATGGGATAACTATCGGCCATACGTTGAATGAGCTGCTCATTGTTGGCCAAATAGCGCATTAGCAGACGTAGCACCATTCTAAACTAGAATTCTGTATCCTTATATTTGCGTATTAGCTGTTGCTTTAGCTTTAATTGATTACGCAACAATTCCAGACGTTGTTGTTGCTCCTCCTTGTTGTAATCAATGCCCGGCAACTGTTTAATTTGTTCACGCGCCGAATCAAAGCGCTTTTGTAGCTCAAATATCTATAAAAGATAAGGACTTAAGCTGACATACAATACAGCAAACAATTAGCGCTTACCTTGTGATTACAATCCTGTGATTCACGCAACTTTACTGCGTTCTCGAGGGGATCCTTTTCCACGCTGCAAACCACAAGAACATTTGTTTGTTATATAAGTAAAGAAATTTTGCACTAAATATATTTTGTTTACTGCGCAGTTTGTTCACAAATTTTTGGCAATATTTTTGCCAACAAAACAATTTGCTGCGAGTTTGTTGCACTTGTCAACAAAGGCAACAACAATAAAAACAAAAACAATTTACCAGCGCACGATATCGTAAATGATCGGCAAAATTTCGATGTCAAGCTGGTCAACTGTCAGGGGTCCGCCACCAACGCCAATGCTAATGCCGTTCGATGTTTGCGTCTCCTGCGAGACTGTTGTTGTTGGCTCGAAGGGTGAATTTGAGGTCTGTGCCAGTCCGTCGGCGGTTATTGTGGGTTTTCTGTCCTCAGTTTTAATAATGGGCGATAATTCCATAATAATATTTACGTTTATTTTGCAGCGTTTTAGATTTGGTACTGTTGTTTTGGTGTGAGAGCAAAAAGTGCGAAAGTTATCGATATATTTTCAAGCTATCGCATTTTTCTGAACAGCAGCAGTGTTGTAAAACATAACGGAGGAAATGTAACACGTGCGAATTTTAAAAAAATTAATACGGCCTTAATTTAAATAAATGAATTATTAAATGTGTTAATTTCAACTGTTTTGCGTATAATTTGTGTTACACTTTTTCTAAAATTGATTTTAATAATTTATCATATTAATTAGCAGCTTTAATATTTCATTCACTTCATCAAACTCCACACGAGCTTAAGTTTATGCGTCTTTTAATTTATTTATTTATTTGATTGTCACAATAAAATTGATGAATGACTATAAAAAGAATATAGAATTGTGTTAATTATTATAAATTAGCAGCAACATTTTTGCCACACTCTAATTAAAGCCACTAACAATTGTTCATGGCAAGTTAATTAAAAGACAAAAGTCGTCTTGCCACTTGAAACATGTAACTAAATTGTGAGATCTGTTATCTGTATCTACATACAATTAAATTGCAACGAATTGCGTCTTTGACTTTCATTGTGCAAAATAAATTAATTTCACTTGAAACCTTGCTATTGATGGCAATTTAAAAACAATTGAAAATTATTTAATTCGCGTTCTCCACATTGTGATCAATTGAAGAAATGCACAACGAAAGCATAAAAAAGTAAACTTTAGTCTTATAAAACACTATTTTATTTATTTGTCGTACATATTTATTGATTGACTGCCATGACCATGCCAGAACGGCAATAAACAGCAATTTCGGCGAATTTCCAAAATTGCTTTTGTCAATTAAACTTTTAATTAACACAAGTCGAATTTATGAATGAAACAAAAAAAAATATATATATACTCTAAAAAATTGTCAAAGCCCAGTTATAATTAATGCGAATTAAGTGGACGCAATAGCTTGTAGACCGTTAATATTTGGCATGTTTTCTACAAATTTTAATTATTTAAAAACAATGGCGGTCTGACAATTAACCGTTAGGCTGTTGCTATCGATTGTTTAAGGCACAGCTAACTTAATGTTTGATCGCTGCCATATTTAGGCCAATCAAAATGCACTTGCGCATTGCATAGATTGACATTGATTGCGATTTGACATATAAATAACAAAAAAATGCGCTGTTGGCTGAGAGCAACGTCAATGTGCTCCCACGCAAAAACAAGAATACTCAAAACAGGTGCAGACAATATATTTACTCTTAGTTGTTGCTCTTAAACAAACAGCTGCTCAACTGTTGCGCCTCTTTGTTGACGACAATATTGTTTATGTTCATAAAAACTGTTGCTTTTGATGCACTGTTGCCCACTGGACACGCACTGTTATCAAGCCAGACGACAACAACTTGTGATAATGTCCAAGTGCGTGGCGATAACAATTTCCTTTTTAATTTTTTTGTTTTGTATTACATATAATTGCATTTGTTTGCATGCAAGACAGAAAGAATGGGAGCGCGAGCGAGAGAGAAAGAGCGAGAGAAACGTCAGTCAGCTGGTAAAAGGCAGAGCGTAGGCTAAAACTTATATTAGCGTGTGACGTGCCTCACCAAAATCAGTACGTTTGCTTCCATCGGCTAAAACACAAGTTTTGTGCGAGATTAAACAACCATAACCAATAACAACAACATCAACAAGCTATTAAAGCGGTCAATCTATAACAATAACAACAACATCTCAAACAAGCAATTACACGTCGGCGCTTTTTGTGTTTATCAAAAAAAAAAGAAAACGGAAAATTTTAATTAGCGCGTAAAGCGACAACGCCGACGCGGTCTAAACCATAGCCACACAGCAATCGCTTTTTCGAAGGCTCTCCCAGTTTTCCCCTGCTTTTTATTACGTGTGCGTGCCAAAATACGTCATCGACGCGCGCAGCAAAAGTGCGAAAGACCAAAAACAACAACAACAAGTACAGCAGCAGCAGCAACAACAACAGCAACGGCAGCCATTGAAAGCTTCTGGTCAGTTCACACATATATACAAATACATGTGCAAAAAACATATAAGCATACATAAAGGCCTATTGAATTGAATTCAATTGCTAGTTCAACGCATGCAATCAACATAAATCGAGGAAAATTTCGCTCTGTTTGAAATAATTAATTTGTTATTGTGTCGTGTGACAGCGACGACGGCGACGACGATATTCACAGTGAAACGCAGCAGCGCAAGTCAGGCGCGCAACACGTGTGCGAGAGCGAGACAACAGCAGTGCCAGTTTTTGAGCAGCGCGAGTATAAGTGAGAAAAGCATTTGATAAAAAAAAGCGCAGCCACCGAAAGAAAGAAAGAAAAACAAAAGCGACAGCGTACGAGTAATCAAAATAACAGCAGATAAGAAAACGTGCAAAAACAGCTGAGCAGCGCAGTTGCAGCAAAAGTAAAAACAACAGCAACAAATACGATACAAAGCCCTTATTCAATTGATACAAAAACAACAATAGACATTACGCATATTGTTGTCAATTAGAAAAGCAGCAAAACGTCAACGTCAACAGAGCAATCGCAGTAGCAGTAGCAGCAGCAGCAGAGGCCGCAGCAGCAGCATCCACACACAACAACGACAATCAACTTGATCAACAATCAGCAGCAGTCGCCGTAGCAGTCGCAGCGGCAGTCGCAATCTCCATCGTCCCGTGTCCGTCGTAATCACAAGTTGTTTAAAATATTTTTTTTTTGTTGATCGTCGTCGTCGGCTCGCGCTCGGTTTGCGTTGGGGCTTGTGCTTAATTCTGAAACTGAAACTGTATCTGTAGTTTCCCGCTAACGGCGAATATTCTCACAACTCATTGATATTTTAACCTCGTGTCCGTGTTGGTTGCCGCTCGACCAAGGTTCTGGCCACACAAAATGCTCGTCTCTTTGGGCTTTTCGAAGCCTCGCTTCGTCGGATTAAAAGTGCTCCTATAGCGCGAAATTTAAAAAAAAAATACCGGCAAAAAATTAATTTAAAACGTTTAACAAATTAACCAACAAAAATTGGCAACAAGAAAATAACTGAGCAAATCGATGAACAACAGTTTAAAAAGTTAAAAAAAAGAAGTTAAGTTGCGCGCAAACAAACAACAAAAATAATAAAATAAAATCGAACAAAAAACAAACAAAGTAGACAAACTTTTTGAGCTTTGTTAATTTGATTAATCAAAGATTATACAAATTTGTATAATTAGCGCTCCAAGTCGAAAATCAAAAAAGTAAAAAAAATTGAAGTGTGTTATATTAAAAAATATATAAAAATAACAACAACAAAAAGAAATATAACCAAAACACATAAAAAAATATAATCGTATGTGAAGAATAAGGCTTTTAAAACTTTATCAGCACCAATACCAATGCCAATAATAAAGAGACAATCCAACGGCTGCTATAAATAACACCAATACATTGAAAAACACTTGTGTTACTCTCCCGCGCTCGCTCTCTCTCTCTCTCTTTGTGAGCAGCAGCGATTAAACTTGAAGCAGCGAACAGGAAAAATTATATATATAAACATATATACATACATATATTAGCAAAGCTTCGCAGCGATTTTTACACTCAGCGTCTAAACAGAGTAAATTGGAAACGCGTCTGGAATAGTTCTGTTTTTGCGGTGCCTCTACGAAAAGCTACAAGGAAAATTAATATACAGAAAAATACATATATATATATGAGATATATATAAAATTATAATCGTGTGCGTGCCTTTATTCGCCCCAGCCGTGACAAAGTGTTAACCAAAAGTGTTTGAAAGTGTTGCAAAACGTTCTAAAGTTCTAAAAACAAATGCTAAAATTTTGCATTAATTTTCTAACTATTCAAAACTTTACAAATTTGTCATTTTATAAGTTATAATGTGCGCCTTGTGACAGTGTCTAAGAAACATATTAAAACAGAAGCCACGCGCCTTATATAAGCCCAAAAAAAAGCAAATTTTTTTTTGGTAAAATAAATATATTAAAGCTGAACTCGTACAAGTGCCAAAACTATTTGGTTACCGTCTAATTAGAATGTCAAATATCTGACAGCGTGCTACAAAAATAAAATACAACAAAAAATAAAGGAAATTTTACAATTAAAAATCTGCCCTATAACGCTACAAAATACAACAGTTAATTCACGCAACGGTTTCCACACACGATCGCTATAATGTCGGCAGCAATCTGACAGCGGTTTAAAAACCCTAAAAAAAATCAAAAGTCCTTAAATCAACACAATAATATTACATAAAGTGCAACGTTCCTAGCCATATCAAAAAAGAGAAGCAGGAACGTCTTTTGTGAAAAATAAATATAACTTAAAAAAAACCAAAAAAACAAAAAAACTTTACACCCAAAGTACATAAACTTAACAATAAATGGAGAAATCTGAAATACGACTGCAACGCATGTCAAATGAATATCAATCGCAATCGAGCTATATGTATCTGCGGAACAAAATGCTGTTAAAAATTGAAAATACTCTACTTCGAAGCCATCGTCAGCGTGAGACCACTGGGATCAAGAAATTATACAATTCGTTTTTTGTACTGTTTTAATTTGTTTTCAAGTTCTTGGGCCACAAAAGAACGCACAACGAATTTTTGTCAATTCAAAACACACACATAAATAGTTACAAAAAAAAATATATATGAAAATTGTAAAAAAAATATAAAAAAAAACTATAGACATTATTTGGTTGTTAGTTGTATTCAAAATCCAAGTGCTGTGCTAAGAAAAAATATATATAAAATTAAAAAAACGTTTTGAGTGTCATTTTTTTTTCTTCTTCGTTGTCATATAAACATTCAAAAACAACAACATACAAAATGTTAACCTAAATAATATAAAAAACTAAAACATTTTTTATATAAAACACCAAACATTTTTCTACTTCGAATATCGGATATTTTTGCAAAAAATCGAAAAATCCAACAAAAATAATTATTAAGGGGCCAAAGCGGCAAAAACTTGACAAAATTGCACGCGAAATTTGACGGTTACACCCTGGAACACCGTGTTTCTTTAATGAATTGGTAATTGTGGGAAATACTATTCCAAAAAAAAAAAAAACTAAAACAATATTTAACAAAAATAATACAATAGACAATACAAAATTTGTTGATTGTACAAATTACTGGAAAACCCCCAAAAAAATAACAAAAGTAGAACCAGAAGAGATTTTCCAAGTAATTTGTTTTTATACCGAATGGCGCTTTCGTTTCTATCGCAAAATTCCGGCCTGTTGGATTTACAAAGCATATTTGATCCACAATATTCATTGCAACATCAACAACAACAACATCAAATATCACAACAACAACAACAACAACAAACATCACGCACATCAACGAAATTTGATTTAAGCATTTTCAACGATTTCGACCAAATGGAATTCAATAACAATTTGAGTCGAAACCATAATCAATATCAAAATAATAACAATAATAATAATAATAATAACCACAATACCAACAACAACAACATTCATACGCATCAGAACAACGGTGAAATTCTTAATCAGGTAAGTTCTTTAATAAAAAAAAAATATTGTAGATTTGGTCAAATCTTTTTTAAGATATAGATATAGAAAAAATATGTGCTGTAGAATGTGGAATAATGTGAGAATATGGAATGTTTTAGTTGAGTTTTGAATTAAGACAAACTAAATCTAAGATTTAGATATATATGTATATAGAATAATCTGGGCAGTAGAGTGTAGAATTTAGTTTTGGTTGAATTTCGAATTTAGACGAACTTTTAGCTATTACAATTTAAATATATTACTTACAGTCAAAAGTCTGGGAAAACTTGGAAATAAATAAATATAGTACAATTTTTCAACAAGTTTTCCCAGACTTTTGGCTGTAAATAGTATGTTTGAATTTTAGAAGCTAAAAGTTCGTCTTAATTCGAAACCTAACCAAAACTACATTCTACATTCTAATAAATAATTATTATCTGGAAATAATTTAATAAAGTACAATAATTCAACAAGTTTTCTTATAAAATAGTATAAAATAGTTGTAAAATCGTTGTATTTTTTGATGTCATTTTCCTAGTCTAAATTTCAAGTATTTGGAAATTTTTTCGAGTTCTAGATCCCTTTGTTTTTCAAGTATTTGATTCTATATTTTAACTTTTACTTTCCACACTTTATTATACCATTTTTTAATACTTTTAAATAGAAGAAATTGAACAAAATATTTTAAATAAAACTTTTTTTTAATAGGTTTCTCAATAATATCATTTTTTATTTTTTGTTAATTCATTTTTCTTATTTTTTCCCGATAAAAATACAATTATGATATTATTAGGGTAATTTCTCATTTTAATTTTCAATTTTATTAATGAGATTGATATCCATGGCGGGTAGCCCTTGGGTTATACACGGCGGGTATCCCTTTGGCTATCCACGGCGGGTATCCCATTGGGTGACTACAACGGGTATACCTTTAGGGGTACCCACAGACAGGGTCCTGCCATATTAAACAGGCGATTCGTCGTTATTTTAGCCGCCAACTGTGACTACTGTATAGTTCATTATTATGATATGATAACAATATTTAATAATAATATATAATAATTATAATTAGTAAAAAAAATTCTAAGAACTACATTGAAGTGCTACCCTATCCAATTACTTATACACTTGCAACACAACTTGGTTTTAATTTTCTATAAACCAATTTTAAGCATAAATTCAAGCTTCTAGCAGTTTCACAAAATAAACATTTATTAGTTTTCTATTTATGCATTTGATTACATTATTTCAATATGTTATTGTTTTTTGCCAACCTCAATTAAAACGAATATACAATGTTGCCTATAAGTACATACTTTAAATTAGAATAGAGCATGATAGTATCATATAACAAATTGACTGGCACAGACAGGTAAACAGATAAACAAACTACATATATATTACGTAAATATAAGCCAACATTGTAGACATTTAATGCTCTCTCTTTACTTACTTGTAAATATCTACAATTTGTTTAATAAAAATAGATTGCAAACTATCAACTTTCTTTGCTCATCAATGTACTCTCTTCAAGCTTATAGTTATAGTTTTATTTTTACAGAAAGACGACAGGTTGTCTCTTTTGTTTTTTATATATAAGTATAAATATATTTATACTGGTTGCTTATCTTTTCAGAACGCAAAATAAAATGAAATCAAACCCAAACACAGCAGCGTAAACAAATAAAAATCTCTCTGGAGCACATATACTTGCTTGGAAAAACACGTACATAGATTGATTACTTTTTGAAATGTGGGTCTTTTGGATTTTTCTTTACTCTCACTTAAAAAAAAAGTAGACAACTGTATATTGTATATTGATAGGCATTATACACTCCCAGTATACAAGTACTATCAGCAAGGTTTAGGACCCCTATAGCATTTTAGGTACAACCGAGTGATAATGAGCTTGTACTGTGGCAATGCCTAGACATTTTTAATTGAATAATATTCTCCACGTTTCGAAATGTTCAGTTTTTAAAAATTTAAACATAGGGCGAGTTCTCAAAAAAGTTTCCTAGCGTTTAGTTGGGTTTTTTTTAGGTATAGTTTCTATACCCAAAACTTAATCAATTTTCTATTTTCTTCTAGATCCAAAATCGTCATTTCATTAGCGGCTATCATCATCAGCATATTGGATCGGATTATGAGCAAGTAATTAACTTTGTTGATTCACCACCAAACTCTGAAGAATCTTGGACAGGTAAGGAATTTCTTAAAATGCCAATACCATCAAAATATCCCATCATGAAAAAAAAAACATAAAAGTATATCATCATCGAATCCATGAAAGCAATCGATATCGCATTCGATATTAGCTAATCGATACGTTTCGATTGGTTCCGTATTACTGCAGACGCACAGTCCAAGGAATCACCGGGACCACAAATAATCGACGTAAGAACAATTTACTCAAACAGCGGTTCACGCAAAAGACGAATGGATTGGGATTCATTGGATATTGGTCAAAGTGAAAATTCGCCAACAGCCCAAGCTGGCGATATACCCAATAAGGTGGCACAACAGGAGAAAGATAAACACAAGCGTGAAAAGCATTCAGGTAATTGCAGTTTAAAGTTAAACTATAAAAAAAAATTAAGAATTTATCGAAATGTATGGCAAAGCGACATAATCTCGCCGCCACAATAATCGCTGTTTGGTGAGCGTCAGAGACTCACGGGAGTTTATGTCGCTTCAAAATGTAATAAACTCGCCAAAAAAAGTGATATAAACGCGCCGACACAATGTATTGGGCGAGATTGTGGCGGCGAGATTATGACGTTACCCCGAAAGTGAACCAAATATTTCTTCATACAATTTTAAAGTACTTTGTGTGAAAATCCTAATAAATGTTATCAAAGTTGACTATATCTTTAGCTTATCAACTGCGAAAATAATTTTAATATCTTAAGTTTTTCGTAAGATAATAATTATGTATCATAAACTATTATACTCATATTTATCTCTCAATGAATCTTAGAAAAGTTTCCGCTACAAATCTTACAAAAAAAAAAAAAAAAATAATAATAATTTCACATTAAATGTCATGCTCAAGAAACTAAAAAGATTTTCTATCAGCAAAAAATCTTAGTAATTAGAATAAAAATATTTTTAAATTTATTTTGAACACAATTTATGGCAAACTGACAGTGAAATATTTGAACATATTGACCAAATGACGTCTTTGAAGCCCCAGATATTAAACATTTAAAAAGTTATGTCTAGCTAAAAGAGAGAGAGAGAGAGAGAAAAAGAAAGAGAGAGAGAGAGAGCGAGCATTCAATACGTAGTTTTCTTAATATCGCATTGCTTAAAAAATTAACAACAATTTAGAAACCGGTTTCATTTTTTAGTATTTGCGTCTTTGTAACGTGCGATTTAAAAGCCAGATTTTAATTAGCGTGAAAATATATATCGAGTAGAAATAATAAGAATGAAGTTTTATAGATCAAAAAGTAAAGATTAAATTTATTTTATATAGCCCACATGTACATGTAAAAGTTGTTGTCAAATGCTTTTTTTTTTATATTTTTGAGCTAATTTTAATTAATTTTATTTCAAGGCGAATGTGTTAATTGATTTATAAAACAAGAAATGTATTTGCTAATTAATCTTATATCTATAAGTTGTTTGTGGTTTAGAAGTTGTGTGTTGATTATAAAATTGACTTTTATTGCTCATATCGTGAGTGAATATTTAAAATTTAATTTAGACAATTTATTTCATCTACATATCAGTTGGAAACAGTTTATAATATTATAAAGTAAAAATATATTTACATTTTTATATCATAGAATTACTAAATGATATAATTTATTAAATTTCTCTAATTTTTGTCATCAAATATATTTTTTTATTTGATTAATTGCTTTAATTTTCTTAAAAAGAATTGTTTGGTTTAATTTTTAAATATTTTTATCTTTTATTATAAACTGTCTAAGCATTAAATTGAGTTAACACTTTAGTGCAAGACATGATGCTAATTTATAATTAGGGAATTAGTATGATTTGTACAAATTGCTTTAATGAGTAATTAGGGAAGACTTTATAGCTTTGTTTATTTTTAAAATGTTTTAAATTTAAGCAATGGAAATTTTTCAATGCAGTTCTAAACATGCCAATTTTATTTAATTTTTTTTGGTTAAAAATAGAAAAGCTGATTTTTGATTTATATTCCGATAGTATGATATATAGTAGATAGTATAATATCTTTAATTTTATTAGATTTTTGAATAGTATGATTATATTTTTTTCTTGCATTTTATTAGATTTTTGTATTATTAGATAAAAGTATAATATATTTTTTTTCTTTAATGTTATTAGATTTTTGAACCAATTTTATTTGTGCGTTTATTTACCAGAAATATGATCTGCGCTTTCTTTATTTTAAAACACAAAATTAATTAAATTTTTTAAATATTTAAGTGTAGAAAAACAACGCAGATCTTCACCATAATAAAAAATTATAATATCCCACTAAAATATATGGAAAGTGCTGCATACTTATAGGTGACACTGTAACGCAGTTTTTCCTTGCAATTCCCAAATTGTTTCAGCGGCCACTATATAGCGCATGGAGGTTTCTCTACGTAAAATTTTTTTTTTTTTTTATTTTAATTTTTTTTTTTATTATTTATTTATTTATTTTTTTTTTTTAACTGAATAATTGAATTAATTTTGCGTTGAACAATCAAGTAAGTGCAAATAATATTTTCGTCAAATAAACGCAATGTATTAACTTTAAGCACAATTAAATTGAACTTCAAATTTTAATAAACAATTTTTTTAAAATGGCAAAATATAATCTTGAATTAAGATCAATTAAATATAAAATATAGTTAAAAATTGCTTTACTATCGAGCTGTATGGAAACGTATTTAGATTTCAGATTGTGTTTTAAAGTTTTGTGCCAAAATCACGCAAAGCTCAGCAATGATTGTCATTGGCCTAATTACAACAGCAGCTGCAAAACGAAAATCATACTGTTAGCATACTGATACATATATAGAGATATATTAGCCATATAATTTTCAACTCTTTTAGAAGTGGGTAAGGGGGGCTCAGCCCTCTATCGCCGTTTGCTTATCAAGAAATTTGAAATCAACACGACAAATTGTGCACAGATAAGGCTGCTAAATTGTCGACGTTTTGGTAGAAAAGCCACAATTAAAGCAATTTTGTTTCAAGTTAAAATAACACAAATTGTCTCGTTAGGTATTTGAGAAAAATGTTTAAAATATTTAATTAAATTTTTTTCACTCTCTCTAACAACAAATAATAATTAAGCACACTTTATAGAGCATGTGGGCATATATAGTATACACATTTAGTTTATATAACGCAAGTAATTTAATAGATATATTCCATTTATTTCGTATACGAATTTGACATTCTAAAACGACCTGAGCCTAGCCTTAAATTTTCTTTATTATTTGGGGGCGAGTATTGCTCTTGAAAATTGTGTTTGGATAGACATTTCGAACAATTATAGTATAGTAAACAATTTCCTCTTTTATTGTTGACAAATTAACAAGCCGTGTGAACACTCATTTGTTATATAGCGAAATGTGGGACTTAAAAGCCCGACAAGGGAATACTCTTTGAGAAGAAAATGAGAATTGTTTTAATTTCATAAATTTACTAATATTACAATTTTAATCCTTTTCGAAGCTATTTTGTAGAAGTTTTCTCTCTTCTATTTTTCATTCCATGAATATTCAGTAAATTTGCGGTATTTAGAACAGCAAAAAAACCTAACCCAAATAATATAAAAATTAAAACCATTTTTTTATAAAACACCAATCATTTTTCTACTTGGAATATGGAATATTTTTGTAAAAAATCAAAAAATCCAACAAAAATAATTATTAAGGGGCCAAAGCGGCAAAAACTTGACAAAATTGCACGCGAAATTTGACGGTTACACCCTGGAACACCGTGTTTCTTTAATGAATTGGTAATTGTGGGAAATACTATTCCAAAAAACAAAAAAAACTAAAACAATATTTAACAAAAATAATACAATAGACAATACAAATTTGTTGATTGTACAAATTACTGGAAAACCCCTAAAAATAACAAAAGTAGAACTAATAAGAAAAGTAGAAAATTTCACAAACGCACAGAAAAGTGAATAGTTTCTATTTCGATTACGATTGATTTTAACTTTTTATATAAGTTTCAGAATATTTTTAATTTTTTATTAACTTTCATTTCCATTGCTGAATAAAATATAAATTTTTTTCACACAAATTTTTATATTGTCTTCCTAGTTAGCAACATTTCATAATTAGCCTACATCTATTATACCTTTTGTTATTTAAGGCTTACAGTGTATTATATAGTAACTATAGACAGATAGACAGTATCTATATGAAACGTGTTTCCATCGAAATATAACTATTGCAACAAATAATTAATCATTATGTGCGTCATTGGACTCGAGATATTGTCTAAATAAATTGTCACAAATTAAAAAAAGAATTGAGTTTTAAAGCGTGCCACGAAATTTATTTATATATAAAATTTTGCATTTTTTTCTTTTCTTTTTTTCGTGAATTTTTGTTTAATTTCTCAAAGAAAAAAAAAATTGCTGAAACGGCAAAATTTCTTACTCATTACCCATATATCACAATTGTTTTTAATTAAGCTGTGTTTTTTTTTTTTTTTGTTTATTAAATCTATATGTAATGGTATAATATATAAATTCCCAAAAGTCGAAACAGTATATGGAGGCGCATTAGTAATATATAATGACGTTAGCTATTAAAAATGTGCATTCAATTTCAATTGAAATATTTATAATAAGTTTTTTGCTAAAATTTGAAAATTTAAAGTCTGCAAATCTTCGAAGAGCTTATATTTGTGTTTTTATATATTTTTATTTGTTTTCTAATTTATATTTATGAGTTCGTTTAATTTAAATAATTAAATTTTCGTTTAGTAATATTTCAATTTCTAATATTTATTTCTATTTATTTATTTCTATTACTATGCTAATTGATATTAAAAATTAAATTAAATTAATTGAAATATAATCCAAACCAAACTTTAAATATTTAAACAACTTTTCCCCTTATATCTTTTACAGGTCGCAGCAGCTGGAGCGACGATATAGGCTTTGATTTGAACGCTGAATTTAATAGCAACTCATATTTGAACAAGTGAGAAATTAAAAAATTGTTAAAGTATATATATTTTAACTATATATATTCACAGTGAAAACTTTCTATCGTTCTCACCGAGCCTGACGGCACTGAAACAGGAGCCGCAAACCGAGCAGCTCAAACCGAATACAAAGCTACCCTTGGATAGCAACTCTGGCTCTACTACAGTGGTCAACATTGGCAAGATTGATAAATCGCCATTGGGCGAGGCCAATCATTCGCCACAGCGTGCAGGAGGACAATCGCAGGAGGCAAGCGGAGGAGTTGCTGCAGCAGGAGTAACTGATGCAACAACTGGTGGCAAACATGAGTTGAACACTGGCATCTTGTGTGGCTGTGGCTCGCCGCAAGGCTCGCCGTCTGCCACAACGGAATTTGAACTAAATGGAAATGCTGCAGCATCAACCACTGAGAAAACCAGAACAAATGCAGCTGGCAATGAGGCCTACGCACAGGCGCGTAAGTTTAATCAAGTGTTAATATTTGAATTAGTATATTTAAATATATTTTTATTTATTTTTATATTTGCAACACGTACTTGCAGCACGCTCTGGACTGCAGCAGCAGCTGAGCATTGTTGAGGCGGCTAAAATAGAGCCAAACTCGTCCGGCAGCGCAGCTCATGCCGAGGATCATAAGTAAGCATGTGATTAATTAAAGTTAATATAGAGAAAATTAAGGAAAAATTGTATATAAAATATGTAAAAAATATATATAAAAAAATAAATAAAAAAAATAGGTAAAAAAAATAGATAAAAATTAGGAATTAGTATTTATGTAAATCTAAATTGAAAATTGGGCTTGAAAGGAAGCCTTTCTGCTACCAACTGTATCGACTTTATTTAGCTTTTTTACTTTTACAATTTTATTTATAAACCCAGCAAGAAAATTCAGATTTAAGCTATATAATATCAAGTATATTCACTGACTTTATTTTACTTCAGATCAATACTTAAATAATACTCTAAGAATTGAATTTATCTTACCTTTAGAGTATTTAGGGTTTCTATTATAAACAGAGACTTTGTTCTTAGTAATATATCTTTTAAAAAATCGAATTTTTAAGTTTAAAATGTAAATTATTAGTTTATATGTCATCTTGCGTACAAAGCATTTATTTCCATCTTTAAATCTAAATCAATATTGTAAGAAATTGACCTAAGAAACATTTTAACTTCGATTTCTCATCTAGTTTATTTAAAAGTTATATTTAAATTTATAAACTTAGCTGAAAGTTTACTGAGCTATGCCTTACCTTAAATGGAATTTATATCATTTTATTTATTTATATAATTTATAAACTAAGCTATGAGTCTAATGAACTATACTTAAATTTACAAGGAATTTATTTTATTTATATTATCTATAAACTAATCTATAAGTCTACTAAACTATACCTAACTTTACATGAAATTTATATTTTTCTATAAATATCTAAAATTTGAGCTCAACTTAGTTTTACAGCATATATTTTACACAATGTTTATACACTGTCTTTAATTTTAAGCATCTCTCTAGCTAAACATCCAAAAATTAAGATCAAGATGCAATTCATCTTAGTTATAGTTATAGTTAAAGTAATCTAGTACTTACATTGTCTAGTCACTTTATTTTCATCTTGAGAAATCTCCAAGAATTAAAAGCAATATATATATATAGTTATCTAAGTAACACAACAGCATTTATAGTATTCCCAAAGTCTATATAGTATAACTCAAGAATTCAGCACAATTTGTTTAGTGAACTTAGTACCATAATCCAGATTAAATCTAAAACTATATTTATTTTTATTTTATATTATATTTTATATTTTTCGCTTTTTTTTTTTTTGCAGATTTCAGTACATTTTGGCAGCGGCCACCTCAATTGCAACCAAGAACAATGAGGAAACATTGACCTATCTGAATCAGGGTCAAAGTTATGAGATTAAATTAAAGAAAATTGGTGATTTATCTTTTTATCGTGATAAGATTTTGAAGGTGAGTGAAATGTCGCAAAATATCTACTTACAATATAGTAAATAATAATTATATATAGGCATATAAATCATAACTGTCTGACAAGATTTTAAAGTCTCTCGTTTTGCTCGCTTAGCTCATGAGTTGAGTTCAAACTAATTTGCAAAAAAAAAAAATTGAAAAAAATATGAAAAAAAAAAGAAATTTGTTTAAATTGACTGAGTTATTGTTATGGTTGTTTCTATTAAGACTATAAACTGTGCGGCGCTGTCAACGCTGGCAGCGACTGCGGCAGCGACTGAGGTCGGCTGTATATTGAAATATTAAAGTTAATTGATTTTAATATGCCCCAATTAAACTTAATTTGTACGCAAAACAACTTGAGGCAAGCGCAAATAAAGAAATATAAAGAAAAATTTAACTTTAAGTAACAAAAAAATTGTTTTTCTTTTTGGAAAATTATTTGTACTTTGTTCTCCTACAATCTACAATTATTAACTTCCTTTTGATCTTCTATTTGCAGAGCGTTATTAAAATCTGTTTCCATGAGCGTCGTTTGCAGTTTATGGAACGGGAACAGATGCAACAATGGCAAGCATCGCGTCCTGGTGATCGCATTATTGAGGTGGATGTGCCGCTCTCATATGGATTGTGCCATGTCTCACAGCCCTTGGGTTCAAATTCATTGAATACTGTTGAAATATTTTGGGATCCATTGAAGGAGGTCGGTGTTTATATCAAGGTCAATTGCATTTCAACTGAATTTACACCAAAGAAGCACGGTGGAGAAAAGGGTGTACCATTTCGACTACAAATTGAAACTTATATAGAAAATAATAACAATATTAATAATAATAATAATAATAATAGCAACAGCAACAGCAGCTCAAGCAGCAGCAGCAGCAGCAATAGCAGCAGTGTTGCAAGTGGCAATAACAATAATAACAATACAACAACTAGCAATAACAACAACAACAACAATTCATCTGCTGGCAACTCATCACCCGAGCATCGTGCAACCAATGGTGGCAGCATCGCCGGTCTTGCCACACTCAATGGCAAACAGGCGGTGCATGCCGCAGCCTGTCAGATTAAGGTAATAATTATATAAATATTTAGCTTAAAACTAGCTTAATTATTTTTGTATTTAACTTGCAGGTTTTCAAGCTAAAAGGCGCCGATCGCAAGCATAAACAGGATCGTGAAAAAATCCAAAAACGTCCACAATCTGAACAGGATAAATTTCAGCCCAGCTATGAATGCACAATTATGAATGATATATCATTGGATTTAATAATGCCAGCGACCACAACTGGCTGCTACAGTCCCGAATAGTATGTATTTTTTTTTATTGATTGATTAAGCTTAATTAAATACAATTATTGTGGTTCTTTGCTGTCGAATCATTCTAAATTCAACTATCAATTGATATTGAGGATTTTGCGCAATTTTGATGTTTGTCATGTTATATATACCTACATATATTATATTTAAATACACATATTTATTTTTTGCTTATACAAGCATTATTTATGGGTCAGTTGTTGTGCCTACAATGATTTAGCTTTAGCTTTTGATTTATATGCATTGTGAGAGCTTTTGAGTTATGAAAAATAGTTCGCTTTTTTCAACAGATAAATGTTAAATACTATAATATTTTAGCTCGCTTTATTTGCATAACACACAAGCAAGTTCAAGTACTATAATACATGCACACAAACTTGCCATTTAATCATTTATACATATATATATTTATTTGTTTACTGAATTCAATAAGCACTCGACTATGCTAATAGAAAATTTCCTAACAAAAAAAAAAAAGCCATTTGCGTATCTCATTTTATAGTATATTACAAACAGACAAATCAATATCTATTGATCGGTGAGCAATAATAATAAATGTATTTAAAATTCTCGAAACCGGAAACAAGTTTTTCGCGATTTTGTATTTTTTACTCTCAAGAGTACTTAATGAACATTGTGGAATTTACTCTTTAAAAAAAAGAGAACTTTCAACAAGAGCGTTTCCTGTTTTCTGGTTTTACAATTCCCTGTAATTGTTTATTTCTTATCAAGTTCTCGAACCGGTCTTGTATTACTGCAAATCAATAAAAAGAAATAAAACTTTATAGTTACTTTTAGTGTTCATGTGTGTATACCTTTTAACCGGTTTTAATACCCTGTATTAAGTGGTGTAATATGGTGTTTAATTAATTAATATAGTTCTTAAGCTTGATTTAGCTTTCTTTACACATCAATAATAACTTTAAAAAAATATATTTAAATTGAGAAACTAGGCCAGAAAACATTTATAAAAATTAAATTTTTTTTTTTTTAATTTTAATGAATAAATAATTGGTTTTTTTTTTAAACAAAAAGCAGGGAAAATAATAATAATAAATAATATATTTTTTTTGAAAACAAAAGGTAGGGAAAATAATAATAATAAATAATAATTTATAATATTAATATTGACTTTCACATTGTTGTTTTTTTTATTGCTTTTTAATAGTACTACTATGTTGAGTCTGTAATGAGGATATAATTTGTGAATTTATTTTTACATTCAGCAAAAATCGCTGACTTTCACGGCATTTAAATTTGCGATTTCAATTCACTTGTTCTCTAACTGATTTATTTTTTTTTAAATTGCTTTTTAAATGTACTAGGCTGAGTTCAGTCTGTAAAGTAAGATATAATACGGCAATAATTAATTTTTGCATTCAACAAAATTCACTTGGAAATAAATTTATTTTTAAATGTTCTGTTTTTCACGGAATTTTAATGTGCTATTTCTAATTCACTTGTCTTAGGACTGATAGAATTTTTGGTTTCTTTTTAATAGTACTAGGCTTAATTCAGTCTGTAAAATGAAATATACTACGTCCATAATTCCTTTTTATATTCAAAAAAATTCTTTTAAAAGTATATTTTTTGTCGGAATAGAATTTGTGATTTAAATTCACTTTGAACGGATTAAAAAATTCTGAGCAAATTGCGCAAATTTCTTGCCCTAAAAGAAAAAAAGGCAACAAATATTATTGTCTTTATAAAACTATGCTCAGCAGGGTATAACTAAGTCGTGCATTATCATTCGCTACATTTTAACTTAATTTATATGCATATTTTAAATCTACATTTATAGTTTATAATTTCAAACGATTTGATTGTGATTTTAAGAAGCTTTATAAAACTGCATACAAAACTCAAGCTATAAATTTTATATTAATAAATCCACTTGACCATGATAAATATAAACATATCGCGTAAATGCTAATTAAAAGTCAAAGAATTTATAGCGTCTGCAAAAGTTTATATAGCTCAAAAAAAAAGAAACTATAAGGTCAAATAACAATAACAATTATTAATGGCTGATTGCACAGATTTATATAAAGTTTAATCAACCGCAACATACGATATCATATATCGAAAGTAGCTATATATAATATAATATAACATATGTCAATTTGGCTTATGCTTGTTAAAACCAGCCTAAAAGCCATTGCCAATTTGCAGAGAGCGTAAACTATAAAAAAAGAGAGAAATTCACAGCGAAAGAGAGCCATAAAAAACTGGCTATCTGTAGATACTAAGTACATGCAGCTGTGTGTTGTGTGTATCTGTATCTCAAAAGGGTGTGTATCTGTTGTGTCAGCATTCGTGAACATGCGCTTGTATCTAAAGGATCACGCCTGTCTTTGCCACAATAAATATCATTACGCTAAACAACATCGAATTTGTAATTAGAATGTCTAAATTTAAATTTATAAATTAATAAAATATTTATAACTTTTTTATTGCAGTATGAAATTGTGGCCCAATTCGCCGGTGCATATACCAAAATATGATGGAATGTTACCATTTGCCAGCAGCGCATCACCGGCGGCCAGCACCAGCCCCATTGCGATCAATTCAGTGACATCAACAAATTCGCCAACATTGAAACTAATGGATGCCACAAATATGGTCTCACCGCCGCATGTGCCAGCGGATATGGATGATTATGTATGTGTTCCCTATAATTTTAAATGTTCTTGCTGTAATTGAAGTATTTTTTTAAATTCATTTTATTGTAGAATCAGAATATAATGCCGGAATCAACGCCCGCACAAGTGACACAATGGCTGAACCATCATCGTCTGACGGCCTATCTTACAACATTTGCACATTTCTCGGGCGCTGATATTATGCGGTAAGCTTTAACCCATATTTCTCTCTATATTTTATACTAAAAAGCTCTTTCTCTGTTTCTCTTTCTCTTTATATATATTTGTCTATATATAGCATGTCAAAGGAGGATCTTATACAAATCTGTGGACTTGCCGATGGCATACGCATGTTTAATATTTTACGCGCCAAGTAAGTTTAATTGAATTTTTGAATAAGCTGAAAATCATGTTTAAATATTTGATAAATCTTGTAAAGCAAATGAAAGCTTCTAGCAAGCTTTTAAAGCAACTTAAAGCTAAGAGCTTAACTACAATTTTTTTGTAGCGTATTTTGGCTTGTTAAATTAAGCTTAAAAATCAACATAAAGCTAAAAGCTTGACTAGAGCTTGTCAGTAATGACTTTTAGCTTAAAAAGCAACTTAAAGCTAGAAATTTAACTACAACTTTTTTGTAGCTTAAAATCAAAAAGCTTGACTATGTCTTGTCAGTAAAAAATATTAAACTAAGTTTAAAATCAGCTTAAAGCTATAAGCTTAACTACAACTTGTTATTAGCGTCTTTTGGCTGATTAAATTAAGCTTTAAAATCAACTTGAAATTAAAGTTTAAATCAAACTTATTTGTAGTGTCATCTGGCTTATAAAACTAATCTTAAAAAGCATCTTAATGCTAAGAGTTTTACAACAATTTCTGTGTAGCATTATTTTGCTTTTTAAATTAAGCTTAAAATTTAACTTGAAGCCTAAAACTTGACTACAACTAGTCAGTAATGTCTTTTATCTTCTAAAAATCAATTTAAATCTATAAGCTTGACTACAATTTGTTTGTAGCGTCTTTTGGCTTATAAAATTAAGCTTTAAAATCAACTTAAAGCTATAAGCTTGACTACAACTTGTCAGTAATATTTTCTAATTAATAAAACTAAGCTTAAAAGCGCCTTAAAGCTATAAGTTTGACTACAACTTTTCAGTCTATCTTCCGACCCATCCAACCTAATTTTTAAACTGATATAAAACTGAAAGCCTGACTACAACTTGTCTGTATAGGTTATAGATTGTCCCTAACTATACAGCTTTTATGGATTATTCAGATGATTAAATATGTTTTTCAGCTCATATCAATAATTGAGCATATTTACTAACTTCCAATTCAATTTTTTTCAGAACAATTACGCCACGTTTAACACTCTATGCCAGCATGGATGGTTGCAGCTACAATGCCATCTATTTGCTATCCAATACGGCCAAGGAATTGCAGCAGAAACTCTATAAGTTGCCTGGCTTCTATGAGTTCATGGCCAAGGGCGGCGGCAATGCTGGCAATTTGGAGAATGGCAGTGTGGCAGTTGCAACTGCTGCACTCTACAACAATTGGGGCATGCATTCAAAATACTCGGGCAGTGGCTCCAATATATTCAATGAGGTTAACAAGAGTTGTGTGTACATTTCGGGCCCGTCGGGCGTTCATGTCAGCATCACCGATGAGGTGCTCAACAATGAGATCAAGGATGGCAGTCTCTATGTGCTGGATGTGCAGGGTGGCAAAGTTGTTTTGAAATTGATCAATAAGCAGGATAATTAATTGAATAACAATATTCAATTTATAGCGTATATATACACCATATCTTGTAGTTGTAGCATTGCTTAATTGTTAATTGTCTTGAGCAAAAAAAGAAAGTATAGTTTTTAGCATTTATTAACTAACCAGCTATCCAATTTAACAAATAACACACGCGTATTAAACATACATGCATAAATAATTCATTTCTATATAAGTTTCAATTTGTATGAGATTTCGCGCAGCAATTTTGATCAAGTAGCAACAAAAACATTTTGAAAGCCCCCACATTATTAAATATTATTTAGTGCAAAATATTATATTAACTAAAAAAAAAATCAAAAAAACAAAAAAAAAAATCCAAACCCTTTTTATTTAGTTTTCTCATCTATTTTTATTTCATTTAATTCTAATTTTTATACAATTCACACATTTATTAATTTGCATAGCAATATTTTTGTTGGCATTTTCTATGCTGCATGTTATATTCTATTTTTAAGTTGTCTATTTTATATTTTACCTTCATATATACATATTTGTTTTATTATATACTTATATACACACCCTCTAAATATACCCTATAGCAAAGTTATTATATGAAGCAAAACATTTGAAGTAGAAAAAACAACACAAGAACAAGAAAAAATGAAAAAAAAATTATGTATATTATATTTAGTATATACTACTACATGCTACCATTACAAAATGATAATAATAATTACCACATTCAAAGTGCAGTACCACGAATATCGAACATTGAACAACAAATGTCGGATGAGAGTTCAGCTAACAACCAAACAACATCTATTGTTTTTACAAAAGCTTATACATTGTATGTGATAGAAGCAATAAAGTGTTATCCACGAGTGGACTGTCAAAAAAAATACAAGCTGTTTTATTTAAATAATTTTGGAATTTTATTTCGATTTTTTTGGGATTTTATTTTGAAATATATTCAATTAATTGTTTAATTGAGAATATGATTTTTATTAGCCAAGGATTCGGGATATTATTTATAAATTAAATTAATTAATTTTTTAAATTGGGAATATGAGTTTTATTAGCCATGGATTCTACTACCCATTACCCAAATAAGAATATTTGCAAAAAGGATATTTAAACTCTTTAAAATACCATATTTGATATTGTTATTTAGACGTCATTTTTAGAGAATACTATATTGATAAAAAAATAAAAAGAAAAATTTTAGTATACTCGGGCTTATAATATATATATATATAAAATAAAAATAAATTAGTAAGGTATATTATTATAATCCATAATGCCTTTGACAGCTTTGATTTATTTTTAATTTTCTCAGGCATTGGCTACTCTGTTGTTCATGGTGGGAATTCCCGAATTCAAAATTTATAGACGTAAAATATTTTTAAATTAAAATTCTAAATAAGGCGAAACTTTAAATTACTTAAGGGATATGAAATTACCTTAAAGTAATCGTATTAGTTATGTTTTGCGTGTAGGATATATAATATATTTATCAGTTAATTTAAAGAAAATTTGTTTACTATTTAAATGCTAAAAGCGAATGTTAAATAAAAAATTTGTTTGTATATTTTTGCTTAAATTATAATAATCAAAAATGCCTTTAACAGACTACATTTATTTCTAATTTTCTCAGACATTGGCAACTCTGTTGTTCAGAGGGAAATTCCCGTATTCAAAATTTAAAGATGTAAAAAAATATTTTTTATTATTTTAAATTCTAAATTAGTTGAAAATTAAAATTACTTTAGGGATATGAATTACCTTAATATAATCATATTAGTGCTGTTCTGCGTGCCGGGTAAATAATATATTTATTTATTTATTTAATGTAAACTTATTTAACTATATAGGTGTTAAAAGTGATTGTCAAATAACTCGGTATATGGTCGAGGGTACAAATCGCATATTTACCTATCATGATGCCAGCGGTTCCTATCAACTGCTACGCACCGAGATTGTGCCCAACGGTGTGATGCTCTATATGTTCTGCAGTATCGATGATGTGATAGAAACTCAATGCCAGGATAATGGACAATTTTCACAGGCGTTGCCCATGAGCTGCCACAATCCAATGCAGCCGAGTGTTATCAAAATCCGTGATAATGCCTGCTCCAAGCAACTGTATGCCGTGGGTTATATGATTCAGGGAAAGCATCTGGAACTTTATCGCTCTTGTTATGATGCCAACAATGGACAGGTTTTGTACTGTGAAAGTGATGTCTACTACAAGACTTTCTGTAAGAGTTATTATTATAAAAAGAAAAAAAGAAAATTAATTCACAAATCATTTAAATAGTTGCCAAGCGACCATTTGTAGATTTTCTAACAGATGAAATTGTGGCACCGGCGGAGGCAGCTGCCTATATGAAGGGCAACATTTATGAGGCATTCCAGCGCACTTTTGGCAGTGGCCAAAAATATTTACCCGATTCCCGGGCATTGATCATCAATCGTGGCCATTTGGTGGCCTCGGCAGATTTTCTATTTCTCGATCAAATGTCCAGCACCTTTCGTTATCTCAATATAGTGCCACAATTCAAATCAATTAACGATGGCAATTGGGAGAAAATTGAGCGTTGGCTACGCAGCAAGGTGTCCGGAACGGTTCCATTTCATATTAAAACTGGTGGCATTGATGTGCTCACATTGCGAGATGAAAATGGTGGTTATCGCAGTGCCTGCTTATCCGGCTCCAAAGTACCGGTGCCCATGTGGACCTACAAAGTTGTTCGAGATATTAATGGCAATGGCATTTATGTATTTCTCACCTATAATTGTACATTTGAGAGACAAAGACCAGATGTGCTGATCATATGCAAACCTGTAACATGTCCTTTTAGCTTGCCGGATAATCCTGATGATGGTTATACATTTTGTTGTGATCCGGGCAATTTTCCGTACTAACAAAATGTAGTTAAGCAAATTAGAAACAATTTATTAAACTCAAGGCACTAATTTTTTCATAAAATAATAATTTTTGCAAAATTCATTGGAATTAATATATATTTTTATATTTAATAAATCAGCAGTTAAATTGTTTTTTTTTTTATAATTATTTTTAGCTTAAATTGTTCTATTTACCATAAATTCAAACACTTTAAAATATTGTTGTATTTTAACTTAAATATTATTCAAAAAATTTATTTATTTCAATTTGCAAAATTACTTTTAACATAATTTAAGAAATTTTAAACTTAAATAGTTTGTCCTTCAGTTAAACTAACCATTGCTCATCATAAATTCTTCACTTGAATAATTTAATATATTTACTTAACGGTCCTGAGCTTATTAAATAACAGCAAAATTGTGGCATGTGTGGCATGCACTGTGCAAAAATGGGAATGTAGTTTATAGGATAAAAGCTGTCGAGTTTCCTTATAATGAAATAAATATAGTTTAAGCTCAAAATAAATACAATAAAATGTATCTGAAATATACATATTTTTATAAATACTTTTTTGTTTTAAAATTCAAAGATTTATCTGCCTTATACTTCTACAATTTTTTGAAATCTAAAAATTTATTTTATTTTATTGTTTTGGTTATTTTTATCGTTACTGATTAGTTATAAATAAATATTTCTAATTTGTTGTTTTATATAACAAACATTTCTTTCAATTATAACATGTCAGTTAGCTAATTGAATATCAATTAAAATTGTCTGATGAGTTTTTAATCGATTGGGCAATGCAGCAGGCATCAGCCTTTAAAAGCCTTTGCGAATCTCAAGACCTCCAATAGTTGTAACCCCAAAGAGTTCTACGAAATGTCGCTAAATTTTGAAAGGACTGTGGCAATATTTTACGCCGGACAAAAGCGAATACTTGATTTTTATTCGGTTTGGCCGCAAACTGTGAAATGGAAACGTATTTTACATAAAATCAATTTCTGGCATGTTTTCTGTTTTTGGATATTGATCTTTGATTTGATATTGACGCTGCACATAGGTCTCAATATAAGTCATATGAATGAGGTTGTTAAGGGCTTCTTTGTGCTATCAACTTGCATTGCCTATACGCTTAAGGTTTGTGTAGTTCTTAATTAATTCTTATAGTTTTTAAACATATATATATATATTTACAGGTATTATCCTTTAAGTTCAACAATGTAACTTTGCTGCAACTCTTTGCTAATCTACATGCCGAATACTTTCAACCCAAAACCGTTGAGGAACAACAAATCTTTGTAACGGCAAGTGAACTAAGTCGTACTGTACGCAATTATTATGGCATTATATCGGTGACAGCTTTAACTATGCTGCTCCTGACTCAATATGCTATAGATAATACACAGTTGCCATTGGCCACATATAATCCATTTGATGGACAACACGGTTCCTTTGGCTATTGGTTTATGTATTTCTATCAGTGTGTAGCTTTATCACTGGCCTGCTTTCTGAATATATCCTTTGATTCCTTGTGCTGTTCCATGTTCATATTTGTGCGAACTCAATTGGATATTTTGGCTTTGCGTATGCAACGCATTGGACACAATTGGAATGCCAAAGAGCCAAAGTCGACAGAATTGGAATTACAGCTAAAAAATTGCATTGAATATTATATGAGAATTGTGGAATTGTCGGCTGATATTGAAGGTCTGGTCTATAAGCCCATATCGGCGCAGATATTTTGCTCAGTATTGGTTTTAACTGCCAATTTTTATGCCATGTCGCTGGTAAGTTGAAAATTCTAGAAATATAAATATTTTTAAAATTATTATTTATATAGTTTTTTAAATTTTATTTTATTTTCTCACAGTTATCCGATGAAAAACTGGTATTCCTGAAATACTTCATCTATCAAAGCTGCATGCTTATACAGGTTTTCATATTATGCTACTTTGCGGGGTAAGTTTGAATTAATAAATATATTAATTTTACGATTAGGTTAATTGCACTGCGACTTATAAGATTTATGGTAGTTTCTACAGAGTGTAGAGCTCTCCTGTGAGCTCCCCCAATTTTTTTTTTAAATTTAAAAATTGCACTTAGTTGGAGGATTCCTTTGCTAAGAGTAAATGCTTTCCAAATTGCAATTTCTTTCCTGGCAGTCCTGGCACCTCTAGATCACATAATCGCAGATCACAAATATTTTATTATAAATACATTAAATTATATAAAAATCATTAACTTACAGCGAGGTAACACAGCGTAGCATGGAACTGCCACATGAGCTATATAAATCCAATTGGGTGCACTGGTCACGGAGCAATCGTAGGATGCTTTTGATGTTGATGCAACGTCTGGATATTGTCATCAAAATCCGGACAATAAATGCTAGTCATGCCTTCAATTTGGCGCTGTTTAGTTCGGTAAGTTGTAATACATTTTGTGTAGTGTAATGAAATGCCATATACATACCATAATAAGCAGCTCATTAGAGCTCATTATCCTGCATGTCCTTGGGCAGTGGTAAGACTATAAAAGCCACTGAAAATTACAATATACAAAATAGTTAAAAGTGCGAGTCAACATGCATAAACTTAAGCTGCTAGAAATTACGGAAAGTTTCTATAAATATCAAGTTTGGTATTTTGATTTATTGGGCATGTGGAGTCCACATCCTTTTGCCACCAGGCAGCAGAAACGTTGGCATCAGTTGCGCTTTAGCCTCTTCTTTAGCATTCTGGCCATAATGCTTTTGTTTTTTATTATAAAAGTGGTTGACAATATTGCCAATTTGAGTGTGATACTACAAGTATTCTTTATGTTTGCCACCGAAATATCCTGCATGACGAAATTGCTGTGCATTAAGTTGAGGGCTAAGGAGCATGCCAAGCTTATAGCACAGATGAATGAGAACATCTTTCATCCGAATACGGAACAGGAATTATTGATTTCCATAAATGCCGCTAAGATGGCTTTCAAATTTCGCAATTATTATGGAGTGATGTCCGTGCTGGCTGCCACTTTAATATTGATCACACAATGGTTTGTGGATAATAGCACTCTGCCGTTGTCCATGTATGAGCCTTGTGACTTGGCCTCGTCTAGCTGCTATTTTGGACTTTATATCTATCATGTGATGTCCTTGATGCCCACCTGCTGGATGAATATTGCCTTTGATACACTTGTGCCGGCATTTTTAATATTTTTAAAGGCACAGCTGGAAATGCTGGTGTTGCGACTTGAGAGTTTGGGTCCAGCTCGTTCATTGGAGGAACATCAAAGTATTGCTTGGGAGTTGCGTGAATGTTGCATTTATTATGGACGCATTGTGCAGCTGAAAGATTTAATGGAGGGCTTTATTAAAGTGCCAGGCTCAGTGCAGTTATTTTGTTCGGTTTTGGTGCTCGTGGCCAATTTCTATGACATGTCCACAAATACGGGCGAAACGGCATTTATGGTCAAGACGGCCACGTATCAGCTTGTAATGCTTTTACAAATCTTTATTCTATGCTATGCAGCCAATGAGGCAACCTATAAGAGTTCGTTATTGTCCCATGCTCTGTACAAGTCGGATTGGACTAGCTGGAATAGGCCCAATCGTAAGATGTGCCTGTTAATGATGCTGCGATTTAATGAGGATTTGTGTGTGCGCACTTTAAATCACACAAAGAGTTTTAGTTTAACAACATTTTCAGCTGTATGATGAGAATTTGTTTTGTATATTAATTTGAGTAATGTGAATTATTTTTTGCAGATTGTGAACAGTTCCTACAGCTATTTTGCATTGCTTAAACGCGTCAACAGCTAAATTTGGCGCCACTTCACATCATACAACAGTTGACAACACGAGTTATCGATTAACATTTACATAATGAAATCGGAAATCGGAACTTAACATTTTCTCTGTATGAAGAAGTGTAGCATGTGATTATTTCTATTATTAATGTTTTGTTTTATTTTACAGATTATTAACTCCTTTTAGATATATTCGCGGCTCAACTGTTGAATTTGACGTGAATATATTTGCTTTGCCTTACAATACACACGCCGACAGCACCGCTACGATTGACGAATGTCACGCTATGGTTGGCATTCAAAGTAGTATAATTTAAATTGTTATTCTGAATTGTTATTAGAAAACACAGCAATTAAAATTTAGTTAACACAAATAGAGTGTGTGATCCTTAGTATAACTTTTGTGTGCGTTTTACAGCATATGACAAAAATTAAATTTGCCGCCATGTCATGGTTTTTCGATTAATATGTCGCTCAACACGCTTTTAGCATTTTTCTGGCAATATTTAGGTCATTAATCTTAAATACAAAAAAAAATACCACTTTAACATAATGAGCTGCTGGTAACTTTAACATTAGCATTTGCGAGCATTTTACAACACTAAACATATCATATCGTTCAGCTGTCGCTCTTTTCGCTGTTCATCGTGCTATGTGTAAAAAGTTAAAATGTCGGAAAATGCGAAAAATAATAATGAAATTAATCCTAGCTGCCTGCATTGCAGCGTGCACGATTCAAAGCTAAAATATCAAGAGATATTTGATGAAGTGGGCTTAGAAATTGAATTACCCGAACTGCTTGCCAAGTATTTTCAATTAAAAGTCAAACCCGATGCACAAAAATCGCAATTGCTATGCAAAGAGTGTGTTAATACGCTAATACGTTTCTTTGACATCGATGAGCTGCAAAGGCAACAGGATGCGGCGAATGCGGCCAAGAAAAAGGATGTCAAAAAGGTTAAAAGTGTGCCCTTGCCCGTGTCCGTCGCTGATGCGGCTGCTGCTGCCGCTGCCGTCAAAAAGGGCGCAATAAAGACGTCATCACCAGCCGTCGCCGTCGCCGCCGCTGCCGCCAAAGTGCCAACAGCTGCCAAAAGTGCGCCAAAAAAATTGACGCTGCCCATAAAGCCGCCAATAAAAAAGACGACTACTGCTGTTGCTGCTGCTCTACCAAAACTCGAGGAATCCGTTGCCATACGTTTTGTCAAATCTGAGCCTGCAGCCGCACCGGTTAAACGCTTGCAGCAAAAAACTAAAGATACACCCAAAGCAACAATTAACACACGCGCTGCCAAGGTCAAACTTAATAGACAGAGCTCCAAAGAAACCAATGCTGGTGAACAGGAACAAATAAGCGCATTAATACTTGATATACTCAATGATGGGGAAGCATCCCCAGATGACAAGTTGGCCAAAGCGGCTGCCACATTGCGTCAATTGGAAACAAAGGCAGCTGAAGAGCAGCAAAACGTTGAGCTGGAGCAGCAACAGGAGCAGCAGCAGCAGCAACCGGAAGATCAGGCAGATAATGAAGCTATGGAGTTTTTACTCGAGCGTGAAGGTAGATGTTGAACTATTTTAAGTTTCTTAGCTTAGATAGTTTTTTAAAAACAATCAGAAGGCGTTCATGATCTTCTAATAACCCTTGTCTACATTGTGTAGATTCTACACCAAAAAAAACTGATTTTTCATATGTATTTTACGGCGTAGATTCCAAAAAAAGGAGCGATTTTTCCCGGAAAAATTCGAAGATCCCAACATTAATTTTTCTTTCCTTTTCAGATAACTCCTCCGAGTCGGATGTGCGTCACTTTAAAGTGGCCAAAATACCTTCAGGCGCTGCATCGCAATCGCAAAATGAGAGCCAAAGCGACGATGATTCACTCAAAGTGGAGCCATTTAATTTTGTGCTAATCAAAGAATGTGCGTAAACCAAAAATACATAAATATTTAACATATATTAATCAATTTATTCTGTACACAGCCGATGACATTGGTGATTTATATGAATATTTGGCTACGGTGGTCAAGACTTGCTTTGAAACATTGCTCTTTGAATGGCCCACTGTGTGTCGACATTGTTCATTGAAATGTAAAAAATATGAGAGTTTATTTACGCACATGGTGCGACGGCATCAGTTGCCCGATGAGCTATACCAATGTCCCATTGAGGGCTGCTCGGCAGAGTTGCAGGGACGTAAATCCTTGGCCATGCATTTGGTTGTGCTACATGCGCCTGTGGCAGAGTAAGTTGGTTGTTAATTTATTTAAATATATTATTATTATTAATTTTTGCTTACAGAATACCCATTTATGGCAGTTGCCCGGAGTGTAATATGACTTTTTCGAATATATTGCAATATAATAAACATTCTTGCGCTCATGTGATCAAGAAACGTCGTGGCGTGCGTTTGTACTGTGAAATGTGCAATTTGGAGTTTCCCTCGTGGAAACGTTACAATTTTCATAATCAATTTCATTTGGAGCGACACAGGCCACGTGCCTGCTTTGTGTGCAGCTATGCAGATACAAATATTGATGATCTATTTCAACATTTGCATTATGCACACGAACCCGAAGGCACACTCTTCTGTGATATTTGTGATCGCAATTTTCGTGATGCTGCCGTTTTTATGGAGCACAATAAAATGCATACCAATGTCAGCAGCACAACTTTTAGTTGCAAGGAATGCAGCGCCAATTTCGATACACGCGGTCGTCTTAATAGTCACATGGTATATACTTTATATGCTTTTATTTTTCAATTATTATAACTAATTAAATTCTTGGTTTTTACTGCAGCGTTCTACGCATGGCACTGTCATCAGTTGTGAGCTGTGCAGTCGTGAATTTGCCACAGAGGGCACTTACAACATTCACATGAAGAAACATTTGATTATTGAGCGTGAGGTGCATGTTTGCACCAATTGCGGTTTGCTCAGCGAAAGTAATGAGAAAATTATGGTAAGCTAAGTAATTTTTTATTTATTCGAAAATTGTGGAGAGGATAATCAAAAAAAAACATTAATACGGTTAGGGAAAAACTTCAAAAATTGTCAAAAACGCTTCAGTAAATAAGTTTCCTAATTCTTGTTACTTTTGATTTTGATTTTTAGGAGAAATATTATTTTTATTGATGGATTTGGTTTGTCCTCTAGTTTGATTTGCCATTTAAACTTAGAGCATAATTTTTTATATCGGTTTTTTAGACTAAAAATTAAAAAAAAAAAATCTAAATAAATTTTTTTATTTTAAACTTATACTTGAATTTTAATCGATTTCTTAATCTTTTTTTTTATTATATACCCCTACTTACCCGCTATTTGGCTTAAATATTAGCAGTTTTTTTTTTTAATTTGTACCAGAATTTTGATAGATTTTTGAATCTTTTTTTTATTATATACCCTCTACTCACCCGCTATTTGGTTTAAATATTATTTGTTTTTTTTTTTTAAGTTTATACATGAATTTTGATCGATTTTTTAATCTTTGTTTTTTATTTTATACCCCCTACTTATCCGCTATTTTGTTCGGAGCCATGAATTTTGATTAAGTTCTTATTCCGTTTTTATTCTGTACCCCCCATTTTGCCCGTTATTAGAAACAATCCGAAATGTATTGCTATTCCCAGTTTTTCAAGTTTCCATAAATATTATATTAAAACGACAAATTTTAACCCGGAATATATTTTTATTTATGATTTGTTCGCCATATTAAGTTCGACACTAAAATATTTCTTTGGCTTAAATTCAAGCTTAGGCGGATTAAAATTTTTTACTGTAAGCAATAAATAATATTCAAAAGCCAATTTAATATATAAAACCAAAGAAACAAATCGATACAGCTTTTATATATTAATTAGAGATATAGAAAGAAATATTTTCTAAATATATTAAATTGTTATATTAATATTTATTTTATTATATTAAAAGTGCCCATTAATTATTTTCTAAATATATTAAAAGTTCCCATTATAAATTATATTATTTTCTAATATATTTGCTGTTCTCTTGCAGTCTCATGTGGAAAATGAGGATATAGCTTGCTTTGGTGTTGATATTGCTGTGGAATTGGTGCGTGATGCCTATATTTGTGAATATTGCTCAGCTTACTATAAAAATAAAGCTGATTTACGTGCACATCGTGATTCGGGCATACATAAAGATGGTATATTCTTGTGTCAGCCATGTAATAAGCAATTTCCCGAGATGAAACTTTATCGCCATCATATACGCAACTTTCAGCAAGTGCGTGTAGATGTTGCACATCGCAAACTAGAGATATGTGTGTATTTTATGTGCGATTATGAGGTAAATAAATTTATATAAAATATGTTTTATCTTAATTAATGTAATAATGCTTGCAGGATTGCTTGGAAGCGTACATAAATTGGAATTCTCTATATACACACAAACGTCGCACGCATGATGCAGTTGAAAAACTAGAGTCCAGTCCCAAGCCCAAAGAGGACGAATGGATTTGTCAATTTTGTCGTAAAATTTGCCGCTCTAAAATGTCACTCTCGGTGCATGTGGCACGGAGTCATAACAACAGTAAGTAGCTAAAACAAATACTATATATTTTTATAATAATCAATTATTTTTTGCAGATCATGTCGTTTGTTTTTTGTGCAAGGCATCCTATAAAGATCTAGAGGCATTGAAAAAACATCATGCCTATTGGCATGAGCCTATGGAGTGTTCATTATGCTTAAAAGTAGTTAAAAATCGTCGCAATTATGATACACATATGAATGTGGTGCATTCAAATAATAAACGTTATTCATGCAGCGTTTGCCATAAAGGATTCTATCATAAAAGTGAAATGGAGGCACATCAGCGGGTAAGTTTTGATAATTATGTATTTTTAAAGGGGGGTTAAAACATTTTAAACAAATATTGGAAAGAATTTCTTTAGTCAGGGCAATTTTACTTGCATGATTATAGAGTAGGCTGTCTTTTTTTAATTACTGGTAGGAATATGAATATTTATATTAAATGTCTTAGGATGTTAAAGGCTTTAAAGTCCATAGATTATGGGTTCCTTTTGAAAAATGGGCGACAAATACCTTATATGACTATTAATGCTTAAAAGGCTAGATATTTAAATATATTTTTTATATATTCAAAATTATATTGAGGGTTTTGATAGCTATAAAAATGACAAATTTTTACAAAATAATAGAACTTATCAATAAATCTAGAAAGTATTTTTTTCGGAGATTAGTTTAGTCGACTCGAGGTCAAAATATGTTTTTAAATAAAACTCCAGGTTTTTCTTCAATTTTTTAATCCGATTTATTTCGAATTTCTTCGGCATTATGCACAGCGTCCTCATCGTCAGCTGTGAAGTTTAATAATAACTATTGTTTTATTTAAAAACATAATTTGACCACGAGTCGACTAAATTAAACTCCTAAAAAACAAAGTTGACAAAAAATTCCAACAATTATTTATTTCTTCACATAACTTTTTTTTTTTTTTTTTTAAATATATTATTTATTCTTGAGCTTTACTTAATATTCTTCTCTATGGTCAAATAATTGTGAAGCCGTATAATTGCCAGAAAAAATTGAATCAGATCAACGTCTTCAGCAGAATTATTACAGATGCATCTTATGAATAGGAAAATGTGTTATTATATATTTCACTCTTTATTCTACTTAGCTTACAAGTTGGGTAGATTCAAAATACTCTGTGTAATGAGGGACAAAAGCATAAAGCAGCGTTTGATCACCAAAGTTTGCAGTAATTGGAATTTTTACACACACTACAAAAAAGGAAATTTGGAAAAATTCGGCGATCAGTTTGAAATTATAAAAAAATATATATATTCAGGACACACACCCGCACACACCACACGGCTGAACTCCAAGGCCTACATTAAAATATAAATAAATATTAATTTTTAAATATCCAATTCCTTTTCGCAGCTGCATACATTTCATTATAGCTGCGATCAATGCAGTTTCACCACACGGAATGGCAAATCCTTAGCCGTACATGTGCAAGGACAACATTACAAGCGTTTTGAATTTGAATGTAAAATCTGCAATAAACGCTTTGGACGTCGTCAAGGATTATCGAATCATACGAATCGTGTGCATGGCACTAAGATAATGTGTCAGGATTATTTTGATGGAGGCTGTAATAAAACATTTAGTCAAGCGAGACAATTAAATATTCATGTGCGCAAAGTGCACAAAGGCAATTTATTGCTAACCGATAATATAGTCAAGGCGAATAATGCCAAGGATGATTATCTAGTAAGCGATGAGGACAATGAAGATGAAGATGATCATGATGATGAACCATCTACATCGACAAAGAAACGAATTATACGCATACGCAAAGAAGCACAAACTGATGAACAAAGTGTTGATGATGATGATGATGATGATCCTGATGCCTTGGTAATGGATGCGGAAATCTTTGAAGAATTTCAAGAGATTAAAATTAAAACAACATCACCGCGTGCAAAAAGACAAAGGAAAAGTTAATGAAACTAGTTTAAATTGCATTATTTGATTGTTGCTTTTATTTATGTTTTTTTTTTTTGTATGCGCTAAAGCAGTTAATAATATTATTATTATTATTAATTTTTTGATTGATTTTTTTTAAGTAATTGCTAGCCATAATTTGAACACAAAAAATGTCAGTAAATGGACATACATGAGTTTACATCATGTATGTGTTTCATAAATATTAGTTAACTAGTTTTTCTTTTGAATTTCATTTTGTAACGCTTCATCTTCATTTTATGGTCAATCACGTCTTTACTCAAAACATTCACTTTATACTTATTTAATTATCATTAGCAATTTTGTAAATTGGTTTCGGATTTTCCATTTCTTTTTCTTGATATTTACATGCCATAACTAACTGCACACAAATATTTTTGTTTAAACTTATTTCAGGCAACAATTTTGAATTTTCTTTTTTCTTAATCAATCCATTCATCCATTTGGTTTGTCAGTCCACATTTGAACACTTGAATCTTCGAGAAGCTATATAAGCTAAAGCTATCAAATTTTTATGGTATTTTATATTATTTTGCTTTAAATATTGTTTAATGCCTAAGCTGTAAATTGAATAAAAACAAATAACTTGGAGCCTAAAAAAAAAGTATGTACAAATCAAATTTGCGGGATAGGAAAAAAAATGTAATTTTATACAGGATATCTGCGAGTCTATATATATTAGTATTTATGTACATACAATTTACGGCAGCAAAAATTTGATTTATTAAGCGTTGCAGTTTTTTGGTCATTAAAAATCAATAGTATTATTATTTTTTTGTATGTTTGGACATACGAATGCATGATAGTTTTTTTGTTTTTATGATACTTCTAGAGCTTGGTACAGGGTATCGCTGCTAGTCAGGCATACGCTTGACTAGAGGATGCTTACTTATAATATATATATATTTATAACAATAATATATTGACTAATTTTAATTGCATTTAACTAGCCAGAATCTGGCGGAAGCAAATTTGATTTATTAAGCGTTGTAGTTTGGTCATTTAAACTTTGAAGATTGAGTGCGGAGCTTACCTAAAAAAAATTAAATGAGAATTTGAATTTATATATAAAAATTAATTAATTTATTTATAATTACTGGGCTAATTGGTGTTATAACAATGGCGGTGCGCGTGGCGCATTGTAAGAGCGCCGTGTCCTCAGTGGACTCATCACAGTCACCATCAGCATCAACATCCACATCGGCGCCAATATCGCTATCAATTTCCCATGATGGAAAATGTTCCATTTCGCCCTCGCAGTTCAGATCCTCCTCCTCGAAATCCTCATACTCATCAATGAGTATAACTGTGTGGAAATAATTTATATTTATTATATTTATAATTCATTTAAAGTCGCATAAAAATTAAATGAATTTCCAATTTTGCATAAAATAAAAGTTGTAATTTTTTTTTTGTTGAATGTGATATGTGCTGCTTTATTTGAAATGAATCTTTGGCGTGTTTTTTTGTGGTTGGTTTTTTTTGGCTTTTGTTTTGTTCTGAAGTTCAGGCACGGCCTGGCTTACTTGAACTATCTGGCGGCGTTGGCTTGGCACTGGAATCCAAGGATTGTGCGCCCTCATCTGGCATATTAATGCGTTGCTCATGTTTGCTATATGGCTCCGATGTGGATCTATGCAGGCTACATTTATATATGTTTTATTATATTTCTTTTGTTAATATTTTAGCCAAACTTACCTTAAAGTAACGCGTTTTTTAGTTCTATTCTCTAAATCAGTCATAAATACATCATTGTGCTGTTGCTTCTCAGGCGTTAGCTGATATGAGTTAAGCACGGAAGACTGAAAATGATTTGATATATTTTAATAAAAATAAAATTAATTTTTATACAATATATGTTTTTACGGTATATAAAAAGTGCTACAAAACTATCGAAAATATTAATTGCCTTTCGATAATAAATATAAATATGACAATAAAATATATTTATGTATCTAGAACGTAACAGATTTTAATAAGCCAATTTTAAGATTTCTGCGTAGTAGATATATATTTTTTGGTAAAAGGAAGTGTTCGATAAATCGATTATTTCACTACACAATAAGTTTTCTAATCGATCATTTATAGAATGCTACGTTCAATCGACTTTTTCATTATATATATTTTTTATATTAAACAAACTAATTTATTATTTTAAAAATTAATACTTCGAATATTTACAAATGATTTATTTATTTTTAAAATCGATTTTGCGATTTTGTTAAGTAATAAAATAAATTAAAATAAAATTAAATTAAAGTAAAAATAATTAAAGTAACGATTGAGCTATAAAATAATATACTTATTTGTGTTAAATATTTTTTTATATTATTTTTAGACTTCAAGACTTTTGCGCAGTAGATATGATATGTTTTTTGTTAAATGTAGTGATCGATAAATCGATAATTTCACTATATAATAAATAGTCTAAAGCTTAGACTCTAAACGTTGATTTCTGGAACGATCAGTCGTCAATTGATTTTTTATTATATATATTTTTCAACCGTAACAATTTACATAATTTAATATTTATGAAATTCATACTTTAAATATTTACAAATAATATTTTTTTTTAATTTTTTTACCATCGATTTTTTGCGACGATAAATAATAAATTAAATTATAATAAAAGTAAATTAAAATAAAAATAATTAAAGTAACGATTGGCTTTAAAATAATATACTTATTTATTATTTTTTAGAAATTTTTGTGCAGTAGATATGATAATATATACATTAAGTAAAATAATCGATTTATCGATCACTATTTTTTACAAAAAACATAAATATATATATATTATTCGATTATATCGATTAATTTACTGTACAATAAATTGTCTAAAGTTTGGACTCTAAACATTGATTTCCGAAACGATCAATCGTCAATTGATTTTTTATTATATATTTTTTTTTTAACTGTAACCATTTATATAATTTAATATTTAAGAAATTTATACTTTAAATATTTACAAAATTTTTTTTATTTTTTTTACTATCGATTTTTTGCGACGATAAATTAAATTATAATAAAAATAAATTGAACTAACGATTGAGCGTTACAAATATTGACAATTGCACTTATTAAAATAAAATAAAAATAAAATTAAATAAAAAATTTTAAAACGTATTTAAATAATAAATAAGTTTCCAAGTTCTTTCTTGATAGTATTAATAGACTACCGATTGTAGCTTCTATCAGAGACTATAAAATAATATTATTAGCATTTTATAGCCTCTCTGCTTCTATCAATAGTTTTGTCAGCATATGTAGTATATTATAATATAAATATCTATATAATTGAATATACCTTAGTATTGGTCGCTGTATGCTGTGTATGGGGCGTAGGCGTTTGTGTGGCAATTGCATCTGTTGTCGTTGTTGCCGTTTGTGTTGAGGTTAGCGCCGTCTCATGGCCACAATCCAAATGATCCACAGATTCTGGTAAATTATCTGACACTGTGGTCACCAGCTCGGGATGTACGCTTAGCGTTGCTGTACGTTTCCATACATCAATCATATGCTGATTATGCGGATGATGTAAACTGTGACTGTGACTAGGACTAATGGAATGTATTTTAGGTTTTGGATTTGCTGGCAGCGGAAGCGCTAAAAATCTATCACGATCCTCCATATAGGCCTTAATGAGAATATCTAATTTCTCTTCAATATCCACGACCTGGAAAAGTATATAAAAATGATTATGATTGATATTGTTTATAAATAGATTTTTAATTTACCTGTCGCTCCACTTTAACTACACGCGAGGCTAAGCTAATTTTCGATGCATAGACATCCTTGGCCTTGGAGCCTTGTTTGCCCAGAATTTGATCTAGACTGTGGGTAAAAAATTTGGAATTTGTATATAAAATATTACTGTATATATTTAATATATTTTATTTATTTAATGAACTGCACAGATTACTGTGAAAGCACATAACAGCTTTAAAGCACATTAATTGTATTAAGAATATTTATTTAATTTCTCCCAAAGCATCAATGTTTTCGTAGGAATTAAAGCAAATCGCATTAATTAAAATTTATATATTTATTTAAGCTCCTTAAAAAACTTTAAGCTTGTTCGACTGCCTACAATTAAACAAAGAGCTTTTTAAAGTTTGACTTAAAATACTTTTGCTTTCCATTTTTCACATTTAATATCATCTCAAGCTTAAAGCTCATTTTGAATACCTTTATTTGACAGCTTTTTAGCTTCTCGCTCTAACCAAGCACATAACAGCTTAAAAGCACATTATTTGTATTCTCAATAATATTTATTTCATTTCTTCTAAGGCTTCAATGTTGTCGTACGAATTACAACAAATCACATTAATTGTATTAATATATTTATTTAAGCTCCTTAAAAGCTTAAAGCTTGTCCGACTGCTTATTAATAAGCAAAGAGCTTTTAAAAGCTTGACTTGAAATACGTTTGCTTTCAATCGTTTACATTTAATCTCATCGAAAGCTTAAAGCTCGTTTTAAATGCTTTTATTTGACAGCTTTTTAGCTTCTCGCTCTAACTAACTGTATGCATTATGAAGCTTTTTTGACTTAAATGGAAGCTTGTGATATAAATCTTATTTAAGAATAAAAATTAAAATTGGCAAGATTTTTAGTGACGTATCATTTGTTAAATTGAAAATCTAGCTGGATTGACGTCATTTTTGGAATTTGAAAAACGGAAAAATGACGTCAATCCAGCTAGATTTTCAATTGAATAAAAATTAATCTAACTTAAAATTTAATTTTTTCTTTAATGCCGCCAATGATTAAAGCAATCAACTAAGTCTTCACAAAAAGCTTGGATTAAATTGTATTGATTAAACACAATTAAGCTCACTTAAAGCTCAAAGCTTGTTGAACTTTTTAACGTTGAAATTAATTTGCTATACCCTTAATATATAAAAAAAAGTTGAACTTTTTAAAGCTTAAATTAATTTGTTATACCCCTAATATATAATATAAAGCATACATACCGCAAATGTAACATTTTAACACGTCCCAGCAAATCCACGTGACCTATAAATAAATTTCTTGTTAATTTGCTTCAAAAAAATTTCCAACAAAAATTTCCAACATTATTTAAACAATTAAATAATAATAAAACCCACCTGCCGCATATTGTTCCATGACATCCTTGACATCATATGGCTTTAATGCCTCCTTAAATTTACGACGTGCCACAAAATACTTGAGCTGTATTAACAATTATAAATATGATTTATTTGATTTATAGTTAGAGTATATATTGTGAAATTTACCTTGCGTATAAAGCGTATGGCAATCTTATGCCGATTTGTTAACTGTGTGCATCGCGGCTCTTCATCCTCATCTGGGGGCAATTTGTGAATCAGAGAGATTGACTTGTGCGTTAGGTTTTGGTTGCTTGCTTCGCGCGTTTTTGGTAAGCGGCAATTTTATTGTTTTTTGGTTTTTTGGTTTTTTTTTTGTTTTTTTTTTTGATACATTAAACAAGTCAATCCAACAACACACAATTAACACATACAAGTAGCGTTATACACACACATATATAATATTATATAGTAGTAGTATATATATAGGATCGTACAATAAGTATACAGATATTAGAGGTTAGTTAAATCACATTAAATACATTTTAATATAGCTTTTAAAAGTATGGTGTTTTGTTTTGGTTTTTTTTTTAAAGGGGTTTATTTTTTAGTTTTAAGTTTTTAGTTTAGGAAAAGCATTTTGAAAGCATTTTGAAAGCAAGCGTTGTGTGTTGTGTGGCCATGTAGCGTAGTTAAGAAAACAGTGAGAAAAAAATGCTTTATAAATAAATATATAGCATCCCTATAGTAATAATGATATGGTTAGTTTAAAGTACACAGTCTACAAAAAAATGCTACGCAAAATGCAAAAAAAATTAAGCTGTCAATTTCTAACTATATTTCTCTATATATATATAGCGCATGCTTAAATCAAATCCTAGCAATAAATACAACGAGACTGCAGCTGGCATTAAAATAAATATTCGAATTTTTGTTTGCCACGCACTTGCCACATAGAATGCGCCATGTGTATTATTATTGCCCTCCGTTGTGCCACCGTGCAACGAACCCGTTTCCAGAAAATGTGATGCAGCCGCAAAAAAACGACCCGTACGTCCATGTCCTGGACTAGGATTTGAACTAGTTGTGGGCTTTTGTTCGTTTATTTCGGTGGGCTGCAAATGACCCGCCTCTAGGTCCACAGTGGGCGTTATGCGTGGATTACGCAGCGATAAGTTTGAGCCAAAAAAATTGCCTTGCAAAAAGCCCCAGAGCACCACGGGTATGGTTAAAGTATTAGAGCTAGCAGCCTCGACCTTGGTTGGCCCGCTTGGGGTCTCTTGACCCAATGTACCCAGGCTGGAGCTATGTATGCAATTGTTGAGCTGTGTAGGCGTTGGCATTGGCTTTGCTGCGTGTTATTGAGAAAGCGCATTAGTCCCTGGCCAGCTTAACCATATATATCAGATATAAGTATATATAGTTTTTGTATTTATTTTATTTTTAAATCAACAACAACAATTAAAATGCAACCACAACATTGACACAACCACAACACTCAAATATAAATTTTATTAAGTTATAATAATCTCTTTTTCATTTTTTTTTTTTGTTTATAAGAGGTGTATGTATATGGAACCTGGGCAGGACCTTGTAGACTTACCGTCTGAATTTTTAATATTTTTTAAGCAAGTTGTTTCAGCAACTGAATCTTCGCTAAAACTTGGATTCATGGATTTGCCATTTTGTACTACCTCTGAAAATGTCAAACCAGATGTTAAAGTTTTGTCTATTTTTTTTTTTGTTTTTTCATATAATTTTTGAATACGTGTGCCAATCAATTAATTCAAATTCAATCAAATCAATCAAGAGACACGGTAGTCTATATGGGTCGCACAAAACGGTTACAAAAAAATTTTGGTTTAAAAAAATATTAACACACACCAAAAAGAATTTTACAAAAAAAAAAAACTTCACGTGGTTTTACTGTTTCAACGGTTTAACATTCATTCCATAAAAAAACTGTTTTTTTTTTTAATTTGTAAAACTTATTTTTTCTTTAAATCTTTAAGGTTTATTTTTTATTTTTGAGTGCAGAAAAAACATTCAGAGAGAAAACACTAAAGAAAATTTTGAACTACATAAGTCATTAAAAGCTGTGTTATATGGGTTTTAATGGATTTTTGTATGATATCATCAAAGATTATATAATTAAATGTATTTTCTTTGATTTATGTAGAGCAAGCAATTGTGTTTGAATGAAATTGTGTGTTCTGTTTCTATAATCTGTATAAAATTGTTGATTGTTTAAGTAAGCATTTTGTTGCTTTTTATATTGTCTTTTAATTTAAATATTAATTCATTTAATTAAATATTTTTGTAACTAACATTTTGTGGCTTTCTTTATTGTCTTTTTGTTTATATCTTAATTCATTTAATTAAATATTTTTGTAACTAATCATTGACTTAGTTATTGTCAGCTCATTTCTTATAAAAGGTTCTATTATTATTTCTTAATAAAAAACGCTAGGGTTCCAATTAATTTTTTATTACAATTGTCATATATAATATTGTTTTATTATTGAAATTTATTGTTTTTGAATTGAGGGCGTTTTGCTTTGCAATTTGGATGCTTTGAATGTAGAAGTAATTAAGGCGTATACTATATTGTGTTTATTGAATATTAAGGCCTATACCATATTGTATTTATTGAAAATATATTCAGAAATATTAAGTTACAAAATGAACTAACTAGAAATGTCTTGAATATAATCTACGAAGTTAAATTGAAAACAAAACTATATAGAAATTTCTTATTAAATTTTTAAGAACGTAGGAAAAGTCTAGAAAATGTCGTTTACATTTAATATCATAAAAAAAATGTTAGAAAATTTTATGTTTTAAATGAAATGGAGCTAAAGCTATTAATTATTATTTTTATTTAATTTAATTTAATTTTTTTTTAGACTAAGAATTTTATAGAAATTCGTTTGCCAGCTAATGAAGTTAGATGCAAAAATTGTGAACCAGAAAATTTATTAAAAAATTATTTCTTCCTTTGTATAAATGGAAGTACATTCCCATAATCAAAACGCTTTGTAAATAGCAAAAAAGAAATTGTTATTAAATTTTTTCATTTGTTGCTCAGCGGAATGAGATAAGTTAATATACAATGAGTTTTTTGTACAGATAGAATAGAACATGCAATGCAAATAGAAAAACGCGATAAAATTGTTATTTATGAATTGTTTTTTTTTCTTTTCTTTTCACCCTCATTAATTGTTGTGCGATCTGTGTGTGCGTGTGTGTGTTTGTGTGTGCGAATAGAAATTGTAACAAGTGGGGAAAAAGGTTTTTTTGTGGAACATGAACTGCTGAATCAATCTTGAACAAAACTTCAGCAGTTCGTCAATGCAAAAAAAATGGCATAATAATATAAAGTAGTTTGTCTTGGAACTTACCCAAATTCTCGACCGATGCATTAATATCTCGAATGGTGCGTGTATAACGCGTCGAGGCACGTGAGGAACTTGTTGGCTTGGATATGGTGGAACCATCTGGACCAGGTGCTTGGATGGTCTGACTCTTGTGCCGCCTTATTGTGGGCAGGCGGGCGACGAAGGATGTGTTATGCTTAAAACTGGATGAGGCCCGTCTGCAGGAGGAACATAATATTTTGGCACAAAAAAAATTTATTCAAATTTTGCATAACATAATCATTTTTGAGGTAGAAAGAGAGAGAGAGGAGGTGGGAATTTTAATAAAGGGAATCAAAACTTGAGCGTAGTAAATAGAAGTAGAATAAAGGCGCAACGTTTGTGTGTGTGTGTGTCAGTGTGTGTGTGTGTTTGTGTGTGTGTGTGCTGGGCTGTGTTTTCTTCAGGACAAATTACATGTGGCAGGTGCGGGGTTAAGTGCTACGGACACGAGCCCAAATGTGACACTTAAGCTTTAAATTAATTTGTTTATTAATTTAAATTTAAACTGTTAAGAAAGAGTTTGCAAGTTTACAAACTTTCAGGTGCTTTCAAAGCTTACATGTGCCTTCAAAGCTTTCAGGTGCTTTCAACGCTTTCAAGTTTTATAACACAGAATTGTGCTTTCAGCTAACTGGACACAAAGCTCATACAATTAGTTGAGCTTTCTTACTTAATTACACTTAAAGCTTTCATTTATTACACTTAAAGCTTTCATTAGCATTGAAAGCTGTTTGAAAAAAATCCAAAAAAAGTGCAAAAAGTGCTAAACATGTACAAAAAAAGCCAGACAACATCAAAAATATCATTTACACTAGTTGAACTAGACAAATTAAATCTAAAGCTTAGCTAAGTCTTTCAGCTAGTGTCATTGCGGCTTAAATATAATATAGATTTTATGCTTAATCAATTCTCTAACCACAATACAAAGAAAATTATGAAATTTTACTTTCGAAATAATTTTACGAATTTTTTAAAGCTCACTAAAATTTTTTTTCTGTATGTTAAAAAAAAAGTTATTTACTTTTTTGTAAAATTATTTCGAAACAAAAATTTGCATTTATTTTATGATATTATTTAATGATTAGTCTATAAATAATTGTATTAAAATTGGATGTGTGTGCATTTATGTGAATGTAATTATTATTATAATAAAAAACAAATGAAGAGAGTAAGAAAATAGGAATAAAAAGCATTTAATTGCTTGATTGAACTCACATGTTAATAATAGTACACATTTTTATGCATTTACGTGTTTTTTTAATATTTTTTTTTTATTTTATTTACCGCACAGCAGCAGCACAATGAAAATCAATTTGTATGATATTGATTAATTTACTTATATCATTTATGAAAACACAAATTAAACAATTGCAAAAATAGAATTTAGCATAGGTTATTGTTTGAATGTTTTTTGTTAACGCTTTTCAATGATTTCAGATGTTTTTTTTTTTTTCGAAAATAGGATAGATATAAATATTACTTTTTTTTATATAGAGTATAGACAGAGATAGTCAGATATATAGGGTGCGTTATAGAAGCTGCGAATTACAAGACTCGATAAATGTGTGTTTTTTTTTTTTTTGATTCGTAGGAGCATTTATGCATTTTAATGTTTTTATGATTTTGGTGCTTGATAAGCAAAATACCCTAAAGTATATAATAAAAAACAAAAAAAATTAATAGCATTTGCATTTTTTGAAATCATTTGCTTTAATTGATTTTAATTTTTGTTTTTTTTTTTTGTTTTGTTTTGTGAAGATTTTTATCACTTTTTACCTATATTCGGTTATGTTTTTTAATAATCGCTCCCAGTTTTCAGAACTGAAAAGTTTATAAAAATTATTATGAAAAAAATGATGATAGAGGTACGTAAAAAAATGTTCAACAAATTAAGTATGCTGAAACTGAAATTGTTAATTGAGAGACGAGAGGATATTAATGTTGGTTTATTGTTGTTGTTTTTTTGTGGTTTATGTGTAGGCTTTCTATTTTAATTGTTTTATAAATATTTATATGTTTTTTTTTTTTTTTTTCGTAGTATGTACAATCTAGGGGCTGTCTATAGTGTATTGTACAGTCGTATTGCTCAAAAAGCACTTTCTAATCGCCGAACATGCGCCTTTCACAGCGATTCTCACCAAAACTGAGAGTGTTTTTATTTCGGTGTGTGTGTGTGTTGTTGTTGTGTAAAATAGAGTGTAAAAAAATCTGTACAGCTGAGCTGCATGATATAACTCTTAAAAGATCAATGATTTAGGTTTCTAAAATAAAATTATATAATTTTAAAATTTATATGAAATAGCTCTTAAAAAATATAAAAAAAAATGCTTTAAAAATAAAATGAAAACGAAGATTTTGAATAATATTACAAAATAATATTGTAATAAATAATTATATAGAAATCTTGAAAATTATGTAAATTTAAATATAAAAGCCAAGATAAAAAATTTAGAGACTGCTAGTTAAATAAATAAAAAAAAAATTAATATTAAATAAAATAAAAAGCCTCAATTAAAGAAAAAAAAAACAACTTTAAATGAATAAAAAAAAATTAATTCCAAAAAATATAGCTAAATAACAATAAATAATTTAATAAAAATTATAAATGAAAGTTAAATAGAATAATTTATATATAATAATAAATAATAAAATTAGGAGAAATACACAAAAAAAAATATATATATTAAAAAAATTTATAATGCACCAAAAAATGTATAATAATATTTATAATATATTTTTTTTTGTGTATTTCTTTTAATTTTAGAATTTATTTATTATGTACTTTATTTATTGTATACAAATTATTATTTTTTAATATTTTATTCAAAAAAATGAGAATAAAAATGAAAATAAATTAAAAATTTAAAAAAATACACCACAAAATATATATTATAAATATATTATAAATTTTTTGGGCGTATTTCCTTTTATTTTTAATATATGTATTTACTAACAATTTACATGAATAAAATATTGAAATTTTTTTTCTCATACAAATAAATCGACTAATAAAAATCACATGAAAAGAAAAAAATAAAATTATTAAATTGTTTTGCATGCAATTCAATACTTCACATAATTTAACAGCTTATAAACTCTTTAAAAACTTTTTTGTTTTTCTATTTAAGAGTTATATCATGTTACCCCATAATTGCAATGGGTTCAACTAGAACACTTTTCAAAATTCTTTAAAAATTTAATACTTCGGCTGCAAATTCCAGTCTAAAATTTTGGTGTATATCGGATATGTTTTTGGCAAATGTGACAAAAGTGTACTTACGATGCGGGCGGACTGGGCAATGCCACCTGATGGATTTTCCAGGTGGCAATCGAAACGGAATGCTCATCCGCCGCATAACAGCGCCAAACAGCCTGGATGAGCATTGCCGCTGGCTGGCGACGCCGTATCATGTGCTTCTGTCGCTGTTGTTGTTGCACCTTCAACGCGAAACCGCTGCCCAAAATGCCCTGCAATATGTATATAAAGATGAGCAATATCCTGGATATGAATAAAGGATCAACTTACCGCAGGCAATGCAAAGAAGGATATGCCCAAGAGGGCACAACAGGAGGCAATCAATTTACCCTGCCATGTTATGGGCACCATATCGCCATAGCCAACAGTGCACAATGTAATCTAGGTCAAAGTTTTTAATTATTTAAAAAAAAGGAAATATATAAATACCAAAATTTACACAAACATACCACGCCCCACCACAACGCCTGTGCGAAATTATTAAACTTTTCATTGACGTCCTTCTCCCACATGTAAACTAGGAATGATGCAAAAATGAGACCTAAAAATCCAATATACATGGTTGTGATGAGCTCCTAAAATAAAGTAATAATATTATATATATGCAGCTTAATCTTGTGGCATCCACAAAAAGCAAACCTGTCGATGTGCGTATACAACAGAACCAAGCAATTTCCATGTGCCACCACGTCGATCCATGCGCACCATGCGCAATATTTGAAAGAATCTTAAACCGCGCAATGCGCTTGTGGCAAACACCTGGCCAGAGGTGCCCATGCCTAATACTACAATTGAGGCTAAAATGGTGATAATATCTGAAAAAAAAAAATTAATAATTTATATACTAAAATAAATTAATTCGTCTCACCTATAATACAAAATGGTTGCTTTATAAACTTAAGACGTCCCAGTGTGCCCTGGTAGCGGGAACGGCAACCCGATGACCAAAGTCGCGCTCCAAACTCCATGGTAAACCAGATGACTACAATAATTTCCATTCGAAATAATATATACACTGCATCCTCCTCATATTCCTTGATGGTTGAAAACACGCTCAATGCGAGACATGTAAACACCATCAGAAAACTAGAAAAAATTAAATATGAATTAAATATAAATAGTAAAGTGATAAATTAGAGTGAAAAATATATCTAATTTTTCTATAACTTCAAGTACTTTGTCTATGAACAGCTTTAACAAGAAAAGATAATCTTAACTTTTGGAAATTTATTTTTAATTAATTTTTGTTCATATTTAAAGTTGATTTATAAAAACCTAACAAAGACTTATTTGAAATATTAAACTATTTTTGTAAAATTAAAAAGGTTTTACAATTAAATTATTTTTTTTAGAAACTCTTTTTCTATTTTTTGGGTAACAAGAAAATATAATCTTAACTTTCCAAAATTTATTTTTATTAATTTTTGTTCATATATTTAAAGTATTTATAAAAACCTAACAAAGACTTCTTTGAAATATTAAATTATTTTTTTGAAGCAAAAAAGGTTTTATAATTAAATTATTTTTTTTAAAAACTCTTTTCTTTTTTTTGGGTAAATAGCTTAATTGATTGAAAGTTAGCGAAATTTTATGAAATACATTAAAATTTCAAATTGAAGAATCAAATATGAAAAACTGCAAATTGCAAAGTGACTTAAAGAAAATTTAATTTTTCTATTACTTCAACTACTTTTTCTTTTAATAAACAAGAGCCGAAACAACAATAGATATTCTAAAATTATGGAAATTTTATTTGTATTTTATTTTTTTTATATTTAAAGTTTATTTATAAAAAACTAGCAAAAACTTCTTTGAAATATTTTTTATTATTTTTCTGAAATTAAAAAGGTTTTTACAATTTAATTTTATTTCTTTCTTAATTTTTTTTTTGTTGGTTAAATAGTTATTTTAAATTATAATTTAATTGATTGAAAGTCTACGAAATTATTAAAAAAAATTAAATGAACATTGGTTGCATTCTGATGTTATTATTTATATTAATAATTCAAATTAAAAGCAAGTTTTTATGATTATTCCTTTCCTTGTTATTCTAAATTAAATTCCTTGTTATCTGTTAAATTCTGTTAAATTATATGAAAAACAATAGACTGGAATATTTTGGTTTAAAATAATTGAGTGTTTCTGGTTTTAAAATAAATAATAACTATGTTTTATCTTTATATTTATTTTTAAATAGCTTCCTTGCAATATTTTTTTTTGGCTTAAAATAATTTTAATTAAAATTGAATTTCTACTATTTTTGTTCAAAAGAACTGGCTTTTAATATAAATCACAAAAGTTTTATTTTTGTTTATTTATTTTTAAATAGCTTCCATTTCTATATTTTTTTTTGCTTTAAAATAATTTTAATTAAAAGTGAATTGGTATTTCTTCATTTAGAAAAACTTTTTAGTTCAAACTTTTGTCGATTATTGTGTTTCTGCTTTTAAAAGAAATAACAACTGTTTTATATTTGCATATTTATTTTTAAATAGCTTCCATTTCTATATTTTGTTTGAAAATAATTTTAATTAAAAGTGCATTTCTATTAACTTCGTTTGAAATAAATTTTCAGTTCAACTTTTGGTGTTTCTGCCTTTAAAAGAAATAACAAAAGTTTTATTTTTATATATTTATTTTTAAATAGCTTCCATTGCAATATTTTGGTTCAAACAATTTTAATTAAAAGTGAATTTCTATTATCTTCTTTTATAAAACTTTTCAGTTAACATTTTTTTTACATTTTTGTGCTGCTGTTATATTTTTGTATATTTATTTTTAAAAACCTTTAATTGTACTAGCTCAATTCCTACCGAATTTAGAACACTTAGCAATTCCAAATATTTTAAATCAAGAGAACAGGGCTAAGATTAATTTTTTAAAATTTTTTACTACGGTTTTATCTAGACTAGATAAAACTTAGAATAGATTCTCCTTAAAAATGAGTAGAAAGACTATAATTAAACACTTTGATTAGGTTATCAAACTTGACAAGATAAGCAGCATAGAGACGACTATTGAAGTATATTTTATTGAATTGAGAAAAAAGCAATGTTCTTGAAGTGTAGTGTTAGTCTATTATTATTTTTATTATTGAACTAGTTTAATGTACTTACACCATCACATGATAAAATATTGCATGTAGTCCGCGGGGTCTCTCCAGAAAATTATAGAGACGACTTTGCATCCGACGGTAGCGCGCATCGCGGCGATGTGTGCCGCGATTATAATTCAGCGGCTTCCCTAGGAGTGACATTCGCGGTTGCAGAAATTGTTGGGATTTATTTGGTCCCGCCGGTCTACATTTCCTATAAATGATAATAACAAAATACACTTTGAATAACATATTTCCTCTTATTTTAAAGTGTTTTATTTATACCGCTTAAAAGCTCTTATATCATAGAAAGCATAATTATCATTTTCGGGATCCATGCTTTAGGCATTCCCTCGAAATCTTTATCACTTTACTAGCTACTAAAAAACTGATAATATTTAATTGCTTAATATACGCAACGTCTGTCTCGTTTGGCGTTCAATTCACAACTCGATCGTTGGCTGTGAGTTTCGTTTGTTTAAAACCTATCAGCATTTTTTTTTGAGACTTTCCAAAAACCTCCATGTGTATACTTTTATTAATTATATACATAAACGGCTTTTTTTTTATTCTACACACCTTGCATTTTTATGACCGTCTATTGCCTACGTAAACCTTTATTTGATTTGATTTTGTATTTTATTTTATTGTATTTTTTTTGTTGCAACTGACTTCGTCACAACAATTTTTGCGACGACTTCAATTTTCGTCATTTGTTTTTTTTTCGCACTTTTTTTTTTTGGGAGCGTGTAGGCGTTCTCCTTAGTTTAGTCACGATCTCTAGAGGCTTTTATTTTTGCTCAACGTGCCATAGGGTCTATGCACGTCATTAAATTTATGTTGTATATTGTGCTCCAGCTTGTTTTTTTGGGAGTTAGATAATGCAAATATGGGTGGGTTGGGGTGTGTTTTTAATTGTTAAATTATAGTTAATATAATATAGTTTTTGTTTAAAAGGTTGGGTTCTTACATGCTAATAACTAAGTAAATTTATTAAGTCAACTTGAAGCCTTAAGGCAGGCCACAAAACTCTACTACATTGACCTAGTTTTTGGAGAACTAGTTTGCATAGCATGTGATATTTGCAGTTTATCAAGAGTCAGCTCAGTTTTTTGATTTTCATTGTCAGATTTTATGTTGGCATTATAAAATATGCTAATCCAATTAAAAGTTATCCATTAAAGTTATTTAAATTAGCAAAAAATATATATTGAATAGAGCTGGAGTTAATTATATTCATTTTAATTAAATATATTTTTAAACCTTTAAAATAGAGTAAACAGTGTATCTCACAGAGCAGATAGAACATAAATATAAGAATATAAATATAAATCCTCTTTGAGTGTATCTGCATTAGTGTGTTTATATACATGTATTAGTGAGCTTTTCACTACAGCGCTCTCTATGCGCTCTTGGCGAAGCTTTGAGCTTTTAAAGCTGCTATGTTTGTGTGCCCAGTGCGTGAGTTTAAGTTAGTAATGAACTAGTAAATTAGTAATGAATTGTTAACAAATGAGAAATGTCTTTAACTTGATAAAAGAACATTTTGCAAAACAGAAGACTTTTCCACTTAATTTATTACCTGCAATTGTATAATTTAGCTCAATATTTAATGCATAAAATTGATTTAATTCTGTTCTATTCCTGGAGTTTTCTTCTTTGTTATCCAATAAAAAAATCAATTTTTTATTGTCTGTGCTGTTTTCTGCAGTTGTAATTGCTAAACTAGCTGCTCAATAAATTAAATTAATATAAAAATCCACATAAATGATTCATATAATGATGCTAATTGTGTGTGGGATGTGAAAAACAAGTTTCTGCTGCAAAGAGAATTTTTGCACTCTATTATAAACAAATAATATAGATCTTTAAGTATATGACGGAAGTTTTTTTTTCCTACAATTTAGCAATATATCAAGTTGAACGTTATTGTACATAATTTAAAGCTTTTTTAGAATTCATAGACACGAACCGCAATAATTTACACGACCTGTAATTCTAGACAGTCACGAAGTGTATTTTTTTTGTTCATGAAATAAACACAAGCTCATAGATAATATTACTATTTCTGAGTAAAAAAAAAATGATATCTTATCTTCTAAACCTCAACAAAATGAAAGTGATATTTTTTTTTGTCTGAAAAGTAGAATTGCAAAACGCAGTAAATTTTTGTTTTTAAATTTTTAATATAATGTACATTTTTTGTTGTTGTTTTTTTTAGTCAGGCTTAGGTTAGACGGTAATTAAAATATATATAGTATAGGTTTGTGTATCTGTGTGTGTGTGCACGTTTTGGCCATTTAAATGTATATACAATAATTGATTTTGGAAGGCGATAAAGAATATTGTATTAAAAATAAAGTACAACATATATAATATATTTATTTATGTACTAATATTATATATGGTTGTTTTTTTGTATCCGTCAGTTAGCATGATACAAGATCACAAGTTGTTGTTGCACCACAATAATGCATATAGCTCTCCATTTATTTCTTGGCATCAATAATGATCTCATCACCAGATTGTATATTATAGCTATAGAGCTGTTTGTTGGGAAATCGCATCTCTTCGGGCCCAAACTCCTTGTAGTCCTGATCCAAATAATATAAACGCATCTTATTTGGCGCCAAATTGATGAGCTTCTCCAGCTTAATCTTCAGATCGTTTACGGTTAAATATATGTCCACAAAGCGACTCTCACTGACATCATTATAGGTGAACACCACTTTGACACGTTTTTCCGGCTTTAGATTGACTTTGACCAACGGATCCAATTTGCCATGCACCTCCAGGAGTTCAGCATAGCGTGCGGGTCGCTCACATTCCGGCTTGTCCATATAGTGTCGGACAAAGGCACGTTCCGCATCCACACGCTCATCCACACTGATCTTGCCACCGCCATTCAACATGGACACATTCGGTAGCCGTGCAATGAGTAGCTGGCGACGCTCATGTTCCGTACACTCCAGCGTTTCCCAGAGTGGCCAATGCTTAACCCGTAGATTCTGCAATTGATCATACTTGGCCAGCTCATCGATGTCCGTCCAACTGTTGAGCTGGGCACAGCTTAGATTGAGCAGCTTCAGGTGTGGAAAGTATTTGTGACTTTCGCTGGCCGAGTCCAGCTCGGCGGTTGTGGCATTTGACGCTTGCAACGATTTGATGGGACACTCGGCCAGCACCAGGGCCTCCAAGCTGGGGAACAATCGACCCAGGCGACAGATTTCCTGCCAATGTTCGATGGGATTGCCCGTAAAGTGTAGCGTCTTGAGTGCCGGATGTGCTTGGGTTAATTTACGCCTGCCATGGCACAAACTGCAACATGTTTCCGTTTCCGTTTCCGTTGTCTCGTTTGCCTCGTTGTCGATCTGTGGCACGCATTGGCAGCTATTGCCCTGTTCATCTGCCGCCGCATCCAACAGCACTGTACTATAATTGTTTAGACTCAAATGCAATTCCTGCAATACTGGCAAATTCTGCAGCAATGCATCCACGCACGTCCAATCCAAATATGTGCCATTCAATACCAGATTCTTCAGATTAAACGTTGGTGGCGCCTCCGGCAGGGCATTGGGTAATGCGCTCATCAATTGATTTTTGCTTAAATTCAAGAATTCAATGCGTGGCATATGCTTTAATATATTAAATACTTCCTGCCAATCCTTGAGCTTATTTTGTGCCAAATCCAATTCACGTACACGCTGACATTTCTCCTCAATACTCTCAAAATCTCCGGCACAATCAATATCGCAATCATTGAGCACCAGCAAAGCGGGCACACTGGTCAGGGGTGAGAGGCGGGGTATGAATATTGAGAATTCCATGCGACTGCCACATTTTGTAACCGTAAAATCATTGGGCAAATCGGAACGCTTATGCAGCTCCGGCTGTAGAGCATTCTCAAATTCGCATTCGGCAAAATATTTGCGCTCGAGCGCCTCCAGCAATGAGGGCATCTCTTAAACGGTGTTGTTTTTGATTTTTTTCTTCTTTTTGTTTTTGTTTACAGTGCGGCCAGTGGCTACACACACAAAAATGAATTATGTAAATTTTTTTTGCTGTTTCGTTTCACTTTTGTTTGTTTTTTTTTTTTGGTTTTGCGTTTTTGTTTTGCTTTGTTACTTTGTTGCGTTTGTGCTGCGCTTGCAGCTTTTGCTTGTAGTTATTGTTGTTGTTGTTACAATTGTCGCAGTTTCTGTCTATTCCTTTTGCTATTACTGTTTCTTCTCCTTCGCTGCTGCTGCGCTGCTGGCTTATTGATTTTTGGAGTACTTAAGCTTCGTTTTACATTGAATTTGTTGTTGCTGTTGTTGTTGCGTGATGCAACTTTTTTGTGCTTAATTTGCGCAGTTTATTGCTGGTTGTTGGCGATTTAAACAAATTGCTGCGCACGTTGCTATTGCTGCTGCTGTTGTTGTAATTGCGCACTAATTTAACAAAATAGTTGTTGCTGTTGTCGTAACAAAGAAATACAACCAATGCGTGTTATGAAGTGGGGGCCACTTGCCAGTCGTCTGCCTGCCTGCCCCTCTGTGTGTTAATATTCCAGTCAATGGCGTTTACTATGACAAAAGTCAGGCCAAAGCTGAGTAAGTCTGGTTTTTCTTTTTTTTTATATTTTTTTGTTATTGTTTTGCTTTTCTAATTGCTGCTGTTGGTAATTTTTTGTTGGTGTCTCTCTGTCCGTTCGCAACGCCACCAAACGCTCAACTAAACCACAATACACAAGAACGAATTCGCCTCCGTGTGTTGTCTGTTTGTATGTATGTATGTATGTGTGTATGTATGTATTCTTCTGGCCCGTTTTGCCAGTCGTCGTCGTTGCGCTGTGTTCGTTTTTTTTTTTGTGTGTGTAGGTCGCCGTCATGCGCACAGGAGCGGATTTGAGGGCAGCTTTTTGGGGGCGGGCGCTAAAACGTGCACAAATTTAGATAATTGTGATTTTTTTTTGTTTAATTTCAAATATTAACTGCGATAAGTTCTCATCTGAAGTAAAATCACTGGCACTTTGCACTTTCTGGCGCTGCTGCCCGCACAGCTCCAATCAGATAAGAACTTATCTAAAAAATTTGGACGCCGCCTGACTGAGCGAAAAGGGCGAATGTTTTTTTAATTACACATATTGCATGGGTTGTTGTGTTTATTTTATTTTTTTTTGTATACACATTTGGGCGCTTTGAACTGGCCCTTGTAAATGTAAATGTTAATGCTTGACTGCGACCTTGCGACGTAAATAAATTCGTTCAATTACGAAATTGTTTTAGCTAAAGCAAATAGAAAATATGTATAGCTGTGCCGCTTTCATTTTTATTTTGTGGGGCAAGTAAAAATAGAATATATTTAGTAGAAAATTATAGAAATATTTATAAAAACACATTTACAATGACCTTGTGCGTTGTGCACTTGGCAGCGGCCCTAGCATAACAAAGGTCTTAGAATTAGGCGCCCCAGCAGCAGATGCCAAATGCGCCACCGTTGTCTGTTTGTCTTTAAAACCAGTTATAAAGTCAACGGTCATAGCACAGTAAGCACACGCTACAACCAACAACCCTCAAAAATAAGAATATGGCAAATTTTTTTATTATGATTGGCAGCATTAAATTAGAAACAAGGGGATGAATGCAAATGTATTTATAAATTGCAATAGCCTTGCTGTCTGTGTTACATTTGTATAATGTGCGCTGTTGTTTGCCGTAACAACTCAATGGGGTTCACTATGCTGACAACTTGAAAGGTGCGCAATAAATGAGCGAGTTTTGACAGTGAGTGGGGGTGGGGGGAATTGGGCCAACCAGAGAGTGAGAGCGTAAGCGAGAGCGTGAGAGCGCGCCAATTTAAAAAAAATACTCTCGCACACCAGCTGTGCTTTGTTGTCGCTGCCAACATATGTTTGTTTGCATTTGTGTATATATATGAAACTGCGCAGCATGTTGAAAGCTCAGCGCTCAGCTGATTGCAATGCATGCTAATGCGTGAGCTTTTCGTGCTCTCTTTTTTTGCTTTGCACGCTCACTCGCAGCTTTACAACAACTACAACACTGCACAAAGTCAATTTAAAACAGATGGCAGCTCTATGACAATGGTTCGGCGTCATTGGGGGCGTTACAAATTTGATTTGCACAAAAGGCATAACATTTGACGCCTGTACCGTACAGTTTTCCCTTTTTTTTTACAAGTCAAAAGTCAATTTGCTTACCGTACATATATACATATATTGAACGATGTCTGTTAGATACACATACATATGAATGTAGAATATTTTCTGCATGCAATGATAGAAATATTTTTATTACTAGTCATGCCATGTGTTGCACTTGGTCAACGAGTATCTGATGAGGGTTCCAATCAATTTACATATGTAGATTTGATTATTGCTGTCACTTTTTGTGCTTTCAAGGAATTTTAAAATAAATATAGTAACTTCCCATGTATGTATGTGTGTATGTATGTACTTGTGTGTTTATATATATTATTTGTTGAATCAATACCAATTGGAGAGTAATAGAGCAATATTTTTACAGATATATTGAAGTACATAAATATTATGTATCATTTTTGATCAAGGGCACAGCTGTATGTGCTTATGAATTTTTTTTAGGTATTATAATTTTTTTTGTGTTTTTTCTGTAAATTGTGAATGAATGAATTATTATCTGTTATTTTTTAAAATTACCTTTAATAGGGGGAATTTTTTTTATTTATAATTTTTTTTTTTTTTTTTAATTTGAAACAGTTTTAAAGCTAACATGACACGATTTCACACCAAATATATACTGAACAATATATTGTCGTCATACATACTAAATTTCAGCATCATAACTCAAGTACTTTCTGAGTTATGATCGTATATCACCATTGAGTTATATTTTTCCTAATTGCCAATTGATTTAAGACCTTGTAACTGATCTAATGCTAACTAGGTTAATACTAAATTCTAAAATCTAACATTTTATGCCTCTATTTAACTCAAAACAAGTATCATCCATTTAATATCACCTTAACACATCTAACAATTTTTGAAAAACAATTTGGGCTCATTGTACACATCAATTATGATGTCGTTGTTATTTTGTTTTTTTTTTTGTTTTTTTTTTTGCTGTCGTCGAACCCCATCGCTCATTTCACAGCAATTTGAAGGCGTCACACGCTATTATAGCCATCAACTTATATACCTACATATATACATTCATATATATACTAAACATATATACATATATACAAATGTACATTCTATAATTATCTGAGAAAGTCGCCACACTTTTGTGTATTATTCTAAAATGCGATTTTGTTATGGTTTGACCGGCATTTCCTTTTCTTACAACAGAAAAAAAACTCAAAATGATGTAAGAACTTAGACAAAATATAATCCATTTGTCAATAGATTTTGTAGTTTAACCCATGAATCGAACTTATTTTATTAGCACTCATATATCATTATTTATAGTTTATTTTTTTTTGTATTTAACTGTTTCGATTTTATTGGACATTTTCATGAAGATCGATTGGCCCGGCGTTTTTGTTATTGGGCCTAGTTTGATGACTGGAAAATTTTTGTAATTAGAAAAATTAGCTATAATATGTTTTTGGGTTTTATTTAATGATTGCGATTTTATTGCCGATTTATGTTTACAAAAAATGTATACATATGTACAAAGCTATGTATATTAACAGATATATGTATATTAATAGTGATTGGCCTCAGTGACTGATTGACTTAAATAAAAACAATATTAGAAACTAGAAAAATTAAACAGAGTTTTAATTGTGAAGAAATTAAGTCAGATTATTAAAAAAAAATAATTATTCACAAGAGCATAAAAATCTTTTGAAAAATTGTTGTGCGATATTTTTTATTATGATTTTTTTTTTTTAACTTATATGTAAGTAAATAATATCACACTTGAATCTGTTTGGAAGAACTCATTTTTTAATATTTTTTTTTCAAAATAATTCAATTAGAAAATTGGAAAAATTTCATCCGAATAATCGAAAAATAGCTGAAAAAACGACTTGCAAATTTTATGTTCACTTTTTAAGAATTTTTTCTAAAATAATAAAATTAGAAAATTTGAAAAATTTCATCCGGATAGAGAGCATAAAAATCTTTTAAAAAAATATTAATATTTTTTAGTATGATTTTTTTTTTTGACTTAAAGCTAAATATTAAAGTTCTATGTAAGTAAATGATTTTATACTTGAATCAATTTGGGAGAACTCATTTTTTAAGATTTTATCCTAAAATAATTCAATTAGAAATAATTTTTTAAGATTTTATCCTAAAATAATCCAATTAGAGAATTTGATAAATTTCATTCGGATAATCGAAAAAGAGCTAAAAACCGACTTGCAGTTTTTTGTTTCTCAATATAATTAGTCTCAAATACGTGGTTAAATTAATACAATTAATATTAAAATGTAATTAATATATTAAAATTTATTTTTAAAAATTAATCTACAAGTTTCTTTAACTGATGAGAGAGGTAAATTTAAGGTAAACAATTTTTTTTTTGATAAAATATTTTCAGAAGTATATACATAGACGACGATTAGAAGGGAATTCTCCCGTCTGTTCCTAGATCTTAACAAAAGCGATTTGACCCGGAAAAAAAACTACAAACACCAGCTAGTACTTTCATATAGTATTCGTTATATATTTATGTATATATATGCATATATCAAAGCACAAATCAGACGAAAAATTGTTCAAATCAATTGCGTCAATATAAATGCGCCTAAGATGTTGCAGATTTGTTGTTATATTTTTTTTGCTGTTTTTTTTTTTGCCCATTGATCGTAAACTTGTATAAATTGTTTTGTAAAATGGAAAATTTTGACTTTTTGTATTTTGTACCGACAACATTTAACGACTTAAATGAAATGGCAAAACGTAAACAATTTGCAGCAGCTATGAAAAACAATTTTCTTGTCTCCAAAAATTTTCTTAGTTTCAGTCTAGACAGTCATTTTTTTTTTTTTTCATTCTTTATCTTAATTTATTTAAGTAGAGCAGGGAGAGAGAGAGAGAGGGAGGAGTGAAGTGCGTGCTTTGTTTTGACTTAAGAGAGCAGCTGAACAAGTGGTTAACCTTGCGTATGAGTAATATTTTATTTAATATTTATTATGCTCAAGTTTTGATTGCATTTTAAATGAACTTGATATATTTTATGATTTTCATTTTGTGTGACCCATTTGCGAAACTAACTAAAAAGAAATAAATATTTTTCTTATGCTCATAAATTTCCAGTCAATAAATATGTTCACTGAAATCATATAAACATTCCATTCCATTTTTTTTTATGACAAATTGGCAAATTGATAAATTGAATCAATGACATTAACTGTATATATTCTGGCTGACTAGCTGATTGATTGATTGAATGGTAGCTTGTCCAGTTGATACTACTGCTGGCGTTGACAGCTGCTCATTAGTTGCCACAATATTTATTCGCAGAGACAACAAGATAAAGTATTTTCAATTTTAATGCCACTTATTTAATACCCTGTAGTCAGAAAAATGTGAGTTAAGGAGGGATGACACTATAAAGTATATAAATTTTTTTTTAAATCAAAATTTTGTTTGATAAACTCTCGTTGCAATGTTTTGAAACGTTTCTAAAGGTTACAGGATTTATCAAAAATATATTATTTAATTTTTAATTTATATTTTACTATTCTCCTTTCAACATATTACAGCCTCAATGTTGTTAAAATTTTTTTAATATTTAGTAAATGTTTTTTTTAGGATATTATTCATTTATATCTAGATATTTCGTTAAGTTCTCTTTAAAGACCCAAAAGTTATTAAATTTTAGCTCTCATCTCTCCCTCATAAATCGATTTAAGAACTTATATATTCTGTTGATATTATATCTGTATATTTTCGTATATAAATAAATCATTATTATATTTATTTTATCGGCATAATTTCAACCCACACCCAAAATTTCATTCTATTATTCAAGCTAATCAATTTTGTGTATATAATATTAAATTATTTTTTTAGTTGCTTTTTAAGCCGCACTTTGAACAATTGTCCAGGGTATGTTCTAGTCTGCCTCTTAAATAATTTAACTTGATATTTTTGTGCCTTGTTGCCTGCTTTTTTCACGCTTCAAATAATTTTGTTGCCAACGTTAATTTAATATGCGACATTTGCACTTTTCGGTCAGCGTAAAAAAAACCCAATGATAACCCTACTGAGGGTCCATTGTTGTGGTTGTTGTTGTTGTATCTCTGGATCGGCATCGTTATGTGGCTTGGATTTTATTTTTATTTATACTTTTGCTCTTGGCTTAAACCCTCCAGTGGCCACAGCGGTTATTCTTATTACTATTATTTTTTATTTTTTATTATTTTGCAGCGAAAGTTCAATTAAACTGATGCACTTCGTGCTTGGCTCGTAAAAACCAAAAAATTACTTCATGCTTGATGTATTTTAACACTTTCACAGCTAGATTTTATGCATAAAGCTTATAATAAAAAATTGAAGCTTTAGTTTAGTGTGAGTTAAGTAATAAGAACTTCTATTATGGCTAGATTTGAAAGTGATAAAGCTGAAAACTTTTTAAGAACTTATTTACAGCTTTAAATAAAGCGCTTTTTAAAAACTAAAAAATAAGCAGCTTTTTGAGTTTTTATTGCTGAAATAAAGAGCTTTAAAGTACATAAAGCAAAGAGCTTTTTATGAATTTACTTTCTGCTTAAACAAAGCGCTTTTTAATAACTAAAGACAAACAGCTTTTCCAGCGTAAAAAGCTCAGTTTTTTGCCTAATTATACTTAATAGTGTAGTCCATTCAAAGATTATTAAAAATAAGCAGCTTTTCAACTATTAAAAGCTCCGTGATCTGCCTAATTGCTCATAGTGCAGGCCATTCTAACATTATTAAAATTAAGGAGCTTTTTAATTGTAAAAAGCTCAGTTAACTGCTTAATTTCCAAGCTTTAAAAGCTCATTTAACTGCTTAGTTGCTCACAGTTCATTCAAAGATTATTTCAAAATTCTAACTCCACTTTCAGCTAGTGTCATTATTAGTACTTTTATAATTAAACTTCAAGGTTTACGAGGTTTGACGAGGCTGTAAATATTTATTGTTATTATTATATTGTCAGCTATCTGACTGCTTACATTCGCCAAGGTCACATTATGTATAAGTTAAAATATCAAGTTAAAATAAAAAATAGTCATAATTTAGCATTAGAACATAACACTTGTTAAATGCTGTTGACTCATTTGATTACCCTACTGATAATACTTATCATGTTTGCCTAAAATAACTATAACTTTCAAACGCTCAAAGATAATGTACACAAACTATAATCTATATATATTAAACTGTTCAAACTGATTGACAGATTGACTGACTGATTGGCGACTGACGAGCAGGCCGAACGGTACAAGTCAGGAAAATTGCAATTTTTACGGTAGTCTTCCTGTTATATTTTAAGTTGGCAACTCTGGAAATATTTTATTAAAAATATATCGGAAAGTGGGGAAAAAATGCATTTGAAATATTGTATGAAAATCTCAGCTGGAGCGATGCTACAATTAAAGTAGCATTGTAGAGCTACAATCATATTAGTTTCTTTTTTTTTTGGAGCGGGTAGCGTATCAATGCACGCCGTGTAGAGTCCTTTATTTGTTTGTATATTCCAGCTAATTGTGTTGGCATCTCTGAATCATCAACTATTGAATTATTAAATGTGCAGACACACGCCCAACGGAGGCCTAAGTATTCAATTCAAATGCACTTTCTGTAACATTTGTACGTAATTGCAGTTTGCAGTGCATTTGAGCTCATTATGTGCAATTAGTGGTAGTCTCCTCCTTTTACTTGGACATAAAGCAATAAAATGGGACGGTCAAGTCAACTGGCTAACTGAATTATTCATAACCAGAAGCAGAAGCCGGCCAGAAAGGCATAAAAGACTTTACCTACATATAGTATACGTACTTATATATACTATATATATTTCTCTCTCGGTATAATAGTGGTAGTAGCAGCTCTAAAGGGGCGCAATTAATTTGCTGGCAATAATGAAATCTAGGACAAAATGTTGGTAAAAGGAAATCGTTGACAGTTGGCATACAAGCAGAACTTAAGACTCTTCTGTGTGTATTTTTGCTTTATGCATATGTAACGAGTATTATTTCTATATAATTGAAGTGTATTTGACTTAAAGGATACCCTGTTTAAGGGAATTTAAATTTAAAGTAACATTTTAACATAATTTATTTAAGTCGAATAACTATAGTTTGAATTATGCGATAGTAATAAAAGTTATGGATTAAATTTATAATATGAATATAAAAATCAAAGCGAAATCTTATATAAAAGGTGGTTGTAATTTGTTTTAAACGAATTTTACATTTTTGTTTAATTTAAATTAATTTAGTTTTGCGCATTGAATAAAGCTTAAAATTAGAGATTATTTAATCTATAATATCAGATTGTAATTTAATCAAATGTAGTTTTAATTTGTTTTTAAAAATTTATGAGATTTTTATGTTTCTTTTTTTGTTTGGTTTTTATTCAAAATAATTTGAATTATACTTAAATTTTACAGATATTTGAATTTATAATATGCTGAGATATGCAATTAACAAATATCAGCTTTTAATTTAGTTAAATATAGTTGAAATTTGATTTTAAAATTGTGAATGAGAAATCTTCTTCTTCTGCCTGTTACAAAACATTTCTAAAATTGCATAATACCCATTTATGCAAAATATTGCAGTACAGAGAATGTTAAAAGGACTTTGCTGTCCTGAAACACCTGAACACAGTTCCACAGTTCCAGATTGAAAATGAAATCATTTGTCAGCTGCAGATTGCAGTTACACACGTATGCAAAAGCGTTTCTTGGCCTAGATGGGCTTGAAAGTTGGCAAGTAGTATGTATAAGGGCTTGTATCTGTATCTGTATCTCTTGTATCCCTGTATCTGTATATCAATTGTTCGCATTTACACTTCTATAGTTCCTTTTTTTGGGTCATGTTTTAATCAAACTAAAATGCCAGGCAAACTAAACGATTTTTGTTCTTTGCAATGCTGAAGTAGACAGAATTTCTGTATTCAAATTTTACATTTCTTTTTCGGTTAAGCGACGTGTAAATTGCAAAATCTGTTAACTGGCTTGGCAGGATAAAGAAAAAAAGCAGGTAAAAATGTAGAGCTCAAGAATGAATCTAAATTTGATTTTTATTCATTTATTTTTAAAAGACTTTTGTTAAGTCTGAATAGATACGAATTAAATGCATGCACACAAGAGAATAAAGTTTATATCAATTTAAATTTTAAACCCTTTACTCCTTAATAAATAGTAAAAGCGGATCATATAACTGTAATACGCATCTCCGACAATATAAAATAATAATGCTATTCTATTCTGTTTCTTCATGTACATAAAATCAAATACAGCGACCTGCAAGCAATATTACGTTGAACTGCTTGATGTTCAATTTCCAATTGCACTGCTTGACTTAACATGTTTATTTACATATATCTGAGTTTAGGTATCACAAACTTTGTACAGGGTATTGCATAGTCCACTATAACACTCTTACTACTTCATAAAAACGATTTGAACTGTTCGTCGTTTGTAATTCTCAACTGGTTGTAGTTAAAATTTGATAACAAGCGTCATGTTTACACTTAATATGTTGGAAAATTCCCTGTATCGGTCTGCATTGTTGCTTCCGAAGCAATTCCCAAAAAAATTCTTTTTTTATTTTTAATAATTACTTGTGTGCAATTTGCAATCATCCATTTTCATAATTGTTAAACACGTCGATTGATTTCTAATGAATTAAACTGTAATTTATTTATATAATTTAGAAATTTTTTTTTTTTCCTTTTTTTTTTAACTTTTATTTTGATTTGAATTATTTTTTTTTCAGAAAGTATTTTAATTTCAGTTAAAACAAAACAGCTAAAACTTTTCTGAAAAAATAAGACAAAATGACAAAAAAATCTAGGGAAAATGGGATAAAAAACAAATAGTCCTTATTGTTATAAACAGGAAAACATTTTTTTTTTATAATGTTATATTTAGTTTGCCAATAATTTTAATGCATCTTCGATGACTTGAGTCATCAAAAACAAAGACAGATTTCCGGATGTTTGACATATTTTCCAGCTGAAGCTGATAAAAACAGGTTATATCTATCTGGAAAAAAAGGCCAAATTGGCAACACTGATTCATTTACATGAATAAAAATTAAGAATTTTTTTTTTTATAGCATTGGATAATATAATTTAGCAAGAATAAAAGTAAAATATATTTAAATATTTATTTTTTTTTAAATTTTTAGATAAGAAGTTAAAGTGAAATATAACTCTGGATATTCGATAAATCCATTATTGATTTGATTTCTAATGAATTAAGTTGCAATTTATTTGCATAATTTTGAAATGGTTTATTTTTCTTAATTTTTATTTTGATTTAGACAACTGCCATTTTTTTTTTTTTGTTGTCGGTTTTTTTTGATTATATTAATTTTATAGCAAGTATATTCAATTGGAATTATTTAGTTATTAGCAAGAATAAAAGTAAAACATATAAAAATGTTTAAACCTTCTGATAAATATTTAATTTATCATTGTTATTTTTAGATAAAAAGTTAAAGTGAAATATAGCTGGCTATTAGATAAATCCATGTTTTTGGGATTATCGATTTACTCTCGTGTATTGTTATTAAATGTTGTTACTTATCATTTTGGCATAGTAATTAGAAATATTTTTCTTTTTTGTTTTTTGTATTATTTTGCACATTATCATTGCTCGCTCGATGGCCCATTTAATGATGGCCATTTGGCATTTGGTGGTTCGTGGTTCGTGGTTCGCTGATTAGTGGTCTGATGTTGGCGTGCCACAAAGTTATCAAATGCCGCCTCAATGAATCACTTTAAGTGCGATAATTTTGTTGTCTAACCACAAAATTTTGATATCTCCTCGCTGAACTTGAAACTGTTGTTCACAACTTTTTGTATAATTTGCATATTTTGAACGCCGGACAATTTGTTTTATTTAAATTTGTTAAGATCTCAGCTGTGAGCTGTTGTTATTTATATTTAAATTCCTTTTTTTTGTTGTTGATGCTCTTCATCAATCAAATGTTTGTTTGAGGCACCAAAACAATTGCAAATTCATTGTAATTTGTTTGAACAGCTGTCGTGGCAAGTGAAATACAAAATAGCAAGTGTAGGGGATTTATATGTTCTGGGGTACCTTTGTTTGCAGACAGATTATTTGGATGTTGCTTTTGACTTTAAAGACTTTCGCCTACGTGCACGGACACGCAAATGTGCAATGACAGTCTAATGATAATTACGTAAGTGGCCGCCGGGGGGAGGTGAGGTGAGGGAACTGTGACTGTAACTGCCCAGCGTGTCGCATGTGTGTGTTGACCAAGTAATGTGTGTAAAAAAGCCACAATGATACGAGTTGAAATCGTGAGAGACTAGAATATACATTTATTATTACAGAGAAGACTATTTATTTTAATGTCAGTTGATAAAGCTTTTTCTTATTACAATAAAAAGCTTAAATGTGCTTTTAAAATTTTACTTTAATTTTTTTTAAAGCTAATCAGCTTTTTAAGCTTTCCTTTAAAAAATTTCATAGTACCATAATTTTTACACAAAAGCGTATTTATTTGAATGTCACTTGATAAGGCTGTTAGTTAAAGGCGATAAAAAGCTTTAATGTGTTTTAAAAATTGAGGTAATTTATAAAATGGGCAAGCTTTAAATCAGCTGATGCTTTAATCAGCTATTCAAGCTTGACCAGCTAATAAATTGATAAAATTTTACAAAGCACACTTGCAAGCTTTTTATCGGCAATTAGACTAATAGCTTTCTCAAGTGCACATTATCAGCTGAGAAGTTACACGAATTAATTTCATAGTAAGATTAATATTACACAAAAGTTTATCTATTTAAATGTCACTTGACAAAGCTTTTAATTAAAGGCGATATTTATATTTAATGTGCTTTTAAAATTGAGTTAATTAATTGCTGTTTAAGCTTTCACTTATTAATTTCATAGTACGATTATTATTACACAAAAGTCTATTTATTCAAATGTCACTTAACAGCTTTTTTGTTTAAACGCAATAAAATTGTTTAATGTGCTTTTAAAACTTAATAAATCAATCTGTTGTTCCAGCTTTCATTTAAAAATTTCATAGTAAAATGCTTTTAGCCTTATTTCAAGTCGTTAATGTGCTTTTAAAGCTCATTAAATTGTTGACTAGCTAGGCCAGCTTTAAGTAAATAAAGTTAAATTTGCAAAACTTTTTTAAACCGCTTTGCAGCTTCAATTTGCTTTTAAGCTGAACACAGTTTGTCGAGCTTTCGGTTTTATTTAAGAATATTTTAAGCTTTAATCACTTAATATGAAGTATGAATCAAAATTATATCTCTAAACAATTTTCGATATTTAATCTCACTTAAAGTTTTCATGTGCTTTTTAGTTAATTAAACTTTTGGCTAGTTAGTCGAGCTTTCTTTTTAGTTTTTAAGAAAAATTTTAAGCTTTGATCAATTGATATGAAATAATCATTTTAAATTTTTTTACAATTTCAATTTTCAATATTTAGTCTCACCTTAAGCTATTCGAGTTTTATTTTTTGATTACTTATGAATTTTTTTAAACCTATTTTTTCCTCATCTCTCGCTTGCTTTTAAAGCCAGATAAAAGCTAAATCTAAACTGTTTTGTCATGATGAAGCTATAGCTTTCAGCTGCTTAGTTAATCTTTCTGTTGAAGCTGACAAAAGGCTGCCTAATTACCATTTTCAACTAGTATCATTGTCACTTTTTGGTATTGTTGCTGGTCTTAATCCACATTTAACGCCTGATGCGCCACATGAAGGTTGTGCCCCATCAAAAAAGTGGCACACCACACACACACAAATACACACACACAATACATGAAAATAAACCAGCGGCAGGCATAATTATAATTATCATGAAATTGAGTTACGTTGTCAGCAGCGGCCGGGCACCACAGGGCGTATGAGCAATAACAAGAGTAACTTTGCCATAAACCCACGCAACATGTTAACTTTATACAAAATTATTATTATATATATAAATATATATATTTATATATATATTTCTTATTATGTATACACATAATTCTAATTGCAGTTTGCTGTAGTTTTGCAATTGATTTATTTAATCAACTGTGAACAGGAAACAAACTCAAATCAATTATTTGTATTAAAGTTGACTGAAGATAAAATTGAAGCAACTCTACACAAATAGCTTAAAGAGTTTTGCAATTTTTCATAGTTCTTTTTATTATTTTTATTATTTCTCTCTTATCACATTTTCAACTTTGAGCAAAATGAAATTTTTGCTTACCCAAAAAAATTCTTTGCCAAAACTTTTACAACTATCAAATTCAAGTTAAAGCTCAAATATAAATTGGTTACATGATTTTTCTTATACAATTTCAAGTTGAGCGTATGAGCTTAGTTTAATTAAAAGTTGAACTGACATTTGATTACGTTGTAAGCCACGTGCCAAGTAATTAATACAGCAAAGATTGTTGATGAAGAGGGCAGAGCTGATGACATAACTGAAGACACTTTAATTAATATACATAAATATATGTATTTTAGTTAAATTAAATTTGAATAAATTTGATGGCACTTGTGGTAATATTTTTATTATATGTAAAGCATGATAGCATACTTTTTTGTGGGTGTGTTTGCCTAAAATTAATTTATTAAAAAGTTGGAACTATTGAAATTACTTTTATATTTAAATAATGTTGTTGTTGGCAAAAACTTGTATAGGATAGGTTTAATAAAACAATTCGTAATAAAGGTGGCTAAGTTTAAACAAAGTAATTGAAATTAGAAATATAATATATTCTCATCCAATGAGTTTTGGCTTTGCAAAAAATAATTTTTTTTTTAGTTTTTTGCATCAATTTCGATTAATAATGGAATAATCTCAGAGCCAGTAAACTTTTTATACTAATTTTGATGTTTGCAATCGATTGAGAAGGAAATTTAGGAATTCTATTTTTTTCAAAATTTTTACAAATTTCTCAAGGGGGTAGTAAGGAAAAATTGCAAAAAATTCGAAAAATTTGTTTTTGCCAAAATTCAACTATAAATCAATCTAGGAGACAAACCAAGCTCAAAATGACTTTTCGCATGAAAATCTTTTCAGTTTTGACCAAGTGGTGAGTATTTGAAGTCTCAGAATTGCATTTACTATGAAAAATTTCTATTGTCAAAGAAAATATTATTCCTAGATTCTTAGCTCTTATAACATTGCCAAAACTGAACCGATTGAATAGCGTATTGTAAATTTTATCATTTTTTCTGCTCTAGTTTGATTTATCATAATATATTTATATTCTAAAAATTTTTTTTCCCAATTTATCTGGTTTACGGATATCGAATTTTCATAAATAACTCTTTTCCAAGATTTCTCCTACGAATTTTGAATATTTCTTTGCTCATTGATTAATTTTAATATAATTTGTATTATATAATATAATTTATATAATTTCTTTACTTTCCATAATTAAATAGCACTAGCTATTGGGTTTTCAGTTCAAAATTAGTTATACATCCACAAAGAAAAACAATGTAATTTTCTATGTTAAATTCGCTAAAATTCTGTTAAAATGTTGTTAATATAGTTAATGTCCTAACTATAATTTTTTCTTATGTAGAATTCTATAAACTTTTACTGTTTATAAATTCAATTTGAAAGCTTATAGAATTATTAGATATTAAGCTTCCAAGACAAGACTTATACGGTGTGCTCATCGGTTGTCGGGCAGTGTATATTAATGTGGCATTTTTTTTTTTTTTTTTTGAGTTTTTCCTACACAGAGAATAAAAATTATACTCAAAATGATATTTAAGATATTTGTGATATTTTATTATTTTATTTTATATAATTTTTTTTTTTTGGCAAATATCTGATTAACCAATTTTTATAATTCTTCTTTTATTTTTTAACATTTGCCATACTTCAAGCCTTAACAAAATTAAACCAAAAATCATTTTACATTTTAGCTTTATCTATATTCAATCTTTAGCCCTATTTAAGATATTTGTGATATTCTATTTTATTTTTTTTTATTTATTTTTTGGCAAATATTTGATTATCCATTTTAATAATTTTTCTTTTGTTTTTTAACATTTCCCAGATTTCAAACCTTAACCAAATTAAACCAAAAATCAGTTTACATTCTAGCTTTATCTATTTTCAATCTTTACCCCATCACATCAGCGGCATTTAGCATTTCGTTGTTGCCATTTGAATGCGCCCATTGAGTTGTTTGCTTAATGCAAACAATTGACAAAGTAATTGCAATTGTTGTTTGGCACATTTGAAGGCACGTTAACTGTAATTAATTGGTAAATGTGTCGAGCGTGGAGACACAAATGCGATGTGTCTGCCCAGCTCAGTTTAGAGATGTCAATCAGACTCAAGCTACAGATTGTGCATTTATGATTGTGAACTGGGAAAAAAACCTTTAACATGACTTGGCTTGCTTGACTAGCTGTGGCATGCAACATGTTGCGACGACAATTAGGTGCTTTTAAGACTTCTTAGCTACATTACGTTTAATCCTTGGAAAAGTAGATACCAAGTACGCCAAGTGCCTGGCATAAAAGGACGCGATGTCATTTAAGTGCCATTCAAGTTAATTGCACAGGTGTGTGTGTGTGTAGAGGGGGTGTGTGTGTGGAGGGGGTGTGTGTGGTTGTGTAGTGTGTGTGATAGTATATAGTTATGTCTGTGCCTCTGCCTCTGCGATACTTTGGCTCAACGTTGCGTATGAGCAACTTTTGAATAATTAACTCACTTCAATGGCGCCTTTTTTGTCGCGCTTTTTCTCTCTCTCTCTCTCTCTCTCTGCGCTCTCTATCTCTTTTTTGCATTGTGGCACGCTCGCTGTCTCAGGCTGCCACTTGATGTGGAACGTTATAAAGTAAAAGTGCGCTGCAAGAACATTTCATATGCATAAATTAAAATGCAACCACAGCACACACAAAGGGAGAGAGACCCAAACCCCCTTCCAGTCTAGCACTTTGCAATGTTCTTAATGGCAGTTGACATGCTGGTATGTGTGTGTTGTGTGTGTGTGTGTGTGTGTGTGTTGATGTGTTGCATGAAATATTATAAAATACACGCTGACTTCATAGTATCCCATATATTATTGCATTTTTGGCCTCTGACACTTTCTCAATAACTTTGGCAACAAAGTTACATTTTTCATTAGCACACACACACACACACACACACACACGCACACACACACACACTCTCACACAACCGCAAACTACTATGAATTCTTTAAAGTAATTTAACAATTTCCATTTTTGGTATAGGCTTTGTGAAAGTCTAGTTATATGTTTAAATATAAATTAAAACTTTTAAAAGAAAAAAATTCTTAACTTAAAAATGCATTTTTTAAGACAAAGTTTAAACTTGATTCAAAGTTTTTTTCGAATTTTAAGAAACTATTTAAGATACTTAAAAAATTCACTCTATGTTGTGTAAGATGCTTAAGCAGAAACTGTAATTATTATAGGTTTTAATAGAAAAATTTGGAAATAGTAAAATATAGTAAAAACTACACTGAGAGACTTTATACGGCCATAACTTAGTCAAAATTCATCCGATTTTCATTTGGAATAAGTTTTTGATCATGTTTTAGTCCCTAAATTGATTTCTTCTTAAAATCTGAAAATAAAATTTTAGACATATTTCTAAGATATTTTCTGACCTGTTTATTTTGTAGAAGCTGCACTAAGGAACTTTATACACCCATAACTTAGCCAAAACTCATGCGATATCTATTTGGAATAAGTTTATGATCATGGTTTAGTCTCTAAATTGATTTCTTATTCAAATCTGAAAATTAAATTTTAACATATTTTTTAAATATTTGATGGCTTGTGATTTCTATAGAAATTACTCAGAGAAACATTATAAACCCACAAGTTGCTGAAAATTCGTCCGATTTTAATTTGGAATGACGTTTTGGTCATGGTTTTGTCTCCAAATTGATTTCTTATTAAAATCTGATAATTACATTCTTAACATATTTCTTATATATTTTCTGACAATTTTATACACCCAAAACATAGTCAAAACTCATTCGATTTTTTTTCGGAATAAGTTTTTAATTCATTTCTTATTTAAATCTGAAAATGAAATTTTTGAAAAATATTTAAAATATTTTTTGGCTTGCGATCTCTATAGAAATTACCCAGAGAATAAACCCCTAAGTTGCTCAAAATTCATCCGATTTTAATTTGGAATGACGTTATGGTTATGAATTTGCATCTGCTTTGATTTCTCGTTTAAATCTTAAAATAAAATTTTTGACAGCTTTTTTTTTAGGTATTTTCTGACTGATTTCCATAAAATTTTCCCTGACATTTTCTGACTGATTTCCATAAAACTTTCCCTGACACAATTTATACACCCATAACTTTGTCAAAATTCATGTGATTTTTAATTAAAATGAGATATATATCATTGCTTCACTAGATTTTTCATTTAAATCTGAAAATGAATTTACTGTCACCATTAATAGGTATTTTAGCTATTTTAAATATATTTTATTTAAGTGTAAAAATTCACTTAAAAATTAATTAAAGAACGCAAAATATTGAAAACCATTAGCATCATTAAAAAATACAGATTAACCATTTTTTGACAGGATTTTGAGCTCAAAAACTATATTTTTGTCCGAAATTCGCATTAAAAACTTATATAGTCTATTGTAAAATTCTGTTCCAAGAACATTGACATTTAAAGTTAAGGAATAACTATTACTTTAACTGTTATTCAACTAACTTAACCAGTTATAATAGATTTGTAAACAAATCTATTCAAAATGTTGCTAAATGTTATCTGTAAAAGTCTTAAGACATTGCGAAACTTTTTGAAAACTTGAAATAAGTATTTAAACATCAAGTTCTTTCACTTGATGCACATGCAACAGCTGTTGCTAAACTTTTGCAACAAGTTGGATGAACTTGTGCACCCTTGCCACACCAATGCACCACAAGATGCATCATTTTGTAGCAATGTCGCACTGCTGACTCATTGACATTGGAAAGGTTTTTATTTTCTTTTAAAATATTTTTATTTTTATTTGTCGCTTGTTGCACATATTGGCAATGGCGCAACTTGCAACTTATACATATAAAGAAATATGAAATCGATATTATTGATCTATATACATATGTGTATATATATCTATTGTGGGTTGGCTAATAGTTCTGACCTTATTGCGAATTGCGTTTTGAGAAATATTTGCACAGTTTTGTCATTACAACTGATTGGCCAATCGTATGGCATGTAAATATTTGCAATTACTCAGACAACGCTCTTTATATATATGATAGATGCTATATATATATATGATATATACGTTTCACTTTGATGTTGCCAATCATCAAAAAATTAAGGAACAAAGAAACAATCACGGAATCATTGTGTATTAAAATTTTGGTTGTAATATCTTTGTTTATACAAAAAGTCGCGCTGCTTGTTGCAACTTAGTTGGCGTGAATAATTTCCACTAAATACAATAAAACCATTTAGCTGCAGGCATTAAAAATTTGCATAGAAATGAAAGCATCGCAACCGGAACTGTGCCACAAAATAATCAAAAAAAAAACAAACAAAAAAAAAAAACAGTTGATGAGCTTCTGTTTTGTGGGTTTTATACATTTGCGGGTATTTTTTTTTGCAAGCCCCGCGGATGTAAATAATAAAAAGCACATTAAACAGCATTTTCTTTCATTTCGAAACGAATACGTAAACGAAACAATTCCCCAGTTCTCTCAGAAAGTGAAACAGAAACACGCTCAAAAGTATACTATAGTTTTGTGTAAAGATTCAACGGAACGACGCTTTGACACTTGGTCCGGCTGCCTCTGCCGCATTACTTAGAGGGGGGCTGCGGCCACGGCCCACTTACGGAAAATGCACTGTGCACTTAAATGGGCATTAGATTTTCCTATAAAGTTTATTACAATACTCTAAAAAGAAAGCGGGCGAGCGAGCTTAAAATACTTTCTAAAAGTATGTAATATGCATGTTGGGGGTGAAATTGAAGGAGAAACAGATTTTGGAAAGTTTTTGTTTTTTTATTAGAAAAGATGATTGTAGGGCTTATAATAAATTGTTATATTTAATGAAGAGAACTAAAAGGTTATTCAAGAAAAACTACATTTATAAATAAAGCTTGTTTAAGCTCTTGAAAATATTTTAAAATATTTATAAACTATCACTAAATTTAATATAAAAATATATGCGAAATTATAGCGAATAGAATTTTAAAAGTAATTTTCACTCTAAATATACGATTAACACTGAATTTTAGCATTTAAAAATAAAAATCTGGCTATTTTTTAAAGAAATATAATATTAGAAAAAAATGCACGGAAATCAAATATTTATAAATTATTCTTAAATTTAAAAAATATAAATGAGCAAAATTTTAGGGAAAATAATTTTAAATAATTTTTACCTAAAATATAATACATGTTTTAATTGAATATTAGAATTGTGATAATTTTTTAAGGACACATATTATTAGAAAAAAAAATTTTTAAGAAATAAAATATTTTTAAATTATCTTTAAATTTAATATAAATAAAGCGAAAAATCAAATTTCTCTAAATTATTCTTAAATAAAAAAATAGAAAAAAATTATAAGAAAAATGAATTTTTTATAATTTTTACCTTAATTGAATTTTTAATTGAATATTAGGATTTGCAATGAATTTAAGCGTTTAAAAGGAAAATTCTTTTTTTTTTTAAGGAAACATATTATTAGGAAAAGAAAAAAATCTTCAGTAATCAAATATTCATAACTTATCCTTAAATTCAATATAAATAATGCGAAATTATAGCAAAAAGTTTTTTTAAAGTCATTTTTACTTAAAATATAAAAACACTAGTTAATTGTGTATAAGATTTGCGTTGAATTTAAGCATTTAAAAAGAAAAAAATCGGGATATTTTAAA
>JAWNNH010000396.1:0-164521 GCA_035043045.1 Hirtodrosophila alboralis | reverse complement strand
AAGAAATAAAATATAAGAAACAATAAAATAAATAAAACATTTTTAAATTATGAGATGAGTTTAGTCGGCTCGAGGTCAGACTAAAATCATCTCCTAACAAACTAAAGTCACCAAAAAATCATAACATTTTTAAATTCTCCTTAAATTTAATATAAAAAGTGTGTGAATTTATAGCGAAAATGATTTTTAAAATAATTTACTATAAAACATGTAGTAATTGGCTATAAGAATATTGCAATGAATTTAAACAATTAAAAAGAAAAATCGGGATGTTTTTTTAGGGAAATATAAAATTAGAAATAGCATAAATAATATTTTGCAAATTGGCAATACATAATAATTTTAAATTAAAAAAATATTATTTCACATTAATATTATATTATTGTATTATTAATTTTAGTATTAAAATATTAAAAAAGCAGCTAAAGCAATTTTGTTATTTTTGTGAAGTTATAAGCACTTTAATATCTTTAACAAAATACAAACTTGCAACATATTTATAGTGCATGTAAAATGACCAGAACCAGAATACTACTTAAAAGAGCATTAAATCTTCGTTATAGCGCAATTACATGAACGTTTTTCATGTTTTGTTTCTTGTTTCCCTTTTTTTTTTTTTGTGTATTTTTCGTGTTTTGCGGCCGGAACAGGCCCTGTGCCCAGTCTTTCCCAACCGTCTGTTGCAAATTGTGGCAGCTGCTACTTGGGCCACTTGCTGCAGCAGCAACAGCATGGCTGCCACATATTTTTTATGCCCCTCATTTTCATGTCCAATTTTGCTTTTGGCGCACGTTGAGCCTAAAAGACTGCACTTGAAAATTTAATAGACGCTGCAGTAGTTTTATTAGGCCTGCCCTGGAGACTATATACAGACTATATATACTATATAGTACCTGAACCCTAAGACTACTGAGACTTCTTTCTGCCAGTGCAGTCCTTACTGAAACTAATGGCCAACTTGCCACACTGGCTGTGGCATTTTATGATGACCAAATTTTATGATGACTTTGGTGTGCACTGTCTGGGCACGTCTGTCGTTTCATGGACTCAAATGAAATGTGAAATGTAATCGAGAATGTGCCCTGCCATGTTTATTTGCCTTCCAGCCAGAACCCAACCAACATGGCCAACAAACCAGCGAAGCATCCATTCGGGCCAATGTGCCAATTGAGTTTAATTTGTTGAATGCCTTTTGACAGATTTCAAAATTAACTCTGGTGGCACACACACTCGACTGCATCACCAAAGCAAATCAAATGATATGTAACCCCCCCACTAACTGGTTGGATAATAACAATATATAAACAAGTCGAGACAATGACATAGACAAACATTGACTAAAGTTTTTAGCCCGTATGCGAATGTGATTGAAGGCATTTAATATTGGCTTCGACTTGATATGACATTAGCTGAAAGTGACAATTAAACTGTAGAACTAATGCTATCGATTGGAATAAGTAATGCATTCTGTCTAATTGTCATCAATTTGTTGAGCATTCAGCTGTGAATATTCTCACAATACCAAGGTTCGTTATAGCTATAATTTATTTTATAAATGAATCACTTGACAGCATTAATTTTTTTTGGAAATACAATATTTTTTAAGGGATATATATCCACATTTTTGATAAATTTCTTTTCTTTTTAATTTTAATGTTTTTTGGCCAAGAATTAAAAATTATTTTGCAATAAAGACTTTTATATGGGGATAAATACAAGAATTAAAAATCAACTTGCAATAATGACTTTTATATGGGAATATATTCAAATTATTATAAAATGATTTTTGTTACTTAAGAAAAATCTATAAATTTAAAAAGAGAAAATTTATCGAAAGTTTTGTACACTCCAAAAATATTTTGTAATTTTTTTTTAAATTTCTGACAAAATGTAAAATTAATTGATATTTTGGAAAATTACCAACAAAAATTGCAAATTATTAAATCATGTTTAAATGAAAAGATTAAGAGGTTAATATTTGTTTATTTCTGTATAATTTTTTTTACCAAATATTCAAAAATTCATAATTCTAAATTTTTGTAAAATGATTTCTAATTCTTGAGAAAAAACATTAAATGTAAAAAGAGAATATTTGTCAAGGTTTTTTTTCACTCAAAAAGTAATTTGTAATTTTTTTTTAAATTTCGGATAAAGTTAAAAATAGATTGATATTTTTGAAAATTATTAAAAAAAAAACTATATATTAAAATCCTGCTCAAAACGCAAAGATTCAATTTTGAGAACAATTTTTGTATATTTTTAAATGATTTTTTTGACAAAATATTTAATAAAAAAAATTTCATCATTTTAAAATCACGTTCAGAAAGCAAAGATTAAAATTTATTGTATTTTTTAAATGATTTTTTTTAAAAAAAATATTCAAATATTCCTGCTTAATACTTTAAATCGTGCTTTGAATATTTTAAAAACGGTTTTGGAAACATTAACAGAGCAATAGAAATTGCCAAATTATGCACAATTAAGATAAGTTTTGAAATTTCTTTTTTATCTGTCATTTAATCCTATTATGAAGCTTTTAAGGTGCTTTGCGGAGCATAGACTGAAAACAAGATTTTTTTAAATTGTTTTCAATTAGAGCTTTAATCTTGAGAGATTAATCTTACCCTCGTTAAATTAAATTCTAATTGTAGCTTTTAATCTGCTTGTTATTGAATATCAATTTATATTCAATCAGTTAAGCTTTAAGCACTAAGATATTACTCATAAATTAAATTTAAATACAGCTTACAGCATTTAACTTGTTTTTTCGCTAATTTTACCAACAATTTTCTGTACAATCTTTAGCTGCAACTTCCACATAAATCGAGCTAAAGTTTTGTATTCATTGCAAGCTCCATTTAAATGCAAATAAATTTCAGATCTAAAATCATGACAAATGCACTCAACAGATACAACATTGAAAAAGGACCTTAAGGGAATTCAAAGAAACTAACGCTCAGTAACAAGAATGATTTAAATATAAATTCAAATCTTTAGCAAGTATCATTGCCATATTATATATATAGTATATATATATATAGAAAGCTGTTATGTTTGCTCGTGCAGATGACAGAATTTTATTGCACGAATTCATTTGTGAAATTTGATTATGCACACTCGGAATATATGTAGAGAATATTTGCGTAGAGGGAGAGAGAGAGAGAGAGAGAGAGAGAATCTCTCTGTGGAAACTATGTTGACAAAACTTAGCTTGTGGCTCTATAAATTTTTAAACATTCCGGTTAGTTTTAATCATTGATTTACCACAAGTTTTGGCCCAAAACTTAACATAATCCGATTAAAGTCAAGATACTGTATGCTTGGGTTTCCTATCCTTGTCTATTAAGTACTTTGTTTCCTATGCCAAACAGCTGCTAAATAAAGGCTTATATGCTTCTGGCCCTGTAAGCTCTTTTCCAAGCTAATGCACTTTCAAAACAAATAACAAAATAAATATCGTTAAATTTTGTAGTATCTTGTTTTAAAATGCAATGTAAAAATTAACAATTCAGGCTGTATTTTAAATACAACAGACTCTTCAAGTCTTTTTTTAATGGCACTTTAATTTGAAATTTACGACATTTTAACGAGCAAGGAGAAGCATAATAAAAATTTCCAATTTAATTTAACAATTTTAATCAACAGTTAATTGCAATAGGATTTTCTATGGTCTTTTTCCTACAATTTCAATTGTCTTTTTGAGCGACATTTTAAGAGCCAGCAATTTTATGAAGAGTATTAAGTTTTTATACACTATTTTTTAGGTGCTAAAGAGTATGTTGGGTTTTGTGCCGGACCACATAATATTATTTAATATCTGTGTATAAATTAAAGTTTTATAAGATTGTTGCTAAGACGTTAAAAAATTGAGTTTAAATTATAAAATAAATACAAGTATTTAAAATAAATATAAGATACGGAAAAAATTACAATTTTATCAATATAAAAAATTGTATTTATATTTATGCAAATGGCTTAAAAAATTTAAAATAAATGTTAGACTCGGAAAAATACAATTTTATTAGTATAAAAAATTTTATTTATATTTTTTCGAATGACTTAAATTTAAAATAAATATAAGACACGGAAAAATTCAGTTTTTTTAATATAAAAAATTTTATTTATATTTTTGCAAATGGTCTTAAAAAAATTAAAATAAGTATAATATACGGAAAAATACAATTTTATTAGATACAAAAAATTTTATTTATATTTTTGCAAATGGCTTAAAAAATTAAAAATAAATATAATACACGGAAAAATACAATTTTATTAATATGAAAAATTTTATTTATTTTTTTTTTTATATTTTATTAATATAAAAAATTTTTTTTATATTTTTGCAAATGCCTTATAAAATTTAAAATAAATGTAAGACACGGAAAAACTAAATTTTATTAATATAAAAAATTTGTATTTATATTTTTGCAACTGGTTTAAAAAGGGCCCTGTGTTACTTTTAAATAAAAGCTTATTATTTATTTAAAATTGTCCGACTTTTCATAATTTTTTTTTTTTAATTTTTTACGAATTTTATGTTTTAGAATAATGTAAAAAAAATGTTTAACCCTTAAATTACGGTCAAGTTGTATTCAGGCTTTCATCTGAACATTTTTTGAAAGTCTAAATTTATGTCAAAAATTATTAGAATTTTATTTAAATGTTTCAGTAAATGCTTCCAATAAAGAATATTAAATTTTATGAATATTTTCATAAGAATATTAAATTTTATGAATATTTTCATATTCATTATGTCTTTGTTTATTTATTAAACCAATCGCTTTATGCCATTTGCATTCAATCAATATTTAATTTTTGTATATATGCGTGAAAGTAATTAATCGTTGTCCCCACACACAGTCCGCAGATTTTTCTTCTTATTTTTATTTTATTAAGCCATAAATTTTCACAACTTATTGAGGCAATTCATTTTCACGTCAAGTCATATAGTCAATTTCAGTTAAAAAAGAAAGACAAAATGATTTTTTGGCAAGGGCCAGCAAACAATTAAAGTTGATGGCCAATTTATGGGTGAGAATTTCTCTCTTAACAAGTTGGCAATGCAAATAGGCAAATTGTCATTTGTCTTATTGTCAACACAAATTACAGTGTTTACAATATTTATGTGTTAATTTAAATATTTATACAAATAACAATAGCAAAAACACAACTTAAATCGCACCAGAAATTGTGTAATTGTTTTTTTTTGAATTTTTTAAAAGTTGTATAAATAAATAATAAAGCTTTCAACGGTGTAGAATACTTTAAAATTAAACTATCGAAATTTCTATATATAATATGTTATTAAGCCTAATTTGATTGTTATTTTCACACAATTTTCCACATGAAAAGATTGCTTTAATAGCTTTGGCTTAGTATTGCCTAAGCTGAACTCTAAGTTTAATTTCCAAAATTCAATTAGCTACGAAATCTTTAAGGACATCAAAGTACTTTTACTTTATGTTAATTTTGCTGGTGTATATTGCAGTTTGTCTGAGATTAGAAAGCCCCAACAAACATTGCACAATTTCAGTCAACACATTCGCTGTGGCTTTTGCCAAATTACCATAATCCGCTGACTTATGTTTTCAAGTTCATTTGCATAAGCCGCTTCGCTGTTAACTGGTTGCCGATCTAAACTGGATGCCAACTGCCCACAAAATGACCTAACACACATATAGAGTTTTTGGGTTTTTTTTGACCTAGTTTTCAAATATACCCTGTAAGGGAAAAGGGCGCTAAATTTTAAATAAAACTTGCACGTACTTATTTAAGAGGCAGAGGAACTTTAATGCCTTTATCTTTGCTTAAATGCATTTATTTCGGTATCTAGAAGAGTCTGATAAAAATAAATAATATATGGTTGCTTAGATACTTTAAATATCTATATTTTTCTTTTTATTTGTGATTAAAGTCACCCTATTAAATCGAAAATAATTTAGAAAATTTTAAATAAAAGTTTCGCGCACTTATTTAAGAGGTAGAGGAACTTTAACGCCTGTATGCTTAAATGCATTTTTTTTAGAGTTTCGAATAACTAATCTGATAAAATTTAATGTGCGGCTGCTTAAATACTATAAATATATATATATATAGCTTTGTTTATTTAAAATTAAAATCTCCCCATAAAGTCGTAAATCATTTTTAAGGAATTGCACAACTATAGAAAATATATCATCATATGTGATTTATTAATTTTTTTATTTTAAAGTAGGATTTAGTACTGTGAGACCATTTGATCTTCATCAGCGGAATTTTTTTTGAATAAAAACCGTAAATTGTAATAAATTTTATTTATAAAAATTTGCAGTAAAAATAATTAATAGTTTTTTTTTTTATTAAAGCTGGCAATAACCCTTTTTTTTGACTTACAAAAAAAAAAGGTAAAATATATAGTTAAATAAAAACAAAAAGAAAAAAGTTAAATTTAAAGTTATTTTCCAAATTTGTATTTTAAATGTTAAATAATAAAATCATATTTTTAATATCTTCTGAACCAAGCTGTCTATTTATATAGTTGAAATACCTATGGAAAGGTTCTAATATCATTTACATTAGTTAATATATAATATAAAATATACAGCTTGGGTCAAATAATATTCAAAATAAGATTTTTATCTTTAACATTCATAATACAAATTGATAAATAAATTTTTAAATAAAAATTGGAATTTAATTATTATTTATCACAATTTTTCTTTTTTGGTCGAAAAGTTGAAGTTAAATTGTAATTTTTTAATATATTTTAAATATTGAATAAGTATATCTAAGATTTGGAATTTTTTATTAGTCTATATAAGATTTTCCCATTCATCTTGAAAATTTTTTTCATTATTTTTTTTTTTGAACTCATTTCTTATTTGCAATTCCTGATAAAAACAAAATTTTTTATTAAATTCAAAATTTCTTCATTTTTCCTCAAATTCGCGTTGATTGGTTAACCAAAAAAAAACTACATATTTATGTCCTGTGCCTGCTTAAATAATTCTTTCAATATATCTTTTGATATACTTTAGATGAGGTCTTAAGAGCTGGACTAAATAAAATTTGGTAATGTAGGCAATTAGAGTTTGTTTTAATATTGAAATAAATTACATAAATTTCAGCTAAACTGATTAAAACAATTAAATATAGTCTCTAAATTCCACAGTGAATTAGAAAAACATCTGACATATTGCAAGTCTACTAAAATAATTCCGCTTTAATCTTTTAATCATCTACAATAAATTTATGTATTGAATTCTATTACACACTCTAGTCAAGAGTATTCCCAATTACATCATGTTTATTTTATTTAGTATATGGGCTTAAAATAAAACGTATTAGAAGTCAAGTGCAGATATCCGCCCAATATTTATTTTTGTACAATGAATTTTAATGAATTTTAATGAGTGTTGCATTGCGCAGGTTTTTGTACTAAAAATAAATAAAAACAATAAATGCAGTTGAGCAGCACGGCAGGAAATTTTGTTTGCAATAAGAAAGCCGCATTTGCAATGACTAGCTAAATATGTAAATTAATGAAAGGAAACCAAAAATGTTGCCTCGGGTTTAGCACAGAATTTCCGTTTCTTTGAACTATTTTCGTCTGCATATTGAGTGCAAGTTTTTCCTTTACGTTGCTTCAATTGCAGTTAGGCAGGGCACTAACAAATGGCATTGCTAACCCCGTTCTAACCATATTTTTTTTTGCTTTTAACTATTGTTGTTGCCATTATCGTTAGGTGAAACAAGTGCAGCTAACAATGCTCTAGAGCCTTGTCGGTGCTGACACTTGACACAGCCGCAACAATAACAGCAAGCCGCAACTAATAACTAACAGGCGCCAGGCGTGGTGAAAAATTGTACTATAACACAACACACTTGAATGGATGTCAAAGTGTGTGTGTGTAGTATGTATGTAGTGTGTGTAAGTGTGTGTGTGGAATGCGAACAAGTAACCCTATGCCTATAACAAGTATGAATGACATAAGCGAGTGTGATTGACTAAGAGAAATATTGAGCTAAAAAAAACCTTAAAATTCTCCAAAATATAGAAAGTTTGATATTTTTTTTCAATAATAAAAACATTTTCAAACTTAAAAAAAATAATTTTAAAATTTAAAAAAATTGTTGTAACTATTTTTCATTTAATAAAAAAAAATGATTATTAACAATTCCTGCTTAATACATAATTTTATCGTACATTAATAACATTTTAACAAATAAAATTATGAATAAAATCAGAAAACGGTGTTTCGGATTATTTGTCAACTAACTTATCCTGTCCAGGCAACGCAACTCATATAACTTTTAAGTATTAAAATTAAGAGTAACGAATTATTAAAGTACTTTTTTCATTAAAATTGACTATAACTTTAAAATAAAAATTATTTTCATCATAAATCAACAATAAATATTATCTGTCAACTTTTATTAAAAGGTTTAAAATAAAAAATATTTTTTTTATTTTTATTATAAAAATGTAATTTCTTAATAAATATTAAAAATTTAAGTTTACCCTGTTTGCTGGATCCTACGCCCTGAATTAGTATATCTAAAATTGAAGGAAAAATGACATTCTAAAATGAAGAACAATCGATCTTATTTTATTATATATTTCTTTCAATTATTCGTTGTTAAAATCAGGATAATAGGTCACAAAGGGCAGAATTAAAAAAAAAAAAAAATTAATAAAAATTTTTTTAACGATTTATACTCTGAGAGTATGAAAACAATTTCCATTTCTTTTCATAATAAGAAATAATTAGAACCAAATGAAAGATGTGCAAATTGTTGTATTCTTGTGGGCGCTGTTAAGTTTGTTGCACAGCGTAAATAGTTCTCAACAGACTGTAGCAGCTACTATATAAGACATAAGAGTTTTTGCACATTAAAGTTTTTTTTAAAACTTTTTGTCTTTTTTCTATATATTATTGTCAAGAAGCAGTCTTCATAATAGACTATAATATGCCTTTTTTTTGCCTAACATATAAGTACAACCACGCTTCATCTTTAGACGAAGTTATATTTTTTCGGGGATCTCCATAAATCGAACCCGATTATTTATAGCAACACTAGGCCATCCCCTGCCACAAAAAAAATCTTTTTGTAATACGACAGAAAAAAATTGCCACCAAAATATAAAAAACTAATTAAACATGTCTATATCGACTCGTTTCTCAAAAACTAATCAAATAAACAATTACTTTATAGGCTCGCCATAGCCTCATATTTCCTCTCACATATTATTTTCACAATTTCATTACACCCTTCAACCGATTTTTATTGAATACAGGGTATAACAACAATAATGTCAGCAATAACTGCAACCGCGCGTCGCGTATACGTCATGTGACGCCGCAGCAGCAGCAGCGAGTAAAGTGAAGCTTTTTGTAATTTCCTGTGCGAATTTATTTTAATTGCTACCAACTAATGCACAAACACAACCACACACACATCATACACAGACACACACATTCGTACACACACACAGAGCGCACTCTCCCTGCCTCATACAACATTGATTTAATTTCTGTGTCATTTTTAATTAATTGTTAATGCATTTGATGTAAATTAAATGAAATGCAGCTCATTAAAATTGTAGCATACTGCTTGCCGCAAATAAGCAAATGAATATGCAATTTTTATAGTCTGTTTTAAAATTGGGTAAAAGTGTATATGAGGTTTGTATAAGAATTTAAGTTAGAGCAAAAAAATATGAAATTTTTTCTATTTTACATTTTTCAGCTATCTTAAAGGTATATTTTCTGTTCCTTAATAAGCCTGACTAATTTATAAATTATAATGTTTTGAGAAATGTTATTAATCTTCTGTAAAAATTGAACTAAAAGACAAAATTACTTTTTTTTCAAATTAAAAACAAAGAAGACATAAAGTATATTAAACAGTCGGGAGACTTTTTTCCCACTTCTCTTTGATGTTTTACTTAATTTGTTTGTCTGGTTTTCACTTAATTGTAAATTGGCTAAAATTATGAATTTTTGTTTTTGTTTTTGCTTATTTGCATTGTGTAGTAAAGTGGAAATTTTATTTTTATTTTTATTTTTTTTTTAGAAATGTTGTGGCTTGCATGGCTAATTAACAATAGCTTTTAAATGGCACTATAAAAGCGCAACTGTGAATTATTACAAAATGTTATTAGCTGACAATGACATTTATTTAATTTTAAAGACAAGTAAAAAAAATAGTTTTGAATTTAAATGTAATTAAAAAACACTTAAAGCTTTAAGGCAATCAAAAGTTGACTTAATTTTTATATTGTAAATTCATTTAAGTTGATTTGAAGCTCTTTTAATTACTTAAAATTAAATATTTCTAAACCATTTGAAGTCCTTTCTAAAGCTTTAATAAAATTGTGATTTAATACATTTTTGCATTTGCCAATATTCCATGGCATTTTATTATTATAACTACTACTAAATTGTATTGTTATAAATGCGTTGAAATGTTTCATTATGGGTTTTTTTATATTTTTTTCGATTTTATCTGATTGTCATTTATTTGTATAATGGACAGGCGCTATCGCTGCCATCGCACGTCAATAATACATATATCATATAACGCATTAAGACCCCACACATGGCAGGCTGTAGTAATAAAAATATCGTGCCAGGCATAAATCACTTAACACTTTGGCCCATAATCGAAACAAGAACAAAATTGAAATAAAATATATTTTAGTATAACAATCACACGCCCACATTAACTTAGTGGGCGGTTTAAATGTGTGTGTGTGCCTCAACTAAACACCCACAGTTTTAGTTTTAGTTTAATTTAATTTTTATTTGTTTTGTACATCAACGAAGTCTTCATCTAATTAACTAATATGTTGAGTAAACAAACAACACTTTTTTATGCCCTATTGTAAATTTAGTGGGAGGTGTTTATTGGGTCTATAAAATATATATAAATATATATTTTTTTTATATAAATACTATTTTTTCTTTTGCCAATTAGACTCACAGAGTTTTGGTTTTATCTTAATAAAACTTGGTATATATGCTTATTTTTAAAGCACTCGATAAATATGTTGTAACTAGTTGAACCGGATCACTGTATTATATAACTGCCATAGAAACGATCGCTTCTAAATTCGGTTTTCAGCGCTAAACAAAAAACATATTTAAAAATAAAAAGAAAAAAAAATTGTATAAAATTTTTTTTTATTTTCATGATATTATTCCAATCCAATTTAGCAGTTCTTAGCTTGGGCATATTGTATATAAGTTCATCAAAATTAAATCGACATCTGACCGCTATATCTTATTGTATAAAAAACTATATTGTTTCTATCAGGGATCGCAAATAAGAGTGACGACTTCAAAGAAAACAAGTCTTAAAAAAAGAATTTACTAGATAAATCTTAAATATAATAATTCAGGATGCAGAAGACTTTTTTTTCTTATTAATTTTCTTTTAATAATAAGAATAGCAATTTAATTTTTAACAGCAAGAAATTATGTACAATTATAATTATTATATATTGGGAGATAATGCAGGATGCTGGAAACAGGTCAAACTTTAATTTCCAATATTTATTAAAAAATTCTATTTTAACTTGCACTTTTCGATCAAGAAAATAAAATTGTGAAATAATAATTAAATTCCAAATTTATTTAAAAGTTGAAAGTAAAAAAAAAAATTTTCAAATTTTATTTAAAATGTTAAAAATATAATTGGATTTTAAATACCTTCTGAACCAAGCTGTATATTTTAAAAGTCTATTTATTTTATTTAACTTCGATCGCAAAATAAAATTAGGAAATAATAATTAAACTCGAAATTTTATTTAAAAGTTGAAAGTAAAAAAAAAATGTATCAATTTTTATTTAAAATATTAAAAACAGAAAATGATTTTAAATATTTTCTGAACCAAGCTGTATATTTCAAACGTTTATTTATTTTACTTAACTGTTACATAAAAGTTGGCAAATAATTTTTAATATACATTTTTTTTTTGGGTCCAAAAAAATCGAGTTATTGCAAATTCTAATGGAAAGAATTCATAAAATTTTACTTACGCATAATTTTTATACAAAAAAAATTATAAAGCTTGCGATGCCTGATTTTTTATATATATTTCTCTGATTTTTACAGATATTTTTATAGAAATTATATTTATTAAACGTTTTATAGCTGCGCAAAATTTAATTAAAATCGAAAAACTATATCAAATACTTGCCATACTTTGCTTGCCATAATACTTTTATGAGAAGTTTTTTAGTTTTGCTTAGTTTTCATAGGAGCAAGGGTATCACAATTTTTGCTCTATAAAATAGTTGTTCACTTTGTACTTTGTTTTTTAATTACAATTGTTAGTTTTAGTTACATTTTTTGTAACTGATGTCGCTAATTGCCTGTAAATTAGTGTTTGGGTGTGTGTTTACCTGCCCCAGAGACATGGCCTGAAATTGATGGGTTTTTCGGGCCAAGTTAGTTAACAGAGGCCACAGGTCAATAGTAGTTTATGCCCAGGCTCAATGCAAACAGCAGCAGCCAAAGGCTAAAAACGTAAATTTCAGTTTAGTTTCAGGCACTTTCTGGCTAACTATCGATTTGAATAATTTAAAAAAAAAGAAGAAAAATACATATGGTATGCATGGGCTATAGCTATATACATATTTATGTACTATATATCTATATATAGTTAAAGCCAGAACTCGACACTGATTTGGCTTAAGCGATAAAAAGGGGGAAAGGTCTTTTGTGCTGGGCCAGGCCAAGCATAACAGTTTAAATGCGAGTGGGGGTCTATTAAAATACAAAATGGAGTACATGCCAGTACACACACCAACACACACATACACTAGGCACACACACAAAAGCCAACATGCAATTTATGAACAGCTTTTTGCTGCCGGGGCCAAAATGCTCGTTTGAACCTAACGAAATGTTTCAAGCCAACCTTCTGCCAACGCTGACAAAAGCAAAAAAAAACAAAAAAAAACTATAGGTAAAAAACAAGAAAAATAGAAAATACTTCAAGTATAAGTAAGAAAAGCTAAAACAAAGAGCAAAAAAAATACAACAGGCTGGCAAAAAAAAGAAAAAATTGCGTAGCTCAGGTGAGTAGCCAGCCGAGCTCCTATACTCTATACTCTATACTCGTAGTTGAGGGGTTTGGGGACTCGAGAATTGGCCGTATGTTCGTGTGGGCCGCCAAACAAATTGCAAAGACTTCTCCAGGGAGTTAGCAAAACTTGTGCTACCAATGGTAGTTTTTATACCCAGTATATTCATGATGCTACAGGGCATGCCAAAGGGGCAGTAAGTGAAGTTTGAGCTATATTTTCTAATTTATTTATTTGTTTGAATGACAAACAAATGCTGTCCCGTTAGTCAAAAAATTATAATGCTATTCTAAATAAAAGTATAGAAAATGAATGTAAAGAAATTAACATAAGTTTTTAATAATAATAATAATAGATAATAATAGAAAAAAAATATAAAAAGCGGAAGTAAATTACATAAGTTTCAAATAACAATAATTAATAAAATAATGTAAATTTATTTTGGGATAGATAGATAAAAGTTTAAAGAGATGGGTCTATTAAAGTCTTATCATGGAATTGCTTAAAAACAAATAATTGTTTCCACAAATATTTATTCTTTCACTACAATTATAATTCTTAAGTTTTTATAATTAATTGGTCTTATCAAGGCTACAGCTGAAAAACTGGTTACTCTATTAATAAAATTAACTTTTGATAAAATATTGTGTTTAAATTGATTAAATTTTTGTTTAAAAAAATGCTATGGTTAAATTTGAACGGGAAAATCTAAAAAAACATATAAATAAATGGGAAAATTTGTTATCGATCTATCATGTCGAAAATATGAAGAGAAATTTGAAAAAACACAAAAACATGACGCTTCAAATACGAAACATATTTAGTCAAATTACCTTTGGATTTGTATTTCCATTTTTTAAATAAAACAATCAGAGCTGTTCTTATTTTGCGGATTGTTTTTATGAGATTTATCGTTGTCTATTTACGAAATAAATACTAAGCTTTCTTTTGTGGAAGTTTGTTTATAATTTTCTTTTCACTAGATAATAATCAAGGCAAATTTCCAATTTAGAAGAATATTTTTAATATCGCTTAATTTGATTGAAATTTCTCTATTGAGTATTTACTTTTCATCCTTAAAATATTAGCTTAAAATCCATTTTAATTCTATATAATTAACACTAAAAAACTGTTTTTAAACTGAGAATTTTATTCAATTAAAGATTTAAAAAATTTTCAAAAATCATTTTGCTAGAAAAGTACATTTAACGTTGAACTAATAAAATGGTACACTTAAAATCCGATGAGTCAAGATTAGGTGTCTTATAAACTATATAGTAAAAGTTTTTTTTTAAATAAATTAAATCAAAAAAAATAATATCTATATTATAGCAATCATTTGAAAATTTTTAAAAGTTCTAAATACAGGTCATTTAATAGTCCATCAAAAATATAATAGAAAGGGATAAAATTATCGCATTAGCTTAACGCGCTTGTTGCTGTTGTTTGCTATGGATTAAATTTATAGAAATTGAAAGTATGCAACCCAGGTGGAGTAGTAATGGTGTTTGGGAGTATACACTGGGTAAACGAAGTATACGTCCAAATGCGCAGAATGAAACTTTTACATTGCATTCGTGCGCCATAAGCCGTGAAAGTTTTATGCAAATGTTTTATGCTAAAATATGTGTGCCAGGTCGTCGTCACTTGGACAGCAAACAGAGGGGTAGAGAGGTGTGGATGGATGGGATTGAAGGGATGTTTATTTTACCGGCCAGGTACATGCAACCCCTCGAGGTCAACCTATAGGTAGCGGCGTCATTTTGTGATATATTGGCACAGGAGGCGTCGAGTGCAATTTGCAGTGTAACATTTATTAGAGAGTAAAAAAAGCTAAAAAAAGAAAAACCAGCATGTTCTCCATTTGCCACATAATAGCCAGAGCAACCAAAACCCCCAACTCTCGTCCCCCCCCCCCCCCCCCCCCCATATACAAATAACTATGGTATTCCAGCTATAAAAACCCGACAAAAAGTTATTTTGTGCAATTTTTCGTCTGTTGAGTTATTTTTTGTTGCAGCTGTTTCAGATTTTATGTTCAACAACAGCAACAAAAGGTGTGTGTTGTGTGTGGCATGCATTCGCTCTCTTGTGGCGCCACAATCCCCCTAAACTATTTGAGCATGTTATGAGTGTTATGATAATATAATAGAACATGTAGTTCAATGTAGTTTTGCAGTTGCAATTGTTGTTTTTTCAATTTCTACTCAAAATGTAATTACTAAAGTGTTGCACATAGTATGAACAAATGGTTAGAAGCTGCTTCAACTTTTTCAATTTCATGATGAAAATTGAAAGTGGACTTTTGTTTATATTTTCATAATTTTTCTATTTTTTTTATTATGGTCTTGTGTGAGTTATAATTGTGTGTGTGTTTTTACCAACTCATAATAAATGATAGCTTAGTAACAGGATGTGTGGAATTATTATTTAAATTCAAAATTTAACTTTGTGGCAATTGTTTTTTGTTATGAAAATATAATAGATTTTTGGGCTAAATTAAATTTTTTACAATAAAAAGCTTTTTTTTAAGCTGAACTGATTTATTTGCGACCCCAAAAAGCCCCTAGAATTTTTTATATTAAATTTAAGAACTTTTGTTTATTACTTTTAATTTTTTTTCTATTATAAAATACACACTTCAGTTTGGGCAATGTTTTCAGACTTGAATATCTAGGAACAACATTTACTATGAACACATGCGATTTTTATTTTTCCATATTCCTTCGAATTGCTGCTTTGTTTATATATTTTTTTCCTAGAGAAAATGTTATTTTATAAATATATATAGTACTTTTTTTGTGCTTAAAATCTGACTTCGCTTACTGTGAAGCCAAAAAGAAAAAGTACAAATTGTGTTTTCTATAATTAATTATTTTCAACGGAGATGTCAATAAAGGCTGTCCTCTACCATCAGAAACAGAAAGACATTTTGCTTGAAAAATGGTTTAAATTTTGATAATTTTATTATAACTAAAATTCCATGAAATTTGGCTTTAAAAAATAATTGTTTTTCTTAGTTTCATGCATCAATTTCGAGGAAATAACGAGATAGATTAAAACCAAATAACTTTTTATAATAATTTGAATTTTCACAATCGATTAAAAATCTAATTTTAAGATTCAAATTTTTTCACAAATTTTCACAATCGATTAAAAATTTAAAATTAGATTTTTACAATTTTTTCACATATTTTCCAAAATTTGTAAGGAGGTAGGGAGAAAAAATGGGAAAAAAAATCGATCAAAACTTATTATCAATAATATTACTACTGACTAGCTATGTTTAAAATACGTTTCTAAACAAAAATCTTTTAGGTTTAAGCAAAGTTAAAAAACTTTTTCCTATTTTTTTTCCATTCCTATAGCTTTGTCAAAACTGAACTAATATCAATTTCCCTAATTTTTGGGCATATTTTTGCTTGTTTTTTCTTACCTTAAAAATAATTTCGACTTTAAAAAAAGTTTAAAAAGGGATTTTTAATTTTGTCAAATTTATTAAAAAAAAACATTTTTTTGTTAGCTGAAGTAAATTGTATTTAAATTACAATTCTTTCAGTAATTAGCTGCAATTTATAGACGCTCATTAAATCTGTTTTGGTGTATAAAATTTTATAAATAAAATATTTAGTCATCATAGCAAAAATAACTTCCTTTTGTCGTCTTAAAATCAATGTAATAAATTTACACCCTAGAGTTAAAACATACTCATAATCATGGGAATTATGAAATGTGTTAATACATTTGGGACAATTACCATTCAGCATTTTGGGCCCCCATTAACGTCGTATATCCTTGGAATAATGTTTCAAAATAATATTGTGCCCAAAGGGTTTACAATCTTAATGGAGAAACGCAATCAAATGCCATGTGTCAAATGCTATTGAGTGTTTGCTACCAAGTTGTTGTTGTTATTCGCGCTGTTATATGTCAACTTCTTTTGTAACTTGCAACCTCTGCCCCTGCCCCAAGTCCCTGCCACTGCCACCAAATGTGACCTACAGCAGGCAAGCAAATAATTTGTCGTGTACTTCATATATATATATGAGAGTGTATATAAATTTCTTTGGAACTCGTAAAGTCAACAAGAAGAAGAACCTGAAAATAGGTAGAAAAAACTGGAGCAGAAGCAGCGCCATTTCATGCTATGGCCCAATAAAAAGGACGAAAAGTGAGGGAAAGGGAAACGAAGGCCGTACGAACTTGCAACCCAATTCCAGGCGTGCCTTATCGCAGGGGTCTATACCAAAAAAAAAAATTTAAGAAAAAAAACAGAAATACCTATGGAAATATATATATATATGAGAAACATCATAATTATGTGCACTAATTTAATAATAATATTGCTTAAGCAAAGGATATACTCGTATATTTTTTTTTGGGTTCTGAGCTGGCATATTAATTGTATATTATTTTTTTTTTTGTATAATTTTTTCTATAGTTAAATTCAAGGATTTTTTTATACCCTTGCAAAAGGGTATTAAAGTTTTGTTTCGAAATGTGTAACGCACAGAAGGAGACGTCTCCGAGCCTACAAAGTATATATATTCTTGGTCAGGACGAAGAGCTGAGTCGATATAGCCATGTCCGGCTGTCTGTCTTTTTTTTTTGGCTTTATCTTTGAGCTACCTTGATGGTACTCGGCACAGCTGAAGCTTGATAATTTATGTAGTTTATATGTCAAAATCAGCCCGATCGGAGCACTATATCATATAGCTTTGGAGGAAAAATCGAAGCCACTTCATTTTTATGAAAAGTATTTGTATGAAAAAAATTTTTGTTTTTCAAGATGTCAAAACTAAACTTGGCATATCGATGCATATTTACAATTTGTACAATCTGACCAAGTTTGAACAAAATCGGACTACTATATCTTGTAGCTCTCATTAAAAAAAATCGGTCGAAAAGTGCTCGCATGAATAACTTCTTTGTTTTTTAAGATATCAAAAACGAAGTTGGCCTTCAAAATTTTTTTTAGGAGACCATTGCAAGGGTATATAGCTTCGGTGTGCCGAAGTTAGCCGTTTTTTTTTTTTTTTGCTTTCCTACTCTTTTGTTGCAAATTAACCACAATTTCCGTGCCTTGCGCCTTTCGCACGCATATTTAATCAATTATACAAATGGTCTGGCACTTAAATTGTAGTTCAACAAAATTTGTAGATATTTATCGAAGCACAGAGTGCTGTTTCAGCTGCTTATAAGTCAAAAAAAATTTATATAAATATGCAAAAAAAATAAACCTGTCGCCAATCTGATTAAATACTACATAAATTGTATATGGGCGCTTATCAAGACGTACGCAAATGTGCGCAAATTTTTACAAACATGCCAAAAACACAAAAAACACAAATACACACAGTACACACACACACTACGACAGCCGCACAACATTTTGCACGTAAATTAAAAATAAAAAGCAGGCGTGCATAATTTTCAATTTTCATGCTACGTTAAAAACGCGCTGAAAAATGATATTGAAAAACGAAACTTAACGATGGGCGCCAAAACGACAGCAGCAAAAATTATATAAAAAAAAGTTCAGTAGAGTGAGGAAACTGTGCGAAAGTTAAAAGTTTTGATTTTGATACACTCAGAAAGTTTTTATACCAAGTTAATTATTATAAATTATATTTTTTTAGCCATTTTATATGCACACGAATACACAAACGCATTGCTAGCTAAAAATTATAATTATTTCTGGCAACTTTTTTAAGTCTAAGAATTAAGAATTCTCTGCTAAAAATTAAGCCTAAAAATCGTTGACTTTGTAATGAGCATTTGTTACGGTATTTTGAATTGTTTTAAATTGTAAAAAAAACCTGAAAAATCTTGCTTTATTGTCGATTCTTAAAGCATAAATTAAATTGTTTTATTTTAATTTTATTAGTTAAAGCAAAGTATTTAAAAATGAACTTAAATTAGTTAAACAATTTCAAACTCTGTTTCCAATTTATTATGCCATTTATATTTTGTATTTAATTTTTCATTTTCTATTTCATTTTGTTGTCATAGTTTCGCTTTTCTTTCATTTTCTTGTTACAGCTATATTTATATTTAATTTTCTTTGTTTCATTGTAATTGTTGCTCTTCACTTTAATAAGCTATTCTTGTCAGAGGAATTTTATGATGATTTAAGAGTGTTTTTTTTATATTTTGATTAGAAATTTTTGTTGAATTAATTTTAATTTAATTTCTTGGATTTTTTTAAATTGATAAAGATACTGAAGATTTTAAGCAAATTCTAGGAACATTTCCTAAAAATTCAAATGAAATCGATTTTTGATATATTGAAGACAACTTCTAATAGAGGCTCTTTTTATACATATTTATACAAATATTCAATTTCTTTTGCTTCCTTCTAATTGTTGCTATTCACTTTAATTTGCTACACTGACACTTCTGAGAATTTTCCTTACAATTTTATACAAATTAATAAACAAAAAAATTACTAAAAGAAATTTTTAAATATTATTAAAATAATTCAAGTGCATGTCAAATATATTTTTCTATTTTATTAAAAATTATGAAGTTATTTTTATAAGCACAATAAAAATTTTAAAATAATATTAAAATAATTCAAGTGCATGTCAAATATATTTTTCTATTTTATTAAGCAGAAAATTCGCGAAACCTCAAACTTCTTAAAGAAAATTGATTTTCTCCCAAAAAACTGCAGCAAAACTTTGTCTGTTTTTACACTCTGTTCAAAACAAATTTTCTAAAAGTTTTAATACACAATCCTGTACATTACAATTTTTTTTTCTACCATTTTTTTCTTCTCCTGATAAGTAGTATATAATTATGTACGAGTATATATGTATATAAACGCCATGGCGAACTTTCACTCAACCGTCATAGAGAAAAAAAGGGGTTTGGCCGCAAAAGCCGCAGGACGCAGCGGTTTGGGGGCATGCCCCACGCCGCGGCAGGCAACGTCTTGAAAAGTTTCGTGTGCTTGAAAATAGCTTTGAAGTTGCGTCCAAAAGTTGTGCTAAACTAATAACTTCAGACAAATTAACTTACGTATACACACACACAGATACACACAGACACACAGACACACTTATAGATACAAATCTATCTTACTTGGTTTGTTCGCTGTGTGTGTGTGTGTGTGTGTGTGTGTGTTTGGGCAGGCATGCAAATTGCTAAAATACCAAAGTGTTATTTGCTTGAGTGCCAACATTATCGTCGTGACGTCATTGTCAATGGATTTATTACGCATACGCCGCATGTGCACCAACAATTTAGTTGGCCTCATTTACACAATTTTGTTTGCTCTATCAAAAGAAAGGATATTATAAATTTGTTATGAAATGTGGGGCATTAAAGATGAAGTCTTTAAAGTCCTAAAATGTATATAATATATTTTTAATGTCCTGTGTGTTTCTATAATCTCCAATCTTAGCTTTTGAGCTTTTTAAATGCAACTTGACACAGTTTTTTTTATTGGATTTTTGCAGCAGCAAGTACATATGTTAAAGCTGACTAAATCGGAGAATTATAACATATAGCTGCCAAAGGAACAATCGCCTCTAAATTCAATTTTTGTATGAAAAACTGATATAGATATTTATTTATTTATTTTTTACATCTACTTAACAGCTTGGCAAGCAAACAAATAAATAAAATTATTCAATTTATTTAATCATAATTTCCTAGGTGCTTCTTTAACAATCTGTAGAAAATTAAATTAATCAAACTCCATTGCTTTTTATCAATTTTTATTAATATTTAAACATTTTTATCATAGAAAAATGCCATAGAAAATTGAGTTTTTTTTTGCGATACTTTTCTAGCAAGGGTATATATATTTTCATTAATCCGCAGATAGATGTCATATCTTGTTTTTGTTGTAGTAGCTGTTGATTTTTTTTTTTTTTGCTTTTTTTTTATTTTGTTGCTGCTGTGGCCTGTCAACAGAAAAACTTTACATTGACTGTCGTTCAATTTGGCGTTCAGTTGTTGCCAGTTTGCCATTGAATGTCATAAAAATGTGTTTGAGGCAAGGTAACAATAACAAATAAACACACACAGTATGTGTGTGTGTGTGTGTGTGTTTAGAGAAGAGCTTCATATAGTCACACATGCAAATGGCAAGATGTAAAGAAAGAATTTATACCAAAATTAGAATAGAAACAACTATGAAATACCAACACTCGGTGGTAAACATTTTGGAAAATATTTAGAAATTGAACAACGCTTGTTATGGCAATTGCAAATGGAAATGCAAAATTGAAAATGATTTTTAAAGTATTAGAAAATGGGAATTGATACAATATATAACTTTTTTTTACTGCAATTTAAAAAATATATATTAAATAATTTAATATATTTCAAATTTTGTAATTAGAACTTCTTGTAGTTATCCATTCTAAAAGTGGAAAAGTGTTAGATATAAATTATAGAATAGTATTATTAATAATACCAATTAGGATTATCACTAATTAACAATTAATACAAATAGAAAACGATTTAAAAATTTTAAAAATATTTTACTACAATTTGGCAAATATATTAAATAATTTTATTTATTTTATCGTAACAATAGCCAAGTACTATGTATAATTAGAAATATTTTATCAATATTTTTAATAACTTCCAGGCATCTTGCTTTTGTCTTTTTCATGAAATATATTTTTTTTGAAAAAAAAATTAAGTCAAATCTTGAGGAATTGAATATTATAGAATTGCTGAATTTCTAGTATAGTTAAACGTATTTCTCCATTTATATGTTTTTGTATTTAATTTTTGTTATTTATTCAGGAGACAATAATATTTAATAAAATTATTAAAAATTAAATGTCTAACTTGTCCTTCTCAATATATTGAAATTTATTTATTAAAAATTGTATCATAATTATCTAACAATTTTTTTTTTTTTTTTGGCAGAAATCTTAAATTTACGATTTAAATTTTTGTGCTTAAAAAATTAGTTTTTATTTATTTATTTATTTTTTCTTGTGATATTTAATCTCAGTATTATTTTTCAACAACTTTAATTAAACTTAACAAACAATAATAAAAAAAACCAATTTAAAAAAAAAAAAAAAAAAAATTATGTCTGCTTTTTTTAGTAAATAAATTTTCACAATTATAAAATTGAAAAAAATGAAATTTTTAATTTATTTTTATTTTCTTTAAATGTAAGTCCACAATTATTACGATCGTATTTAAATAATTCTCATTTTTAAGCTATTCTAGTTGATAACCTAAGTCAGGGTATTCAAAAGTCGTCAGTGTTCAACACCTTCAATTAAACTTGCAAATGTCGCTAATTACCTTATGTAATCATCAGTCAAATAATTGTAGTTTTTTAATTAACAAAGTAATTGTCAAAAGTAAAGCGGGCTTATAATATAATTATTAAAACTTAATAATCATAATTAAACAATTATTTTATTGCAACTTAATAATGATTAAAATATAGAAAATATATATTTTATATCAATACAATTGTGACGTCTACAATTTGGCTATAAAGCTGTTAATGCCCTTTAGCCTTATTTTGGGTGCGGGTATATTATATGGCAGAGTAGTATGAACAACAAAAAAAAAAGTAAACAAATGTAAAGTGTTGTGTAGGGTAAGTGGGAGGGGGAGGGGTAAAGGGGAAGGGTATGTGTGTGTATGTGCTGTGCTTTTCTCTGTGCTATTCATTTACGAAAAGCTGGCAACAAAAAAAAAAATAAAAGCAAAAAAAGAAAAGTTGTGTGGCAATAAGCTTGTGGCAACAACAGACGCAACAGACGCTACGTAGGCGTTGGATAAGTTAAGCAGGAGGTGGCATATACACATGTATGTGTGTGTACTATAAACTGAAGATGGTGGTGAAGCTAAAGGGGGAAAGCTGAGGGGCAAGTAAAGGCTGCTATCAACGCTGGCAGCGATTTTTTTTTTAAAGTCTAACGCGCTTATTTAACCATTGTATGCCATATGTGGCACTGCACAATTTACATATGTATGAGTGTGTGTGTTGTGTGTGTTGTGTGTGTGTTGGGTGTGTGTTATTGTGTCACAAGGCTTACAATTTTTGCAAAAATTTCAAGTTGCTACGTTTAATACTTTTTTGCCTCTCTCGCTCTCTCTGGCTGTGACGCCATTTTGTACACTTGACTGCATTGCACACATCCTGAAAAACCAACACAACACAACGACAATTAAAAGGACTCTAACTTCCGCTTACCCCCCTAAGACCCTTACACCCCCTGACACCCTCAAACACCGTACCACAACAAAAGCCAGCCGGCTTAGCACCGTTACGAGTCGCCAGTTGTTTAAGCGTCTTAGGAAACGAAAAAATAAATATATATGAAAAATATATATATATATACTATATAGAATATTATTATAATGCCGTCACATGTGTGGAGTCTGCAGAGGATCCTTTGGAAGTAGGAGTTAAGGGCTGCATTGCTTATAAGTCGCCACACAAAAGGCGACAAGTCTATTTGTCCTGTGCTATTTTCTTTCTCACTTTCTTTTTTTTTTTACTTTTACCCTGTGCTTAGTTATATACTTACTTTATAAGTATATTTCTTGTATAATTGACAGCGCTGTTAAATGCTTTATGTGCTCTCTGACGCTGTTACTTCTACAATTTATACCCTATAAATTTAGCAAAAATGTGTGAAAAATAAGTTGGCATAAAAATATAAAATTTATGAAGTAGTTGTTATTTTTGGTGCCTGGTTTTGTGAGTGAAATAGAGATATATTATATTTAAATTGCAAAAAGGCAGTTTTGACAAAGCCAACGGTGTTAAAAATTTTAGAAAGAATTTTGAGGCTTTAGAAGTCCACATTTTAAATGTTTTTAGTTTTAAATTTTAATACAGAATTCTACACTTTACAAGCTCACATTATTTTATAGTTTTTGGCTTTAAAACTTTAAAAAGAATTCTGGGCGGTAAAAGTCTACATTTTTGTTAACTTTTTAGCTTGAATTTCGACTACAGAATTAATAAATTCAAAGCCAAATTACATTTTATTTGGAGTTTCGATTTAAGTTTTTTGCATGAATTTCAACTAAAAATAAAAAATCTCAAAAAAATCTTTCTAATGCCTAACACCGTTTGGAAGTAAAAATTCAAGATTTTTAGAAAGAATTTTTTTTTCCACAATATTTTAGCATGAATTTCAATTGAAACTACAATTAAATTTTTTTTTTATATTTCACATTTTTCACATTATTTTTGCATGAATTTTGACTACAAAATTAATAATCTTTAAAGTAAAAATTCATTTCATTTGAACTTTGATGGCAAACATCGATGGGAAATTAAATTTCAAGATTTTTATTTTTTTCAAAATATGTTATAAAATTTGTAAGGGAAAAAATTGATCTGGAATAATTTAAAAAAAATCGAAAAATATTTTTATTTAAAAATAAAAAGACAATTCAAACTTGAGGACAAGCCAAGTCTAAAACTACTTTGCCCATAAAAATCTGTTTGATTTTGACGAAGTTGTATTAAATAATTAATTATAAATAAAGTCTCAGAATATTATATTAGTTGTATACAATAGTTAATTATAAATACAATCTCAGAATATTATTTGTTTAAGGAATATTCCATCTTCTCTTTTAGGCTTCAGTTTTTAATAGAGAAGTACCAGCTAAGTTTTTAATTCTCATATTTTATCGAAGCTAAACTGCTTTTTAAGTGGAATAACATTTTGTTCATAGTAAATTTTTTTCTATATCGATTTTTTTTTTTAATTTGAAAATAATTATTTTTCCAATTTTCCATGATTGTTTTTAAATATACTGAGATGACATTTAAATTTTATTCAACTCTGTAAATAATATATTTATTGTTTTTCTGTCAGTAAACGCAAATCACAAGTCGAATCAAATTTTGTCAAGTATTATCAAAACTTCGGTTGATAAAGAGCTCATATTGATATTATCTTTTTATCGAAAGATTTCATTTTAAACCTAATTACTGGATATCTCACAGTCACGCATTTTTGATCAGAGAATTTCATTTAATTTTTTTTTTTATTCTTTTTGAGGCATATTTCACTTTAAAAGAGCCAAAATAAAAAAAAAAAATGAAAAACCGTTTAGCTTGAGGCTGAGGCCGCCGTCTGTTAAATGGCGCGTAAAATTTCACACTCAATTTATGTGTGTGTGTACGTGTGTGTGTGTGTGCTGGTGTGTGTGTGTGGTATTTTTTTATATTTTTTGTGAAGGGTCTGCTTTTGGTTTTTGATTTTTGTGTTTAATATGCTCTTGGCTTAATAATGTGAAATTTATGTACATTTTATCATATGCTCTGCTAGACTTTTAAAATTATTGTTTGGCTCATTGATTTTACAAAAATGTAATAAATAATTTAATATGCCTGTTGAAATCATTCATCAAATGAATTGTAAACTGTTTTTTTTGAATGAAAAATGTTTATATAAAATTGTATTTTTATTAAAGCAGTTTTTTTTCGATTTAAAGTTCCATTTTTGTTTAGCTTTTGTTACATTACAACAAATTCAAAAGTAAAACTCACACAAAGGCGGAATAAAATGAACAAAATTGTATAAATAAACTGGGGGCATTTAACAAAAGCATTTTCTATGGTTTTTGTTTATTTTTTGTACCTTTATTTTGGGCTAAAGTTTATTTAGTTGCAGAAAAGGAAAAGCTGCAAAATACAATTTAAATAGTATTAATATTAAACAAAATTTTGCATAATTTAAAGTCGCATTAAATTGCAAAAATTTGATTGTAAAATTAAATGCTTAATTGAAATTTAAATCACGGCAGCATAAACATCAACTTGAGCTAATTATGATTTGTTGCTATTTTAAAAGCAATCAAATGCTGAAATTCAATTTCAATATACCATAATATAATTAGCTTTAAGCTAGGCACTTTTAAAGCAATTTGGGTTGATTTGGCAGCTCTCTGGTTTCACTTTTAAGCCAAATTCAATACAGTATTACCAAACTGCCGTCTGTATATTAAATTTCAGCTTTTTGCTGTAAAAGCATTTGATTGGATGCGACAGCGAAACATTTCAAAATTTAATTTATATATTTTTTTATTTAATTTAAAAAGTGTCGAATATTTATTTCATAAAATGTGGTTTGACAGCATAAAATATGCATATTTTTGAACAGCATCAAAATACAAGTTTATTTGTCTGTTTTTAGATGAATTAGTTTGTCAATTTTGAAGAGTTTTAAGTTGTCAATTTTAGCTTTTATTTTTAAGCATCAAAAATTATAATAAAACTACACCGTTTTGAGGTTTTTTAAGGCTCTTAGAGTTTAGTTTAATTTAAATTTAAAAATATATTTCAAAGGATTTCTAGCATGACAACTCTAATAGTCTAGAATTGAGCTCGATTTTTAATAATTGTTTTAGCAGTCTTGTAACTAAATTTCTCTTTAAATTTTAAACATTTCAAATTTTAATTTTACTTTTACTCTTTTTAAATTTCTCTTTAAATCTTAAAAATTCCAAAGTTTAATTTTACTTTTACACCTAATAAAATTTGGCTACAATTTTGCTTATATTTTTCTTTGGTAATAAATCACAGTTGAAAGCCAGTTTAAGCAAAATTAAAAGTCAAACAACTAAAGCAGCTTTATAGCTTTACTAATTACTTGAATATACATAGATTTAAATGACTTTCTAATCACTTCAAACTCAAGTTACTTTGCCATGCCAACTACTAGTTAGTCAAGCTTAAGTCCAATTAAAAATTCTGCTCTACAGTTTTTTAGTAAGACAATAATTTTTCAATCATAATAAAGAATTTTCATATGAGCAGAGCCACTCGAATATGTTGTCAGGACAATAAAGTCAACAATAAAAATGATTGCAGTCTGTCATTTTTTTTGTAGAGAATTGCGCGCTTAAATTTTTGTATTTCTTTTATTTTTTTTTTTTTTTCGAGTTGAAATAAGCTGAGATTATTGTAGTACATCCTTGTTTGAAATTGTTGAGGGATTTGCAAATGTTGTGCACACTTGGAATACTCAATTGAACAGAAACTAAGTGCTCAAATAGACTATCAGAAATACACAGTTTGCAAATTTATCTCACAGGTTGCATTACGTATACGCCTGCGAGTAGGAAAACTACAAAACATTTTGTACTTAATGCCCAGACATTGTAAATGTGTTGTAATTGATTTACAAAATGTAAAATGTTTTTGTTTTTTTTTTTGTTTTTTAGGGCACACGTGTACTCGAAGCGAGACTTTCTTTCCCCTTACTCCTTTTAAAAACTGTTTTAATCCCCCTTGGCATCTACTGTGTGTATAGTTTGGGGGGGGCTATATATATATTCAAATATATATATATATATATTTTCAGGCACGTACTGAATTTGTCGCTTATCTTTATCAGTGGAACGGGGAACGGGAAACGGGGCGAGCTTTAAATTTGCTTTTGTTTATTGTTTTTGTTGTTACAGTTGTTGCTTTTTGACGGCGACGGCGTCGACGCTGATGTTGTAATTAATGTTTATGCTCTTGAAATCTGTAGAAAGCTTAGGGTATGCGCTATTTTCGTATTTTGTATGTAATAAGCTTGAAGTTGTGGAAATTTGGTCGAAAAGGAATTTTTAGATTTGACTAGAATTTGATTTTTATTTATTTTATTTTTAATTTTATTTTTTTATTTTTAATTTTAATTTTTATTTTTTTTGGAAGTAGAAATTAATTATTTCTTGATCTACCGTTGATTTATAATAATATTAACACTGCTTGACATTCAAATTCTTAGCCAAGCAGTGCAAGTAGAATTTGTAACATCAAGCAATTTGCACTGCTTGATTTTAATGGTTATGTATATATATTTTGGAGTGGGTGTACCATAGTTGAATATACACGACTATAGCGCTCTTACTACTGCATAAAGAAGATTTTTCTTGTTTATAATTCTTAATTGGTTTTTTGCTAAAATTTTTTTACATGTTGGGTTGAATTTTTGCGCCCAAGACAATTCTCTATCATTTTTATATATTTTTTAATTTTTATTTTAAATTATCTCTATTTTAGAATTAATTTGTTAACATGTTAGTTTGGATTTCTGCACCCAAGACAATTTCCCATAATTTTTACTTAATTTTATTTTAAATTATCTCTATTTTATAATTAATTTATTGACATTTTCGGTTGCATTTTTGCTCCTAAAACTGTTCCCTTTAATTCTTATTGAATTTTTATTTTTATTTATCTTAATTATAGAAATATTTTTATTTCGTCCAGGAAATTTATTGTAAGGTGTTTTCAAATCAAAATTATTTCTAAATTTTTTACGCTCAAAAATATTTAAATTATCCCAAAAACTATCCTATTTATTAAAAAAAAATGAGAAATTCCGTAGCTAGCGCTATTTAATTATGGAAGGTTAAAAATATTATTTGTTATTCTTCTTCTAAAATAAACTCTTAATTCTAATTCTTAATTTAAAAGAAAGATATTTTATTTTGTATTGAAGAAGACTGCCAAAAATTATTTTTTATATCTAAAAAAATATATTTTTTTATTTTGCATTAAAGAAGACTGCCAGAAATAATTTTTTTATACAAAATATAGTTTATTTGGGGCTAAATAAATACTCTTAAATTCTTCATTAATATTTTACCTTTATAAGGGCCTTAAATTTGTATTATAGGTAAAAAAAAAAATTAAATTTCTTTAAGCCTTTTTTTTAGCTTGTTACAGAAACTTGTCAAACCATTAGTTTGTCTCAAAAACATTCAACTCACATATTTTCCATAGTAGTTTTTAGTGTCCACTGTGTAAATTGGTTTGTCAGCACCCCCGCTGAGCGGATATAAGGGGCAGGGGGCAGAGGCAGGGGTAGGGGGCTCATCCAGAGGGAACGGGAACTTTGTTGCAAGCGTGACTGGGCGCTTTCGAACTTGAGTGCCCAGCACGTTTCACAGATGGAAATGAGGTTTGAAAATAAAAGGAAACCTTAACCAGTAAACTGTCATAGAGTATACATACATACATTAAATATTTCTCTTTATTTCTATGCTGTTCTTACAAGATGTTGAAAAAATTGTATATTGAGTTTGTGCAGTTTTTTTTCTCGATACTGTGTAAATTTGGGGTTAGAAAAATTTGGTGCACAAGTTGGCTTAAACACGATTCCGAGAAGGTCTCAAAATTTTTTAAACTCTGGCCAAGCATTCACTCGTAATTAAGCAAAATCCTGCTATTATTTCTAATCGATCTTAGCAGTTATAAAAGCTATAGTCATTAAATTTAATATGTAAAATGCTGATGACATTCATAGAAAATTTGGCCAGCAAAATGTTTGCCACGCCCATTCCCGCTGCCTAAAACAAAGAAAAATGTATATATCAAGACTTCTAAAATCCTTTTTAAACTATTTTAGGTAACACAAAAATTGTATCCTTTAACAAACCTATTTTTTCTGATACATATAGAGCCATTGATGTTAATAAAAAAAACACTTAAAACATTTGTTTTAGCTAGAATTTAAAAAAAAAAATTGGAAATTTGCAATTATTTTTTATTGGTTTTTTTTAAGAGGTGCGACGGCAGTTTTGATAATAACTTAAGAAAATTTTAAACATTTCAGCATTTTTCTGTTTTTTTTTTTTAAATTTAGGAATGCGGAATTATTTTTTTAAAACTTCTTTTTCAGAGGTGCGCCTGTAGTTTCGATAAAAACCCAAGAACATTTTAAACATTTAAATATTTCTATAGTTCGAATTTTTTTAAAGAAATTTGGAAAACCGAAACATTTTTTTTTTTAGAGATGCGCCGGCAGTTTTAAGCACAAATTAAAAACATTTTTAACATTTTTCTATAGTTAGAAATTAAAAGAAAAAAAATTGGTAATCCGGAATTATTTTTTTTTAGCTTTTTTTTTTCAAAGGTGCGCCGGCAGCTTTTTATAATAACTCAAGAAAATTTTAAACATTTCAGCACATTTCTATAGTTAGAAGTTTTTTTTTTTTTAAATTTGGAAATCCGGAGCTATTTTCTTAGCCTTTTTCTTAGCCGCCAGTTTTGATAATAACTTTAAAACTTTTTAAACATTTTAACATCTTTATATAGTTAGAATATATTTAAAAAAAAAAATTTGGAATTCCGGAATTATTTATTTAGCTTTTTTTCAGAGTTGCGCCGGCAGTTTTGATAATAACTCAAGAATCTAGAAGCGGATTTTAAAAAACTTAACGTTTTCTGATAAATATATCTATTAATCAATAATAAGCTAATAAATCAATAAAACTTTTGCCATGCCTCTTCAAAAAAAAAAATCCAAAAACAGATTATCTAACAGTCGACATCTTTCAATTACAATATTCCAGATTATTCCATTTAAAATTTTAAACACATTTTTGAACACTTTATCAGCTGGTGCTAATAAACTTTTTTTGTTAACAAAACAGAAAAAAAATATAAAACATAATTTTTTTTTTGGAAAACTTTTAGTCTATTTTGGCGGCTTTTGTTTGATTTGTCTGGTGTTATTTTTGTTCTATTTATTTATTGTGCTCGATGTTTGTGTGTTTGGCAGCAACTTGTGAATTCTTACGAATCTTTAATGATATCGTTTCACTCTCTCTCAGATATATATATATATATTTAAAAAAAAAACGTTTTTTTTTCTTTAATTTTGTTGTTGTATCTGGGCTTAAACATGTGTTTCAATTTTTTCTTTGGCTGATCAACAAATAAAATGCTGCATTTTGCTTTAACGAGCCGTTAACAAACTTAAATATATTTAAATAACATATAGAAAATACAGTTGTTCTCTTTGGCACAGCTATAGATAAGTGTAGGGGTATATATATGTATATATATACATATATATATTTGTGTATATATAATTATGCACACTAGAGAGCAAATATTGTGTTTTTGCCCTGAGTTTTCTATTCAAACAATTTGGAATGTCACGCATTATAGATTAAAATAAATAAACATTTGAAATACTGTAGAGAACTTTGTAATAATAGTGCCATAAAAATGATATAAACTCATTTATGACTTTATTTATTTTTTTAAATTAAAATCAAAACTTTTACAGAATTTTGTAGCATTTTGAAATTTATAATTGAAAAAACCTGTTTATTATTTTTTTAAATCATAAAATTATATTTTTAATATGATAACCTATTTGTTGTTTGTTTATTAAAAATATTTTTTCTTCACTTCCTAATGCCAAAGAATTTAAAAATAAATTCGTCGATTGTAATCAAAATTAAAAATTGATTTATTAAGTCAAGAAATTTTATTTTTACTGTGGTAATCTTTTTTATTATGTTTTTAAATCATAAAATTATATTTTTAATATGGTAAATTATTTTTTTGTTTATTAAAAACATTTTTTCTTCAGTTTCCAACACTTAACGTAGCAAAGAATTTAAAAATTAATTCGTCATTTGTAATTGAAATAAAAAACTAATTTTTTAAGTCATAAAATTATATTTTTATTGCACCAAATTTTAATTAACTATTTTTTTGTTTAAAACAAACACTTTTTTTTTATTTTTTTACACTTAATACACCAAAGAATTTAAAATTAAATTGAAAATAAAATTAAAAATAAATTTTTTAAGTCATAAAATTATTTTTTTATCTGTGGTAAATTTCAATTAACTATTTTTTTTTGTTTATTACAAACATTTTTTCTGCACTTTGAAACACTTTAAACTTAATATACCAAAGAAAATTATTATTTTCAATTGACGAATTTATAATTTTAATTAAATAATTTATATATAAATTTTTGTTGCAAGGTTTTGAGAAATTTTGTTTTGTTTCTTTAATATGTTTTCAAATTTTTTTTAATAAATTTTGCGCTTTACTACAATAAAGTTTTTATTATTTATCAGCCAATAATTTTATTGCATAGAACAGGGATATTTTTTATATTGGTTTTTTAAACCATATAAACAAGTTATACATATCATTTAATTTATATAATATTAGTTTCATAACCACAACCACATTTGTAGATTACAAAAGAGATATTTTTTTATATAAATTAATATAATTTTTTCCAGCTTTTCATAATTTTATATAATTTAATATTATATTTAATTTATTATATTTTTGAGAGTTTTTGTGTTTATATTTTTGAATATATATTTTAACCCTGTTTGAAGACCGCTATTAAAACTGTTTAATTTCTAACAAAATCTAAAGTTATTTTAATATCTTAATATCTACGATTCTTTTTCTAAAATTTTTAAAAAATTAATTTGTAAGTTCAGTGTCCACAAATTTTTGTTTTTTAGTGTCCAAAAAAAAAAAAAAATATAGATCTGCAGATGTCTGAAAATTGTTTTTGTTTCCTAGCATAAGATATATGCAAATTTAACATAAAAATCAGAAAATCAGGCAATTATTTTCACAGCTAATGAGCAAGATTTTAGATCAAAATCTGTATTTTTTTTTTTGTTATTAATTTTTTGACTTGTAAAGCATTGACTTTTGGATTATAGTTCTTCCAAGTATTTTTATATGTAAATCTATAGTTTATTTGCCAGTTCACTATATTTTTAATTTTTTTTTAGAATTTATATATTTTAAAAAAAAATTTGACACTTATTAGATCATTGTACTCAAAAATATTTTTCTAAAATTCTGCACATTCTAGATTTTTTTTTAAAAATATGCGTATTCAATATAAAATCGCACAAATATTTTGACGCTGTCAAAAAAATAATATTTTCGAAAAAAAATGCTTTTGCATGATTTTATTTTTTTTTTAAATATTTTTTGCCATGTTTGCAAATATAAATAAATAACAAAAAAAAACTGTTGTTTAACAATATATAATTATAAAAAATTGTTAATATATCGCACCTTACTGCAGAGCTGCTTACAATATCAGCAAAAATTGTTTTATTTGTATTTGTTGTTGTTGTTGTCTGATTTTTTTATGTTGATTATTTTAGCGTCTTTGCGCCGGTTTTTATTTGTTGTTGTTTTTGTTGTTGTTTTTGTTGTTGTTGTTGTTGCTTTTGTTGATTGTATTCTTTGTTAAAGCCAATTTAAGCTTTTAATCAGCGATTTTTTTTGCACTCACATATGTACACACACGCACACACACATAGATACACACACGCGGCACAGCATTTGCATTTGTTTTTGGTTATTTTATTTTTATTGCTCAATTTGTTGCTTTTACTTTTTGTTGTTGTTGTTGCCCCGAAAAAAATTGAACTTGAGAATTTGTAAAACGCGCGCGCCGCTTTTTTGACGTAGTTACGAATGCGTATTATAACGTATTAATGTATTAACTGTATCTGCCGAACAACTGAACTGAACAGCAGCAGAACAGCAGCAGAGCAGCAGCAGCAACGTTTTTGCCCGAGCGTGTGAACAGAACAGCGTCGTCTGCGATACTTGTGCGAAAAAATTTCGCTACAAAAGATGCCGCCAATACTTGACGCCATTTGCGCTCAAACACAAGTTCGCACTCGAAATGGCAAAGGTGTTACTATACGTCATCGAACATGTTGCGCCGGGTTGCATTGCGTTTGCGCTCAAACCATTTGGTTTGCACTCACTCTCGCTCTCGTTGGCTGAGCTCCTCTCACTAACTGTTGCCGTTTTGGGGTTATGCGTGTGTGTTTGTTTGGGGCGGCATTGCATTTATTTGCCTTGGTTTCAGCTTTCGTGCATGGCATGCCAAGACACACTCTCAGCTAACGTAAATTGCTTGAGTAGGTTGGTAGGTCACTGCCTCGCCTGTGTGTGTGTGTGTGTGTGTGTATGCTGGTCTCCTTTTCGCTCTCTCTTTCGGCTTGTGCTTGGGCTTGTCTAGGGCTCTCTGTTTCCAGCTTAAGTTCATTAACGGGCGGCGGCCGCCGTTTCGCGCAACAGTTCACGGCATTCGTTGCCTACTGTGCGACAAGTACAGTTGGCACGCGATAAAAGGAATTTGGTAAAGGGGTGTGAAAAGTGTTAACAGAGTATAATAGACAATATTTTTTACAATTAAATATTGACAGAAATTGTATATTAAAGTTGAGCAAAAGAATTTCGGATATACACCATAAAATATATATAAATAATATTAATAAATTTTATAGCTTTTTTTCCGTCTATACAAGCAAAAAGAAGTCTAGAAAAGCTGCAGCAAACAAAGTTTCTATCTAAGTTCCTTTTAAGCCATTGTAAAGGATTTTAATTTAAAGTTACACAAATCGTTAAAAACGTTTAGTAGCTCCATTTAAAGGGTTATAGTCTTGATTTTTGGAATATATGATGCCTAGGTCATTCTTGAACTACTGTAAAAATTTTATAATGATGAGATTGTAAAACATTTTTAATTTAATATACAAAATTTGATAAAAAAAAAAGAAATTAAAAAACATTTGATAGTCCCATTTAAAGAGTTATAGTCTTGATTTTTGGAATATATGATGCCTAGGACACTCTTGACTTACTGTAAAAATTTCATAATGATCAGATAGTATATTCTGAAGTTATTTAAAAATAAGTAAAATTCTAGCCTTTTTATTTTTGTAACTATCCTTAAGGGATTTAATGTTGTTTTTCTTTGGAATCGTAATTAGTATCTATGTTTTTATTTTCCAGGAAATACCAACCGATTTAGAAAATAAGGTACAATAGTTGTCTTGAATAATATTATTAATTTTATTATCGTAAAAAAACTTTTAATATTTATTTTCAGCGTCAAAAAAAAAAAATATTTGCCAATTGTAACATGGAAAAAAATCCTTAAATAATTCTTACTTTTAATTTTTATACATAAAAATTATAAGAGTTGAGATTTCTGCTTTCTACACATTTAAATATAGTAATTTCAAATTTTTTCATGTTTTAATTCACGAGCAAAGAAAAACTAACATAATTATAGTTAGAATTTATTTTAAGATATTATATCTTAAGTTATTGGGCGCTACAAATCTTTTTAAATAACGATTAATAAACCACATATTTAATATGTTTATCTATAAGCTAAATTTTCGCATTTTTCGAGTGTACACTGTACATCCAAACACATGTATTAGATTGTTCTACATGACCGTTAGTTAGTTGCTAAAGATACTCAAATTTGTTGGGTCTGATTGCTATGTCTATGTTGCACGTGGCAGCAGCAGCTGCCGCATAGAATCAAACGGAAATTGTAGAAATGTTTTCTTCTTTCTCCATGGATTGTGGTGCCCCACATTTAAATCTTTGGATATATACTAAGAACTTGATAGATATTATTTGCACGTGCTCATGTGTAGATTGTGTATTTGATGGTAGATGATATAAATAAACTGGGCCTAAACCGAATGCGGAAAAAGGGTTTATATTGATGCTGGTTAAAATAAGTGAAATCACAAAAGAAAATGGAACACAATCAAATCATTTGTAATGTGTGTTTAGATGTTATTCGTTTTTATCAGATTTCGGTAGGTAAAAAAGGATTGAATTTTAAAGTTTAAAATAGAGTGTATCTGCAAAATGTATATGAAAATCGGTAAAGCTGATCAATAGTTGACAATTTAATATGCTTCTGGATTAATAAGAAAAATATAGTTTATCCGTTTTTCTAATCAATACAAATAAAAACCAGATTGTAAGGAATTGTCTATCAAATTTATATTTCATCAACTTTCAATGGCTTAAAATGGTATTCTTAAAATACATAAAAAATAATCTAAATATTCAATTTCGACAGCTCAACTTCAGCATAAATATATATTTTATTTATTTTATGTTTTTTATACCTTTGCATATAAATATTTGAACAGCTAAATTGAAAAGTGTTGGAAATTGTCTGTACGAGATGGAAAATAATGTTGCTCGGTTTTGTATTCAGCTTACAAGACTACTAATTTCGCAATTTAGAAAAAATTGGAAAATTTGGGAATTTTCTGTACGAGATGGAAAATAATGTTTCCCGGTTTTATATTCAGTTAATCAAAATTTCGCATTTAACGAACTATTTAAAATTTTTTTTTTAAATTTATTATTAATCAGATGAAAAAAAATGTATAAAAAAATTATTTATTTTTATTTTATTTTTAAGTAATATTATATTTTATAAATTAATACAATTTTAATTTTCAGTAATATTTATGAGTATATATTATTTTTTACAATTTAATAAAATAGTTAGATAAAATATTTCCCCAACATTTTACCTTTTTATTAATACATAATTTAATAAAATATTTAGCTCAAACTCTTCTTTAAAAATATACCATTTATTAATGTATATTTGATTTACTTGCAACAAACTTTAAGACACAACTCTTTAACTACCATTTCCAATATTTTAAAACACTTTTATAAAATCTTGCTTCATTTCTTGCACCGCAACATTGCAACAAGAAAACTTTCACGCCAGATTAATTCGTGTTTACACCATAGAAAATAAAAACTGCAGTAAAATGCGTGCAACAAATATTTCGCTTAAATATCAATTAATAAATGTCAACAACTTAATAAATAAACTGTCAATTTGTAGTCTATAATTTTTTCAAAATAGATAATTACAGTTAGATAATTACAGATTTAGTTCTAAATTAAAATTTGTGGTTTGGTCGCTAGGCAACAATTTATTAGTGCAGCTGTTGAACATAATTATAGTCAATTGTGGTGCAAGTTTTAAACTGTTGTTGAGAGTGTGTGCGTGTGTGTGTGTGTGTATAATTATGTGTGTGTGTGTATAATTATGTGTGTGTTTGTGGGGCCATTTGGTGTGTATTTTTATGGCTATCTGTTGGTTTCTATAGCCTGTTGGTGCTAATTAAGTGCGTTTTCATAGAGCTGGCCACACGCACGTAGAAAGAGAGATAGAAGTATGTGCGGTGCTGCCAACTCGCTTGGGGGACTCATTAATGGCAAATCCCAAATTAATTGGGTATTAGACACAATGCATTACGGACTAAGAGTTAAAGTGTTTGTTGGTCTAGGCCCAGTCAGCCATAAAATGTGCCCCATATGGGCGTGGCTATTGCCCCCCCATAAAAGTAAGCAAATAATAATAATAATAAAAAAAAAAGAAGAGGAGACCAAGCCAAAAATTCGACTTTCAGCCGCTTATTGATTCTCTGGCTCTGTAAATGAGCCAGAGATCCTCCAAGGACTCAACCTCTGGGTCATTGGCTCGTAAAATTATTTATGTTTGTAAAAAAAAAAAAAATACAGTAATAATTTTTGTATACTCTGTTTACGAGAGCAAGAATAGAGCATGTAGGATTTATGATCTAGAAAGAACAATCGATATTTCTTTTTATTATATTTACTTCGTAATTTATTCTTAAAAAAGGAACGCTGAGTTTATTTTAAATATATGAAATTGTATGCAAAACGTTGCATACTTGTAGGCGCTGTTTGTGGCAAATTTGTGCGCCTATAATTCCCAAGCGCTGTTAGCAGTCAGTATATAAGGCATGAAGGATTTAATAAGCTTACATATTTTTTTAAAGTTTTTTTGAGAGAAGTTTTTTGTGTATTTGAGTAAGTGCAAATAATAATTTTCGATAATCAATATTTTTACATTAAGCACAAATAAAATACCCACAAAATTGTAATAAAATATTGACAACATTCTTTTAGATAAATAATCGCAAATAAATTGTTCATAATTTCAAAACATTTAAATAAAACCTAATAAACCTCTTTTTTGGATGAATAATCATGAATTCAGCCTTCATAATTGCATATTAAACTAATCTTAAATAAAGAAAGAAAATTGTTCTCTCTTCTACAACTTAAGCATCGAATTTTATTTGAAAGTTATTAATTATCTTTTTATTATATCAAAGATAGAAAATTCTTGCCACTTCACAAACTGAAAGCAGAGTACACAAAAGTCAGGAGCTGCACAGCCTATAAAAGTTGTTATTTGTTTCGGGTTTTCATTCAGGTTCATATAGAAATGTAGTATATAAAAAATACATATATATATCAGAATATATGCAGACAGTGCTCTATTTATTTGAGCCACATTTGTTGTGCTCTGGCTTTATTTTATGCATAAAAGTCAGCAAATTCGAGTTTGACTACTTTTCTGTTTGTATTTCAAAAACTGCAGACACCAAAACAAACAAAGGAAACCCACCCACACTGCCCCCCAAAAAAATATATACACACACACTTTCCTAGAGAGACATAAATTGGCATTTTGTCCAGCCGAAGCAGAAAATGTTTTGTTTATTATTGTAGTAGGGTCGCATCTACTATTTATCATGGCACAAAGGAAGATTTTACAGATTAAAGAAGTTTCTTTCTTTTTTTTTTTTAAATTTATATGCTTTTACTAAACATAAATTAGAATTATTGAGCTTAAAAGAAGGGTATGTTATTATGAAAAATATTGTAGTTTTAAACTTCGTAGCAACATTTTTAAATTCGTTTTTAATTTAACGAATTCTTTGTTTAAATTAGACAATGTGTTTTATTTATTGAAAGAATTTTTTATATAGGATTGCAGTTTCACAGGGCTTAAGTTTAAATTGAATTTTTTTAATTTGGAAAAATATAGAAAATATAGAAAAGTATATTTGGAACTTGACGAGTTGAATTTGAGTTCAAGTTTTGGTCGAAATTTTGCTTCTTAAAATAAAAAACGCCCTAGAAAATAATTGACAGTATTTGCAGTATTCGTAATTCTAGAATTATGTATATAAAATATTTATTTTCAATATATTTGTTTTAGATTTAAGGGAGTAAAACTGAGTTAAAACGGAGTAAAACATTTATTTTTAATAGATTTATTTTAAAATTAACCCATTTTGACTACTCAAACAGCAATCTTGGCCAAAGTTCAAATAAATACTTCGTTCAACTGAATTATAATTATGATAAAAATAAAGATGCAATATTTTAGTTCGTTATATTGGCTTTTAGGAAAAAATAATAACTTATCGTTCCTATTGTTATTTTTGGCTCCAGGTGAAGATAGAAGAAAACCTTATATTTAGACCTTTTTCTTTTAATGTAAATATATGAAATATTTTTACTTCCCATTATCAGATTCCTGCCTAGAAAAAAACCTTATATTTAGGCTTTTTTTCTAAGCAGGAATCTGATAATATGAATATATTTGCATTAAATGAAAAAGAAATTTTATTTCAAATAGGTAATATGATATGAAAAATGATTGGAAATAAAAAACAGCGTACTTGAAACTGACAACATGCATAAATATTGTTTTAAAATGTATATTTTATTTATGTAAAATTTTAATAAAATTTTTTTTGTAGTATAAAATGGTTTAATTTTAATTTTAATTTAATTTTAATTGTTTTTAATAGTTTTAACTATTTTTTTTGGTTGAATTGATTAATGAACTAAAGTTTATTCTAAAAACTAAACTTTCTAAGCTTGCAACCATTTTTTTGGCAATTATATTCATATTTTGAATTGAATATTCTCCAATATCTTCAACATAAATCTCTCAGCTAATATGCTGTCTATTAAAAAGTTCAGAATTTTGATTTGACTTTTGATCTATGCATATAAGTTCGTTATTTGTATAAGCGTGGCATGTTTATAAGCAAACAATAAGTAGTCGTTACTAGGTCTATTCAAGTGCTAACCCAACCCACAAATCAGCCCCCATATCATTATTATCCTGCTGTTTTCCATTGTTATGCGTGCTATGCACAATTTTCTTTAGTTGTTGTTTTTTGTTGTATACAAGTAAATGTACTTACGACATGCCTGCGATTTATTTGACAACACTCTGGAAAACTATACACACTTCAGAGTGTGTGTGTGTGTGTGTGTTGCAGGGCAAATTAACCCAGTCACGTAGCTCGCTTAGCCAGGCCTAATCAAATAAACGCACCAAATTAAACAACAGCCGCAAAAACCAACAACAAGAAGAAAAACAAAAAACAAAAACAAGACACAAGTAAATATATGAGTTTGACACCTCGACACCAGATTGCCTAGACATACAAAAAACCGTAGAATGGAGAAGGGGGGAGAGAGTTACGATATATACTATATATGCATAGTATGTGCTTATGTATATTTATTTACTACATCACAATTAATTCAGAGACAACGCTGAATAGTATGCAAAGATTTGTGTTTACTTACTTTTTGTATACCCTGTAAATATAAAGTAGTTAGAAAATCGGAATTCAAAATATATCGGTTTGAATAACAAAAAACTTGTGTTTTATTTAATAACATAATTTCAGCTCTAGTCGACTATACAAATTTCGTAGTTAGAATTAGAAAATATCAATATTATTATTATGTATTAAATAAGAAATAGATTTTATAATTTTTAGGAAAGGTAGAGATATCTTTTTTATATTTGTTAGCTTAAAAATTCAAAGCAACTATATTTGGCAGTTACCGGCAAGCTAGTGCAAAGGCGATGGACTCTTTAGCCATAACTTCACGAGGTAACGTAGGGGGGGGCACGCACGAGCTGCGAGCTTGTTTGGAGGAACTAGTACTTTCTATGTTCGCACTCAGTTGAAATTAGTTCATGTGTAAGCTGAAATTTTGTAAACAAATACTTAAATGCCTATATGTTTATAATACTTAAATATTTATATAAATTATTATAAACGTATACCAAAATTCATAAAACTTGGTTAATAAATATTGCTAGATATTAAGAAAAATTAAAAAAATATTGAGTAAATTTTATTTTTTTATACTAGAAAGTATTGTAGAGCATTAAATCCAGGCAGACAAATATTTAAATTTTTTAAAAAGCCTGATTTATTTATATTTTTTTTTATTTCGATGCCTGTTTTAATAAGTTCATAGGTACAATAAACTATACATTTCTCAATTAATCGAACTCAGAAAATATAAAAACTACAAGCTGGTAAACTTTGGTATATCAAAATCGGATGCTACAAATACTAAATATAAATATAAAAATTAAAATTAAATTATGTCTGTATAACATTTTTAGTCTACATTTTTATTTGAAAAAAATTCTATACTACAGCTTACCGCTAGTACTAATATGTAATAATATTAAATTTATAATATTAGATATAAATACTAGAGACAAATTGTGTTTTAGAGTTTTTTTTATTTAAAACTATAAACTAAAAACATTTTAAAGCAATGATAACTATATATTAAGCTGAAATTTGCTAAACGTATGCTTAAACAATTTAAATAAATATATATTAAATTTAATTAATATTTGCTTAAAAAATGCAAAATATATTTTAAAATTGAAATTGAAAGCCCAGTAAATATTTTATATAAATAGTAAATATTTTCCATAAATATTGTAACATAGCTTCAGAATATTATTTGTTAATCTTCCACTTAATATATAACAATAATATTTGAAGAACATATATATTTTAAATACTTACTGCAGAGTTAAGTAGCTATTGTTCTTTAATTATAGTATGTCATGAATTTATTTGTTAATTTTCCTCTTAATAATAATATGTAAAAAAATTTATTAAATACTTACTTATTTAAATACTTACTACAGAGCATCTTCCTTAGTCGAGCAAGCTTTTAGTCTCGATTAAAGCTGTGCTAATTGTTTTCCTTTTTTTTTTGTGGCTTTTTGTCTATATGCCCTTTTTGATAAGTTTGTTGTAGCTGACGTCATATTAATTATACGCCACGTTGCGTTGGCATAGCAAGCTTGAAGCAAGCGGCAAGCGATTGGCTTGTGGCACACAGATTCAATCGAAATTGAGGCAACTCAAATTGAGTGGCAACTGCTTGAGTGGATTTTCATTTTCTATTTGCTTGTTGTTATCGTGGAGTGGTTGCTTGCTCTGCTTGTTTGGTGGCAGTGGCACTTGAGTGCGTCTGCTCAAATGAGGCATCAACAGCTGCCGCTGCCGCTGCCACTCGGTTGCGTCGCCTCAGCTGCCTTTTGTGCGTTTCTGTGGCAACGTAACGCAACGTGTGTGTGTGCGTGTTGCCAAAGTTGTTTACATTTTTGTTGATTCCTCTTTTCTTTTCTTTTAACATTTCTGTTTACTAGACGGACCAGCACGTGCTGACAGAGCCCCCCATCCGTTGACCCCCAACCCTTAAAGCTTGTTATTATACTCTGTTATCAAAAGGGAAATTCAAAGTATATTTAGTTTGCTTTTATTTAAATTTATCGACGTTATTGAAGCTATTAAAGCAAGCAAGTTTGGTATGGCAAAATAATTAAAATTACAAAGAATATTATTTTTATAAGCATTACATACATTTTGTTTAAATTTAAAATGTTTAGAATTGATGGAATTTTAATCTCAGAGCAATCTAAGGAACAAGCCATAATTAATAAGGCATCGGAAAAAATAGGATAATTTTTTACAAAATTAATTTTTTTTTTTTTCATTAAAAAGTTTGAGTTCTAAAAATCGCAGGAAAAATCAAAAAAAATTATATCACGAAATAACATAATTAAATAACAAAAGAAACAAGCTGTTACAAAAACGGTTCTATTTTTAAATCTAATATAATTTTATCTAAAAATCGCAGGAAAAATGGAAAAACAAATTTTATAATTTAAATGCAATTTATTTTCCCAGACAAAACATAGTAAAATAACAAAAAAAAGAAGCTGCAATACAAGGGGATCCATTTTGAAATCCAGGATAGATTTTTCCATATATAATTTAGTTTCCTAAACATTTTTTCTTTGCATTAAAAAATTTTAGTTCAAAAAATCACAGAAAAAATGGAAAAATAATTTTTCATAATTTAAATGCAATTTATTTTCCAAGACAAAACATAGTAAAATAACAAAAACAACAAGCTGCAATAAAAGTGGTTCTATTATGAATTCTGGAATAATTATATATATATTATATATAATTATATCCCATATAAAGTTTAGTTCACCAAATTTTTTATTTCATTAAAAAGTTCGAGATCAAAAAATCACTGGGAAAATCGAAAAAAAAAGTTTCATAAGTTAAATGCAATTTATTTTACAAGACAAAAAATAAATAAATTATAAAAATAAAAGCTGCAATATATTTGGTTCCATTTTGAAATCTAAATTAACTTTAACTTAAATATAGTTTAGTTTCCTTAGTACAATTTAATGCTTTTTTAAGATTTCAAACACCCACAACTTCGTCTAAACTGAACCGATTTTCACTTGGAATGTCGTTTTAATCATGGTTTGTTCTCTACATCAATTTATCGTTTAAATTTTGAAAATTAATTTTTATCATTTTTCCTTACTACCCCCTTGCAAATTTTGTAAAAATTTTCAAAAAATTAAAATCAAATAATTTGTTTTCCAAACGATTGCAGCTATCAAAATTAGCATAAAATTCTATTTGGTTTTGTGTTCTTACATTTTTTAATCGAATTATATGCAAAAATCTAATAAAAATGGCATTTTTCTATGTACTTGGAAAGTTTTCATTTTTGATAAAAAATTTAAAATAAATTCGAGTTTCTATTGTACATAAAATTCTGAGATACAATATGAATCAATTCATCTATCGCTGCTGATCAAAAATTTAAATAATTTATAGTTTCTTAGTTGTATCCTGCTGCCTGTTAAATTTTGCATTTATTTATTCCACTTTATTTTACACATTTTTCAAACAGAGTATACTTCAAACTGGAACAACTTTCAACTGCAATATTCTTACTGTTTATTGTTGCTTTTGTTGGTACTTTGGGCTTGCGCCTGTTTCCTGGGGCATGCATATTTCATATGGCCATAAGCCATGAAGAGATGTTGCCTCATGTCTCTGGTTGCCACTAATCGCAATTGTTTGAAAGGCTGATAGGGGTATGAGGGGTGGAGGGGGTGTAGTATCAGCACATCATTATTTTTAGCTTGTCTCCTGTTATACAGGATTTAATTTTATTTTTTCACTCACTTATTTATTTATATGTTTTGAGCTTTTATTCCCCAAATGCTGCATGTTAATTTCAATTGTTGCAAAAGAGCAAATACTTGAAGATTTGCAATTTTCAATTTGTGTGTCGCCCCTTTGTGACCTGGTCGGGGAGAATGTTGTTGCCACTGGATGTGGCATAATCAACAAGTCTGTTTAACAGTCTACAACAAACAAGCAGCAACCACAGTCCAGTGCTATCTTTTCTTCAAATTGTGTCAAATGGTTTTTTTTTTTTTGCTTTTCTCTGTGCCACATTTGCCACAAAACTACAAAATAAAGATAGATTGAAAGATTGTAAACCCTTTTGTTAAATCACAAAGTTAAATAGACCAAAGTAACAAACAGGACAATGAACTCGTTTCGGCTTAGATAATGCAACATTTTTAAAGTAATTGTATACAAACCAAGATTTTTGATTGTTGAGGGTAAGGTTTTTATAAACATTAAGTTAAGTATAGCCAAAGAAAATAGCATACTTTTAGGTTATTATAAAGTGTTCGATATTGATTAAAGTTGGATATATATATATATGCAAAAATAATGTATAATTTATAGCATATATATAACTGTCCTAACTTATATCTTTATATTTGGCATTGTTATAAAAAATCTACAAAATCGGCAATAGCTCTAAAATATTCCAAATTTATCGAGTTATTTTGATAAAATCAGAAATCGCCAATAAGAGTTAAAAATTCAAAAAAAAATCATGCTTGAAAAAATATTCTGACTGAATGCGAAAATCTTATATATATTAATTCAGAATGTAGCACTCTGGAAACAGGCTAAACTTTTATTTTAAATATTTTTGTATATATTAAATTTTAACTTGTATTTTTCGATCAAAAAAAAAAAATTGTAAAATAATAATTAAGTTTCCATTTTTACTTTAAAGTTGAAAATAAAAGTTGTTCTTTTTAATTTTTATTTTAAATGTTAAAAATATAATTAATTTTGAATTTCTTCTATACCAAGCTGTGTATTTAAAAATAAGCTTTTATATATAAAATAATATAGAATCTGAAAAATTAATTTTTTCTTACTTTTATCTAGTCTTGCACGCATTTTTCTTTATATTTAGTTAATATATATAAGATTATATTATAAAAGATTATTTTTTAAAAGATTATTTTATATATAAAATAAATATAAAGGAAAAATGTCTGTAAGACCAGTTAAAAGTAAGAAAAAATTAATTTTTCAGCTTCTAGTCCAAATTTTTTAATGAAAATAATTGAATTAAATTTTTAAAGCCCATTATTTAATGAAAATTTAGTCATTTTTTAAAAAAAATATATATATGCAAATATATTATATAATACATATATGCCAAAAATATAATGTTTTTGCACTTTTCATTTTTCGGTCGTGATTAAACATTCTGTGGAAATGCCTATATTCAAATTTTAAATAAAAGTTTGTTAATTTTTATTTTCGGGCTAGAAAAAGAGTTATTGCCAAATTTTTATGCAAATAAATCTATAATAATTCATAATTTTTATACATAAATATTATAAGAGTTGCGGTCCCCCCTTGGCGTTGTCTAGTTTCATTTTAAAATAAATTCAATTCAGTTTTAAACTTATTCAAAATGAGGCTTAAAGTAAGCAAAAACGTCTTAATTATAGTTTGGCAATGCAAACAAAGCCTTCACCTTTTCCTTTCTCAACTTTCTCCTCCACTCTCTACTCGCTTGATAATTGAAATATACAATGTAAAATTATGCTTATATTAAATATTTATTTTATTTGTTTATTGCACAGAAAAGTGTTTGTTGTTTTCAAGTTGCTGTTGATTATTATCTAAACAGTGACAAATCACACCCAGATTTTTGTCATTCATTCATTCGATCATTATTTTGATTTACATATATATATATATATATATGGTTTTTGCTTAATCTGTGAAAATACACGCCCACAGATTAGACAAAAGGATGCCGCGTGCGTCGCTTGGCCTTGACAGGATATTCGTAACCCTCGAAGTCATCATCGAGCTCATCCTGCTCATGATAATGATGACTGTGACTGCTCCGATGATGCTTCTTTGGCTCCTTATGATGCTCCTTGACCGGCACAGGAATGGGCAAAGGGACTTTCTTTATGACCGTCTTGGTGTGCACATGCGTGTGATGCTTCACAGGGACATGAATGCGTATCCTGTCGACAAAAAAACAAAGTAAAACATGTGAATGGTATTCGAATGTGACTGTGAATGGCTATATATACTTAGATATATATATATACTTGTATCGTTAAAGGCGTGGCCGTTACACTTACTTAAGCTTGTCGTTTGATGGATGGCCGCTTGTCAGGACAAACATCATGCATGTGATCAACAGTAAACTTAATGCCTGCCAAAAATACACAAAAAATAGGAGAAGAAAAAAATGAAGAGAAAAAATGAATTAAATACGGAGAAAAGTAAAAATAGGTGTAAACTAAAGTGTGTTTGTCTGGTAGATACCCAGTACTTAAGCTAGCAATCGCATAACTAAGCAGAATATAAAAATAACACAATAAATATGTAAATAAATATAATAAAAAAAATGTTCTTAATATATAAATAAATATAATAAAAAAATGTCCTTAATATGTTAAAAAATATAAAAAAAAAATATATATGAAAAAAATATAAATGACGTCCTAAATATGTAAATAAAATGTTAAAAAAAAAATTAATAAATATAATAAAAACATTTATTTTTTTTAAACCCTTTTATAATATTTATTTACTTATTTAGGACGTCATTTATATTTATAAAAAAATGTTTAAAAAAATAACTAAATAAATATAATAAATATAATAAAAAACATATATTTTTTTAAACATGTTATTATATTTATTTGGGACGTCATTTAAATTTATAAAAAAATGCTTAAAAAAAAAAATAAATAAATATAATAAAAATATTTATTTTTTTAAACATTTTTTTATATTTATTTACATATTTAGGACGTTAATTATATATTTTTGCATATATATATATATTTATTTTTATTGTATTTATTTACATATTAAGGACATTTTTTTATTATACATTTATTTTTGATACATTTATTATCGTATATAAGACAGAATTTAATATATTTTTAATATTATAATCATAAATGGGTATTAAAAATATTAAGTAGAATTTCAGAATATTTAATTTTTTTTATTGTTTTCATTTAAATCGATATTTAAAATATTTTTTAATTTTACCTATATTCATTACAAACGTGATTTTTTAATTGAAATTATTAAATCAATCAATTCTGCTCATACAATTCTCAATTGCTTTAAGCAGTCAGCATTGGAAGGAAATGTTTCCTATAAATTTTTAGGCTTCAAGTGCAAACATATTTTGTTTAATGGCCCTTAATTATATAAATATAAAATATTTTAAAATTACCCCCAATTCTTCCCCTCTCTTTCACCCTCTAACATCGTCTGTTTCGACTTAATTTGAACTTGTTTTTTTTTTTTTTTTTGTTTTGAGTGTACTGTTTTTGTATGCAGCTAATACAATTGAATTCGCGTGCACTTAATTTTTAAAACAATATCTCAAAATTTCTTTAGCCTTAAACAAATACACAAAAGTTGATGTTAACCTCCGAATATGAATGTATACATAAATACAAAAAGAGACGATTATATTATTGATAATATAAATGTTTATTTACTGAACCACTCTTGTTTATTTATTTACTATCCACAGTTGATGTTAATCAGGTAATATGTATAATTGATGGTAAAAATTTGGAAAATAATCGATAATTCAATAAGCTCACTTATGAATTCAATTTTTCAAGTTGGTATAAAATCGATTGTGTACTCTTGATGGTCGAAATGATTTTTTTGATTTTTTTTGCTCCTTTTAGAGCAGGAAAACAATCGAAAATATTATCGATAATAATGTTTTTTTCATAGGTTTTGTGGCACCGATGTTATCGAAACAGCTTGCGGAATTTTATAAATTTATTAACAGCCTCTAAATGTCATTTTAATATTAAATCAAAGTATTATTTGTTTTATTAATATATATATATTTTTTTTAATAATTTTAATTTAATTTTCCCTATAAATTAATGCTTTTGATACTATCGGTAATTGACATTTTTATAATTCTTTGTCTTCTTTCATATTATATTATATTATATAGAAATTCACACAAAATTTGTCATAATTCCCCTTTAAATCATCCACTCTTGTACAGGGTATTCTAATACATCAGATTTTTGTTCTTTAAGTCTTCAGTCAATGCGTCTATAAACAAAACAATGTAATTAACATTTTGATGTTTATGCCTATTATGTGTATTAGCCAACAAATTTGATTTTGATTGCAGTTTCCTCTGGAAGCTCGGCCTTCCCCCTGAGGGCTCATTTCAATAAAAAAAAATAAAAAAAAAAATATTACCTCGGGCATAGCTTAAAGGCTCTAACTACAATTACGGCAGTAATAACAAAGAAGCAGGAAAAAATATACGGCTTTAAATGCCAGCTAATAGATAATCGATTTTTTTGTGAAGAAAATTCAGTTTTGTTGGAATTTTTGTTAGAATTGACCCCAAAGCGTATTCAATTAGCAGTTTTGTTGTGAAACATACAGACAAAATGAAATTGAAATTGAGAATTTGAAAATTGCTTTTGAATGTTTTGCTCATCACTTTCCAACTCATTAAACTGTTTAGGCCATGTGGTCAAAGTTTTCTTCTAGGGGTGCAAAAATACAATAGCAGCAGCTGCTTAAATATATATATATATATACATAACTATATATATATATATATATATATATATTTTAGTATAAATATTGTAGAGTAAAGTGTTGGCAAAAGAAAGAAAAATATACTATAGATATCGATATGGTAATGAGAATAGCAAGAAAATGAAGAAATGAGCAGAATTTTAAGGTTAATGTGGTTGTATATTTAAATAAAAGTTATTTAAAGTTATCAAGGAAAAAATTAAGGCTGTTATTAAAACTAATGAATCAAAGATTGGAGCAGCAAATTGAGCTGTGATTCTAAAAGAAAAAAAATAATATAGAAACAGGCAAATAAACGCAAATAAAATGAAATTTAAACTTGAACATACGCATTGACTAATATTTATTGAAATTACATTTAAAACTATTTTTTTCCATTGACAAATTTTCATAACTAACAAAAAGCAAAATATATTTAAATATTGTAGTAAATGTTGGCAAAAGAAGGAAAAATATACTAGATATTGATATGGTAATGAGAAGAGCAAGAAAATGGAGAAGTGAGCAGAATATTAAGGTCAATGAGATTGTATATTTAAAAAAGAGTTATAAAGGAAAAATTTAAGGCTTTTATTAAAATTAATGAATTAAAGATTGGGGCAGTAAATTGAGCTGTGATTCTAAAAGAAAAAAAATATAGGAAAAATAAGATGAAATTAAAACTTGAATAATTATTATAAATTACATTTAAAACTATATTTTTCCATGATAAACTATCTTAACTAACAAAAAGCAAAATATTTTTAAATATTGTAGTAAATGTTAAACTAAAAACTCTAGAGTACACTTGGCCAAAACATTTTGCAACAAGGTCTAATTAAAAAATGAAATGTTTGCTTGACACTTAAGAGCACTTTTGGGAGATTGTATGATTATTAACCGCGCTTGATTAACGCTTGATTAACTATGGAAAAACTGTTCACACTGCAAAACTGTGTAATAAATTTATAATTAATATCAATTTTTTTTTAAATTTACATTCACAAATATTAATTTATTACACGCACGATTGAAGTCAATGAATTTGTTGGTAAAAAAAGAAACAATTTCAATATTTAATATTTAACATTTACTATTTTTTTTTTTTGTCTGTTTTTTGCGGTTTTTGTGTGTCGTGTGGATTTATGTGTTGTACTTTCTAAGCTGGTTTTTGTTTATATTTTTTTTTAGTTGTAATGTGTATTTAATTTTTGCATAATTTGTGTGTTCGCGGCGTTCGCTGAACTCTCTAGTTTTGTTGTTGTTTGTTTTAATGCAATTTAATTAAAATGTCAACTGGGGAAAAATGATTTTTTAATTGCCACACAAAACGTGGAAAAAAAAGGATATTTTTTCCGCATTGTTTTTTTGTTGTCATTGTATTTGAATTTATTTTCTTTTAGTGCACTTTTTGTTTATTTTTTTGTATTTGAATTTGAATTTTAATTAACACTTACTCCTTGGGGTAAGTGCATTTTTGTCACGCTGAACTTAACACCTTGTTGCCAGACTATAATTGGATTTTTTTTAAATTTTTTTATGTGTTTAGCTTCGATTAATAATATCTTTATTAGGGTTTGAGTTATAAGCGCGGTTTTATCGCAGCACTCCAGCAGCGTCTAGAGTAGAAATGAAATTGCATTGGGACCCGACGCCGCGCGTCGTTTAAATATAAAAAAAATCAAAGAAAAAAAAATAAGTATATATACATTGTTGGCTACAGTGAAACGTGCCACAGCACGAAATGAAAACTTTTGCAACAAGTGAGAGTGCAGCAGAGCGAGAGAGACAGAGAGAGAGAGGGAGTGAAATGGCAATAGACAAACTGGCGAGTTGGAAGTAAGTAAAACACAAACATAATCAAGCCAACTTGACCAGGTTTTTTTTTTTTTGCTGGTAATAGGAAGTGTGGCAAGAGGGGCAAGCGACAACCAAGTGCTCCAAAGCGTGGCAAACAAATTAAAGCAGCGGCCTTTCCTATGCGACAATCAAAAGCGCTACAATAAATTGAAAGGGTTGAATATACTATATAAAACTATAAAAAAGTGTAAAAAACAATCTTAAATTGCAACTAATTAGTTTGAGCTTTTAACTTAAAGTGTGCTTAATTGTAAACAATGCAAATAATAGCTAGAAATTGCTAAAGTTTGTAAAGTAGTGTAACTCTAGTCAGAGTCTAGTATTAAATATCAGTTAATTAGTTAAATTTTTAGCTTCAAGTCAAGACAATTCTTCTCAATTAATACTAAAACTTTTAAGTGCTTTAAAAGTTGTTTATTTTTAAGTTGTTTTGTTTAGTTAAATATTATAAAGTTGAAGCGAATTAAAGACTGCAAAATACTCTATTTTCAATGCAATTATTGTTGCTTATGGCGGCAACGAACTGAAAAATATTTTTGGGATTGAAATTAAATTTTGTGATAGATAGTTTTTTTGTGCGATTTTATCATTTAATTTCACTGTTATTTTTCTCCAACTTAAATTAAATTTAACAAATAAAAATATTAATAAAACAAAATTTAAAAAAAAGTAAAAATGTTGCCTGATTTGAGATAGTTGGAGATATAGGAATATAAATGTAATGATATGTATAAATATATATAGAAATAAATATAGTTACAGATTATAGAATTTCAATTTACTGTTTGATTAAATTAAGTTTCCCATGAAGCGTGGTTGTTCTTTAATGTTAATTAATATGTCATATTATAGTCCATTATGAAGGCTGCTTCTTGACAATAAAATAAATTTAAAAAAAATAACAAGAAAGAACTGTTTGATTAAAAAATATATTAAAAGTATATTATATTATAAAATATTTCTTAATCAAACAGTTTTTTCTTTTTAATATATTTCTTTATAAAACAGTTTTTAATTTTTTTTTTCTTGTTAAATTTAGTATTGAAAAACGGTAAAAATATTTAAAAAATTGTATTTTGGCTTTATTTATTTTTTATTATAAAATTTTATATATTTTTCTGCTTATATTTACTTTTGATGTATTTTTAATTCATATATAGTTTATATATTTATTTATTTATATTAAATTGTTTTTTTTTGGTTTTAATGTTTTTTTTTTTTTTATTTAGACTTAAGCGATCTTTATTTTTTTAACTATATTTATTTTATATTATTAAATTTCATATATTTATCTGCTTATATTTACTTTTATGTATTTATAATTTATATATATTTTATATATTTATTTATTTATATTAAAATGTTTTTTTTTGTGGTTTTAATGTTTTTTGTTTTTGATTAAACTTAAGCAATCTTTTTCCAATTATTTTTATTAATAATTTATTTTGTCGTTTTATCAGCCTTTTTGCCTTTTCCAGAGCACAAATTTGACAGTTTTAGCTAGGGAAATTATAATTTATTTATTTATATTTGAGAAATCAAAATTTTAAAAAAAAGTATTTCAAAAATATTTTTATGATAATTGCCCCTCTGCTGAATCTACTAAGCTGTATTGATTTTATTGACAAGATACAACGTTAATTCTTATTTTATTTTCTTTTACTCTTTTTACAGTTACTGTCACTAAAAAATATTCAAAATTAATTTTGGACAAAAAGTAAGTAAAATTAATTTTAAATTACATTTTTCCTTAATATTTTGGGTATATATTGAACAATATTGTTGAGTTATTGAATTTAACAAAATATTTAATTAAAAATATCTGCTATATGATTGCCAATATGCCGCAACGGATGCCACAATGTAGTGTGCCTGAACTTTTGAATGATAGTGAAAATACAGCTCGTATAACAACAGTAACAATAACAACAACAACAAAAACAATACAAACACTAACAAAAACAACAACAACATTAACAGCAATAACAACAAAATAAAACGCACAGCGGCAATCACATTAGCGCAATACTATCTCAAAGATACAAAGATACAAAGATACTTGTGGAACCGCCTCGGCAACATTGTGAAAAGCCGCCAAACGTGTAGCAACAATTGTGGGGAACAGATTGAGGGGGGTAAAAACAAGAGGGGGTAGTGCCCCACGAAGAGCGGCCAAAGTCAAAAGCGTAATTGAAGCTTGTGCCACAGTTAAACGCAGGCGATTATGTCTACTGGCTTTTTCAAACCGACAACAATTGGTGGCAGGTTCAACTTGCCACAAGGATTATGCAGCCTGTAGCGCGCTTCCTGGTTGCCTAAAAGTCCGCAAAACGAAACTGTAACCGTAACGTTAACCAAAAACTGAAACTGAAAATACTAAAAACCAAAAACCAAAGCGAAAAACAATGTATTTGATTTAAACTCTTAACGAAGTCATCACAAATTGAGCTGCCAGGCACGCTGAAATATGTCGCCAACAATCTCCCCCCTCCATATATACCACCTCCCCCTCAACAATCCACATTTGCAATTGACAGATTTTGACTGTTTGCAATTTAAATGTGCAACGAGGCATCGTCATGAAATTGCAATTGAGTTGATTGGCATTGGCCATTCTGGCCAACGGGGTGGCGAATTTCATCTAATGGCTAATCCATCTAATGCAGGAAGTGTCAAAAAACAAAAAAAACATAAACACAAACGAGAAATGGCCTAATGAGACTGGGCTTTCAATCGTTAGTTTAAGCCAGGAAAAGTTTTAAAATATGTATAAATAATTGGATTACATTGCTGTGCAGGTAATTGAAAGAAAAAGCTTTCAAAGTACATGAAAGCTTAAGTAAAGCTGACTGAGAGCTTAAACTGATATAACAATTTAGGTTTTAAGTATTGTTTTTTTTTTTTACCAAAATATCGCTTTAAAACTTTATAATAATTCAAGCTTAAAGTATGCTTTTTTTAACTAAATAACGCTCAATTTTTTTAGAAGTGTTGTTATTAATCTAATGAATAATTATGTCTGAATAGGAAAGTTTAAATTTTTTTTAACAAAATACCACTTAAAAGCTTTGTAAATGTTGTTATTAATCGTTATGATTTTTTTTATTTGTTTTTGTTTTTATTAATTTCATGAATAATTTAGCTATGTCTGAAAAGTAAAGATTAAAACAAAGCTTTAAAAGCACGTGAAAGCTTTCAGAATGTTTTAATATTGTCTTATTAATTGTTTAAGTAAGTAAGCTTTCATCAAGCTTAAAACTCTTTTTACTATGCTTTATTAGATGTATTTCTACATTGTTTAATAGAATTAATCCAGTGTTTCATCATTGATTTTAATGTATATTAGAGGGAACAAATAGAGCATTAAAAACTGAGCTCTAACATAACTCTTATATTAATTGAAAGTACCACTTAATTCTTACAAAAATTTGGAGAAAAATTTAAAAACTTTTTAACAAGGAACCTAATAAGTTCCTTTTATGTTTACTACAAATATCTTGAAGACAAAGCTTTGAAAGCACATTATAGCGTTAGGGTTACTTAATTGTGTACTTATTTAATGCAATTAAGCTTAAAACTCTATTTATTAATCGAACATTTATGATGTATTTATTTATTGATTTTATTTAATTTATTTTATTTATTATTTTTATTTAATTTATTTTATTTATATTATTAATTTTAAATTATGAAAATCTAGCTGGATCGATTATAATTAATTTTATTTTATTTTATTTATTGTATTTATTTTATTTATTTTATTCAAATTATTTGATTTTTTAATTAATTTTATGTATATTATTTTAATTTATTTAAATTTATTTATTTTATTTAATAAATTGTTTAATGGTTCATTTTATTTATTCTATTCATTTTATTTTTATTTATTAATTTTATTTATTTTATTTCATTTATTTTATTTTATTGTGTTAATATTTTTTATTTGTTTTATTCAATTTATTTAATTTGTTTTATTTCTTTTATTTATTGTATTGAATTTATTGATTTTTTTAAATTTATTTAATTTTATTTATTTTATTTTTTTTTATTTTTTTTATTTTATTTATTTACAGCTTTATTTTATTTATTTAATTTATTTTATTTTTTTTATTTATTTTATTTATTTTATTTTTTTATCTACTCTGTCGAAACAAGAATAATCTGCATTTCAATATCATTTTCAATAATCATTATATGTGGAGCACATTTAGCAACTGGTTTAAAATTCATACTTTTGGCCATACAATTGTATAACAACAATAATAAATGGCCAAAACGACAAAACTCTAAGTTGGTCAGCAGCTCATCCAGTTGCAACAACAACAAAAATTTTTCGCACAAATTAGCAGCTAAAAATGAAGGCTACAAAAAAATGTGTTTTCACTTTTCTATGTCTATGTCTCGACGTCTTATGATATAACATTATTTTTTTTGGAAAAATATATATAAATATAATTATATATGTTTATACATATATATTATAATGATTTATTGCGCCGGGCCAATTGGTCTGCAATTGCAGAAAATGTTTTTTTGTTTTTGTGTAAATATTTTGGTATTGTAGGCAATTAAAATTTGATGATATAATCCAAGTTGTGCTCGTAATAAAGTCGAAAATTCCCAGTGCTTGAATAAACAAACTGGCGACCGGTTAACGGATAACGAGTAACGAATAACGAGTACTGAATACCGGACTCGGATAGCATTTTATTTTACTCTGTTTTATTTATTTTTTTTTGGGTCCGGTTACACACTGCGTATACATAATGGATACATTACCAAAGTGTCAAAATAAAAATACATATTATTAATTGAACAAGTAAAGCGAGCTCAGAGCTCATTGCACCAAAATCGTTTGTTGGCCGGGTCATTAGCAGCAAATTAAGTGAATTGTGACAACGAGCAACAATCAAAACAACAACAACAAAACAATCAACATTGAACAACAACAACATCAAAAGCGAACGCACAATGGAAAGCCTTTCAATCAATCTATCCGTCAATATTTGTGCAATAAAAAAAAAAGAAAGAAATGAAAGAAAGAAAAAACTGGCGCAAGGCCAAGGGATTCGCACGCTCAATCAATTTCGGCCCAAAACGCAAAAGGCCACATTTGGCTAACCTGTTGGCCAAGTGGCGCCAACAGCGTTGCAAAGAAACGCAGGAAAATAACCTTTCGAACGTGGGTTGCCACAGAAGTTGTGCGCTTATTTGAACACTTTTAAAATTTAAAAGTATTTTTATTTTAATAATTATTTCTTTGGGTAAAACAATTGATTAAAAAAAAGATAATAATAATTGTAATAAAGTCAAAACGTTAGTAATTTGAATTTTCCGAAATTTAGGATTAGGATTTGTAATACATTACATTGAACATTATCGTAATTAACTTTAGGTTTTAATCGAATAAATTTCGATTTTTTTTTAACTGAAAAAATATATTTAAGATAAATGGAGGGAATCTTTATGCTTTGATTTGTTGCATGTATTTTTGTTATAATGTATACATACATATATTTATAATTAAATAAAATATAATAATAATACTAATAATAAAAATTTGCTTATGATTTTATTATTATGAATTAATTAAAATAAGTGTTTTATTGTAATTTTTTGCCCCAAATTTACTTCAATTTTTTTAGTTTTATACGAGAAAAAAAAAAGTTTAGAATATTCGAATTAATAATATTGATATTTTTTTCTTTGTCGCTGCTGTTGATTTAATTTCTACACTTTCACGAACTGTTCGCGAGTTTATTGCTTACCTGAAAAGTCTTTAATATTCTTGTTCTTAACAAACGCACAAGAATTGTTTAATTTTTCTGATAATTTTCATTTAAATACTTACTCTCAAAATACTTACTTATTAGGTTCAGCAAATATGTACAGATTTCTGTAATGTCAATCTAGATTGGAAAAATAGACATCGGGCGGGCTTGCTGAAATGCTTAAATCTCCGCCGTTTCTTAATTGATTTTAATAATTAATATCTTAAACGATGCCCAATTAATGGGTGTTTAGGTGCAGAGAAAAAAAAAAGAACACATTTTTTTCAACTTTTCACCGAACTTTATAGTCGAAAATCGTAAAAAAAAACTATTATTTTTTGAAATTTAAATTATATATTTGTAGAACTATTTGTTTAAATATAAGAGATTATATAAATGAATAATATCTATATTCATTAGCTTTCATTAAACGAATAGCCTTCTTACATTGGTTATAAGATTGCGTAGTAATTATCAAATCTGCTAGCTTACCTTTTAAAAAAACGTTAAAAAATATACCAGATTTAAACAATTTAAAACAAGAAATATCACCACAAAATAAAATTTTTAATGTGGTTTTTCATCATCTGGTGACTTAACATGTATGGAGAAAAGTCTAGGTTTGGTGAAGAATAGAAAAAAAATCTATATTTTGTTACCTAGCGTAATTTTTGGGCTGATATATTAGTATTTGTTTGGTTGGTTTTCATGTATTATTATTTAAAAGAATTTATAATTATTCAAAATATAATTATTAATTTTGTTTTCTAAATTTTCAAATTAAATTGTTTTGAAAAATGTTATTTAATATTAAGTCACAGTTTTCCTGCTCTTCTCAAAGTAACAGGAATAGTTGTAGAAATACCAAATTAAATTTTAATTATAATTGAAAATTTTTGTTGAACTCTTGTAGCAGCCCTCTGTAGCTGCCACAATCGCAAAAAGGATTATCGAATTGTAAGCCCCGGAAACCAATACATCAGACCGTTCGTTGTCTTCATTTCCTTTACCAATAAATTTTCACTTAACTATGTCGCTGGAGCGGCTGGCGGCATGCAACATTCAATAGCTGTTTATATTGTTGCTGCCGCTGCTGCTTTTGTTGCATGAGGCAAGCAGCATGTTGTACAGTTGTCAACCCATGCTCATATCGTATATCGAATTCAAAACCCGAACCGGGCATTGTTCACCGTGTGGCTGTGACACAATTTTCCCGTTTCGGATCGTAAATTCAATTGACGGAAGCGCGTTAAAGTTGCAACAGCTGCCTTGAATATTGTTGCATGCTATGAAACATTTATATATATATATATAGATTTATATATATTTGTTTTTTTGTCACAAAATTTATATATTATGCATTTGCATATTGGGTGGCAAAGCCAATCAGGTCAAACGAGAGAGAAAAAAAATATTCGAGACTTGCCACATTTTGTTTGTAATTTATGGACGTGTTAAAGACACATTCATGTCCTGGCCGAATGTGACCAAGCGAATTAAATGGACTTATTATTTCTATAATGAAATCCTAACCGATATTTATGAAAAGTATTTTTTTGGAAATTTTTTTAACCTCTAGATTGAATTGCCACAAAAATTTTATTAAAGTTAAAAAAATAAATTTTCTATTGTCAGAACCGTCTCTTACTTGAACCTCGGTGCATGATTTATGTCGAGCGAATTTTATTGACTTTTATTGTCATTTTATTGTCATAAAAAAGGATATTTTTGGAATAAAATAGAAATATTATAATTAAAAAAGTTTTATTTAAATTTAACTTAAAAAAAAAAAAAAAAAAAAAATTTAAGAAACATTTTTTATTATTCATGACTGGCCAACTGGATTTTTTTTTTGTGCTAAGCCAAGTGGCAACCTGGCCGTCGACAAGATTATTTGCCAAGTTCAGCAAACTTTTGGCTTAGCCACAACACACTGAAACAAGTGGGACACACTTGCCTTGCTGGCCATAAATTCAAAGCTTGCTTGGCCATAAAACGTGCTGCATACAGCAAAAAAAAAAAAAAAAAATCCAAAAATCTAATGCCACTTGCCACATACAGCCACCCACCAACCCCCCCTTGGCACAGTCCTTACTTGCAGCTTCGACACCTGCAAACGCAACTGAAACTAAAGTTTGTTTTTGCTAGAGTTTTTGGCAGAAAGGGTATCATGAATTTGTGAGGAATTATGTGATGCATTAAAGCAGGTTTCTATGACTATAGCAATTATATAATATACGATATATATTCTTTATCAAAATCAGCATTAATTGTTCAAACGATAAACAACGATTTATGTGCACAATTTTAAATTTATTTATTTGCTATGCTCAATTCTAATGCTGTTTTGATTATTCTAAGCCCGAAAATTATTGAAATAAGAGAGCTTCCCATAATTCTTATTTAATTTATTTTTTTATAATCTTTATATGGAAATATATGGTTTTAGAGATGCCACATCAATTGCAATAAACATTAAAATAACCTTAAACATTTTTGGAATTTAATGGTGAAATATAGTTAAATGAATTATTTGAAATAAATTTCTAAATGCACATTTCAGGCTATCAAAAGACTTATGATTTAAATAATGAGGCAACTACGACACATTTTTGTCAAAGGGTATTAATAAATAAATAAATTATAATTCCCTTTTGCAAGGGTATAAAAAAATCCAAAAAAAGCTCTTAATACAATCGCCGATATTTATAGATTTAAAGAAGATTTAAAGGAAACAATTTTGCAATTTCGCAATTTTTAAAAATTAATCCAACAAATTTCCTTTCAAATTACGTATACACAACATTTTTAAATTATCCTAAAAACTGTAAAATTAATTTAAAAAATTAATTCGCTTTGTATAAGTTGAATTATATTTTTTTTATTTTGTTTCGCATAAAGGGTATTTAGCTACGGCATTTAATAGATTGTTGTTCTTTCTAGTTTTATTTTTTTTTATTTTTATTTTTTGTCTGCAATAAAGACCAATACTTGGCCATAAATGAACTCAATGCCACTTAGATTTATGGCCAGTCTCCGGTTGTGTGTGTGTGTGTTTTGTTGTGGTTTGTGCTGCGTATGTCCATTTTGCGGCTGTGTCTGTGGCAAGGTCATTCTTATGAAGTCAGCTAGCAATAGTTTTGTGCACACATGTTTACCTTTAAGCCACAACGCAACCAATTGCCAGATAAACTTTGTTTTTTCTTTTTCCTTGGTGGCACTTGTGTGGTGCCACAGACATGCGAGGTTGCTGCTGCCACCAAAAGTGTCGGTTAAGCAGAAAGTTGTCAACAAATGTTATCAATAAAGATTCATTTGTCTTTAGCTGCTAGTTGAAGCATTTGATTTAGCAGTTGCTTTAAGGCAAATGACTTAAAGTATTTGGAAATCTAGAATAAATGTTTTTTTAGAGAAGGAAAATATTTTTTTTTTAGTCTAAATGATATATTAAGCAACTTTAAAAACTCACAACTAAACTAGTTTTGTTTAAACTGGCATTTTGATATTGTTTTTACCTATTTATTGATTTTTTATTCATATCTGAAAATAAATCATTTTTGGCTTTTCTGACTGCAGTTTTTTTTTTAAAGGAAATTGCCTTCTAAACTTCTAGTCCTCTTAATTTTGTTAAAACTGAACAAATTGTAATGTGAAATAACGTTTTGATCATGTTTTGTACTCTAGTTTACTCTAGTTTTGACTTTAAAATAATAATTTTTTTTTAATGATTTCAATATTTTTGCCATTTTTCTTACCCTTTACAAATTTCAGAAAATTTCAAATAGAAAATAAAAATTTAATTTGCATCGATAGCGCATATTAAAATTAGTAAAAATTGTTAAAAAAAAAATATTCCGTTTTTGCCTTTTTTTACCCTTTTCCCTATAAATTTTGGAAGAAGGAAATAATAATTTAAATTTTGAAATTTATGTTTGAATTTATTGCATTTATGAAGTAGTTAAAGTAGCATATCAAAGTTAGTAAAAATTGTAGAAAAAATTGGAATTTTTTTGGCTTTTTTTTACCCTTTACAAATTTCGGAAAATTTCAATTAGAAAATATAAATTTAATTTGAATCGAAAATCAGTATAAATTTAAGGAAATTGCTATTTTTCCCATTTTTTTACCCTTTTCCCTATAAATTTTGAAGATGAAAAAAATAATTTTAATTTTTAAATTTAAGTTTAAATCAATTGCGTTTATAAAGTAGTTAAAGTAGCTTAACAAAATTAGTATTAATTGTAGGAAAAATCGCAATTTTTTTGCCTTTTCCCTACAAATTTGAAAGAATAAAAAAATTATTTTAAATATTAAATTTTACTTTTAAGCTATTGTATTGAATTAGTTAAATTTATACTCGATATTAATACAAAAATCTTAAGAAAAGTTGGGAAATTTCCAAAAATTGGAAAAATGTTTTTTCCAAATAAATTTTGAATTTATGAAAAAAAAAAAAGGATTCACAAGAAAATTTTTTATTAAGACGAATAGCTTTTCTAGTTAACTATATTTACCAAAGTTAAAATTAATACTCAAAATTAATAATACATAATTAACAATAAAGTATCTGCAATTTCATATGCACATCTCTGCAAGTTAACTATTTAATTAACAGCACCTGAAGTTCTTTACTGTTGTACTGCTATAAAAGCTGACTCATTCTATAAACATATTCATAATTAATTAATTAAAATTGCAAAAGGCTTCGGGTTGCCACAATGTATGTGTGTGTGTTTGCAACACTGTGTGTGTGTATTTTCATGCCATTTCCTGATTTACTGCCACTCAATTATTTGTGTCTCCAAGCAGTTAACAGTACGCTCAATACAATGCGAACCAATAACATTATATATGTAAATGAATGTGTATTTAACAGCCAGACATTAAACAATGCCGTTTTCATTTGGCAGCACAAAATGGAATGCTATTATTAAATAATGTGCGAAAATTGTAAAATAAAAGCAAAACAAAAAGAAATTCGTATATTCATAATGCATTTCTTTTCTGTTTTTTGCCCCAAAAACCTCCAAGCAGACCTTTCAACCAGCTGGAAAAACTGCATAATTGAAAATTATGAAAGGAAAAAAATTATCAGAATTATTTAAATCTTCCATTTTGGTTGTTTTTTTGTTTTGTTTTTCGTTTTTTTTTTGGTATAATTCAGATTACACTTTATTTGTTAAGAATGAATTGAATTATTTAGTTTTATTTTTTTTTATTATTATTTTTCACTTTAGTTGCTTGAATTTTCTTTGTTCTTGTTGTTGTGTTTGTGATTGATTTTTTCATTTCATTTTAATCATAATAATAATAATTGTAATAATGCAGTATGACATAATATATATGCATATATATAATATATCTATATATATATATGATATATATGCCTGTTTATGTGTGTTTTCTTTTGTATAGATATATAATTCGATTTACCTAAAAAACAATTTACAAATATATAAAAAACGAATTCATCTAGTTAAACTAAATTATGTAAGCATATAAAAAACGATTTCTTTTTTTTATACGTATGTATATATACCTAAATATATATATATATATATATTTTTTTTTTTTCTTTTTTCCTTTTTCATTTATTGTTTATTTTCTTACATCGTTTTGCTTTTTCTTTCTTAGCTCATTCTGCTGCGTTTCGTGTTTTTTTTTTGTTTTCCAGTTTTTCATTTCATTTTTGAGGGATTTTTCTGTATGCAACATTTTGGAATAAATTTGTGTATTTTCTACCTTGACTTTTGCCTACCATAAGAAAGCAAAAATAAATTGTTTACAACTGCGCAATAAATTTGAAATTGTATTGTATGTGCTTGATGTACCTCTGTGTTTTATTTATGTTCACGTTTAAAAGCATTTAAAAAAACATAAAAAAAGAAAATTTAAAAAAAGCGCGAAATACCTAAAAACATTAAAAATACAAAATAATGTTGTATTTAAAGCAGAACATGCAGGTAAAATACCAAAAATAGATGAAATCAACACAAAAAAAAATGCTGAAAAACGCCGTAAAAACAAACAAATAAAATAATTGCGCATACGCCGCCTTGTGCAGGAAACAACATTGTATTTTGTTTGTGTGTGTTTGTTGTTGTTTATGTTGTAAGAAATGCAAGGATATTTTATTATTTGTAAAACAAAAGTGTTGACAACTTGTTTGCTAGCAAAGGCAACAAATAAAAGCATTGTAATGTGTTTAAGTTACAGTGAGCACTGCCTAAAGTGTTGTTTGCTATGTAAACATTTTTTTATGGAGTGGGAATTGTAAAGAAATATTAATAAAACGATTATAAAATTTTTATGTATTTAAGAGAGTATTTTTCGATCAGTTTTGAATAGCAAAGAGAGAAACATTTTTTTATGATGTTTTTTCTAAAATATTGCAATATTTTTTGCACTAATTCTTAGCGTAGTACGAAAAACGAAAAAAAAATATATAAATAAATATAAAAAATATTATCATAATATAAAAAATAAAATATAAAAAAAAATGATCATAACATGTTTTCATTCATATATATCATAGAAATAATAAATTTAATATTTTAAAGCACAATTTTTTAAAATTATTGTTTACTTTGAAATTTTTACTCTATATTTTGCTAAAAATAAATTTTATTTAAATTTTTTTTTTTGTTAATCTTGCCAAATATTCTTTTTCCATAAATTCAACTTTTCTTTTGATAGTTTTCCTTTAAAAAAATATAAAAAAATACTTTTTAAGTGTTTTCTTTAAAAATAAATTATTTTCTGAACAATAAGTAAATATAAGAAAAATTGTTTTTATTTAAAAAAACCTAATTTGACATCGAGCCGACTAAACTCAACTCCTATAAAAATAAAAAAAAAAATTTTTTTTCAGAAAAAAAAATTTATCTAATTTTTAAATCCCACTAAAAAAGTTGCAAGTAATAAATTATTTTATTTAATTTTTGAACGCCCTAATATAGAGCATAATTCTATAATGTTGTCTAAGCAACCCATTAGAGTTATTGTAGGCATTGCTCACTGTAGCTTAATCCTTTGCCTTTTTGTATGTATGACTTTGCGTTTTTTGGGGCTTGTCGCAGTTTGCCGCATCATTTATAACTGACATTTGCAGGACTTTCCCATTTTTTATTGTTGGACAAGAGGCGGGGCAGGCATGTGTGTGTGTGTGTGTGTTGTGTGTTGTGTGTGTGTGTGTGTATATGCAATGTGCAACAGTCGTACTACGGCTACACTTAATCATATATCATAATGAATGAATTTATTCAGCTGTATATATAACATATATATATATATATATATACGAGTTTTTTGTATATAATGAATTTCAGTTTTTCATGTTTTTTTTTTATATAATTTTTTTTTATTTAAAGTAAGTTTTTTGTGTTTATAGGGGGCGTTTTGTTGTTGTTTTTTTATATTGTAAATATTGTAACATAATTAATATATGCCGTTATATGCTAAATTTAAATTTAGATTTACTCGTGTTGTGTTTTTTGTTTTTTTATTAAAAATTTAACCATTTTTTTTGCACTAAAAACTTAGCATAAAAATTTAACAATATATATATATATATACATATATATATATATTTATTTCTTGTATGTATATTATATATATACTTAGATAATTCTTTTATTTTTTTTATTTTCCTCAACTCAACTGTATAATTATTATTATTATAATAATATTATTAACTTATGCTGTTGTTGTTTCTACTTCTTCTTCCTGTTGTTATCTGCATTCTCATTGATTTTTTAACAATGTTTTTTCTCTTTGTTGCATAAAGTTTTTGCCATTTGAAAGCTGCTCCCTTGCTTTTGTATAAATTATATAACTAACTTATATTCACTATAAATATATATATATATATACTATATATATATGTATGTATGTGTTGTATATACTTTATGCTTTTTTTTCTACTTGTTGTATTTTGTTTAAGGCCAAAAATGTTGAAACATAAAATTGTTAAATATTTATTGCATTTGCCATAAATCTGAAGCTCAAAAAAAAGGAATAAAAATTGTTGAAAGCAGCCAAAGGAAATCGGGTTAATACCTGAATTATAAAAGTCATTAAACTTCGGATTGCCGAAGATATATATATGTATACCCTTGCAGCAAAGTTTTGTATTCAAAATATTGAAATTTTCGTGAGGAGTTGTAATAAATAGACATTGGTTTTGTAAAAAATTTAATCAGCTTGTATTTAGCGTTTTGAATCCTAGAATTGTTCAGTTTGTTTGGATTATATTGAGTGATAAAATTGTTTTTCATATAAATTATAATTTTCGATTAGCAGCTAGAAGATATAGCAGTCTGAGTTTGATAAAGTATGAACAAGCTATATAAAATGTAATTCAACATGTAAGCGCAGAATTTTGAGAATTTTGAGTGCAATAGGAACATTTTAAATAATAAAATAATTGCAAAAATTTTAACCCCATTGCAAAAATACAAATTAAAAAATTTACAATTCTATAGTAGCTATAGAATATATTAGTCGAATTTTGATTAAATTTTGTCAACTAAAAAAATGCATAAGAAAGCCGAGTTTTTATAAGCTTTGTCAAGATATTTCAATAAAAAACCTATTACACTAGTTTACAGCAAAAAAGGAGCTGGGCTCTCATAGACTATTCTTTATGTATACTTAAAATATTCGTCAAAGAATTATCTAACATAATAAATCTTAAAAAGTATTTAAACGAATTTTTTAATTTTTTAAAAGAGCAATTGAAATTCAGCAATTTTTCAAAAATGCAAAAAAATTCACATTTTTCAACTTTGAGGATTTATAATGGCTTCAATTAGAAAGAAATAGAAAGGGGATACAATTATCTGTTGAATTGTGTAACATTATTTAAGATCAAATAAAATCTAATTTAGATATGAATAAATTAGTCCAAGACTGCCAAAAAAAACTGACTTTTCGCGGTTTTCTAAAAAACCATTCTGTGAAAAAAAAATGGTTTGCATTTTTAAAATCAGCGTCCAAAAATTCATAAAAAAAAAGTATATGAGAGCCCAGCTCCCTCGATTAAAAAAAAGTTGTTAACTAGTGTTATTAGTAAAAAACTAAATTTTAAACTGAACTTTCCAATGGCAGTTGTCAGATATAGAATTACCATTTAAATAGAAATGAACAAAATTGCAAAAAATATAATAAAAATTGGAATTGAAGAGGCTTGAAAAACAAGCAATTTTTGCTAATATAAATTCTCAATTTTTAAATTCATTTTTATGACAAAATTATGATTTAGAAATACGATCTCTAAAATTTCTGCACATAAACAGACTGACAAGTTTAATATAGATATAGACAGACAAAAGGACATGCCTAGAGCAAAAACTCACCTATTGATGCTGAACAGGAATATATATATAAATATATATCTACAACAATATTTGGTGCTTTCAATTGCAAGGGTATAAAAAACAAAAAATTTGTTATATTGCAATTGGTAATTTATTTATGTATTTAATGTTTTGCTTTTTATTTTTGTTTTGTTTTTGTTGTTGTTGTTGTGGTTGTTTTTGTTGCTGAATGCATACACAATTTAATTATAGTATATATTTTTTTGTTGTTGTATATAATTAGTTTATTTAATAATATGCCTGCCTGTTGGGGTTTCGTTTTTGTTTTTTGTTTTTTTATAGTTTTTATTTTTGTTGCCTGTCTACCAAAAATTGTAATTTGCTTAATGCAAAATTTAGTTTTAAAAAAGTTTTTTTTGCTTTATTTTAAATTTTTTTATATTTTTTTAAGGGGTAGCTAGGAAGCGAGGGGGGCATTTAAGACACACCAATTATCACCTACTATCCAATGTGTGGTTTTTGTTGTTGTTGTTGTTTATTGTTTAACGCTAGTTTAACTAATGTAATATGTGTGTGTGTGTGTATGAGTGTGTGTGTGGATTATGTAACGTCTTTGTAAAGTCAGTCGTTTATTTTGAAATAAAACTTAAACGAAATAAAGCTGAAAATATAAAAAAAAAAACTGAAAAAATTTTTAAACCAATTTTTCTTTTTTCTTGTCTTTAAATGTTTTTTTTTTTCCTTTTTTTGTTGTGCGGGATGCTGTCCGGGTTGCGTGTGTGTGTGTTGTGTGTGTGTGGCGTGCGGTCCATCAGTCTGTTTGGTATTTTTTTTTTCGTAATATTTTTTGTTGTTATTTTTTTTTATAATATTTCTATTTTTTATTATTTTATTTAATTTTAAATTGTTTTTTGCTTAAAACAATAAACTTGTAACTTTTGATAATTACGAGTAGGTTTCATCGTATATAATTTTCATTTTCATGTTGTTGTTGTATATTTTGTTTAAACATTAATTACAATTTTGTTTTCGCTTTATATTTATGTATTGTATTGTATGTATATCAAAAGTATTGTGTTAGCTAAACTATTAAAGTCTGTTAATAATGTTTTTTTTTGTTTTTTAATATATATATAAATCTACTAAACCTTGGAACCGGAATTTTGGGATTTGCTATCATACTAAATAGCTAGAAATGATATCAAAAACATATAGATTTTATAATGTTTTGTTTTTTTTATAATGTGCTGGGTTTGCTTTAAATGTTAAACGTAAATGTAAATTGTAATTATTAATCATAATTATATAAAGAACACATTTTTCCGAGATATTCGATTTTTTTTGTTTTTCTCATTTTGTTTTTTTGTTTTTACAAAAATTTGCATTAATATTATAATCATATAAAAAAATGATAATATATATATATATATATAGGTATATATATATATATTTATTGTATATATAATACACATTAGTTTAGTTTACAACAAAAGGCAGAGACAACCTAGAGGGTTAGCGGGGTGTGTGTTGTGTGTGTGGGGTAAAAATACATACAATAAAATCAAGCTGAGCTCAGTATTTTTTTTTTTTTCAAAACAGTTCAAAAATTTTGGTTTAGAACTAAAGAATTCAGTTTTTTTTTAAGTACTTGGCTAAGGGCAAAAAATATTGTTTTTTGTTTTTTTTTTATTTTAAATTTGTTTTTTTTTTTTGCTAAAATGCATTTGACTTTTTTGTTGTTGTTTGTTGTGTGTATGTGTGTGTGTTTTTGTATATTTTGTCTATGAAGCGAAAGATTAACTGAGTTGTATTTATTTTGTTTTTTTGTTTTTCGTTTTTACTTCATTTTATTTAGCCTGTTTATGTTCTTTTCTTTGTCTAGAAAAAAGTATATATAATATTTTTGAAATATTTTTTTTGTTTTTGCTTTTTTTGCTTGCTTTTTATGTAATTTTAAGTGAGTCCTCGGCCAGGATCACATCCTTGGTTGTATGCTAGCTTAAATGATGATAAAGTTTTGTTTTTTTTGTTGTTTGCTGTTTTTTGTTATTATTATTATTATGCTTATATATTTTTGTTTATTTTTGTTTTTTGTTTTTTTTTTGTTATTCTTGCCGCTTCAGTCCTCCAGCTGCAATTGTTGCTCGGGTGATGTTGCCGCTGCTGCTGCTGCCGCTGTTCTTGCTGTTGTTGCAACTGTTGCAGCTGTTGCTGTTGCCAGTATTTGCAGGGGACAGCCGGCGGCAACATCGGCCACAGAGCTGGCTGATGTATCCATAAAAATCGGCTCTGGTTATGTTAGATCCTGTTGTGAATCTATTGAGAATAGCTCCTTATATAGCGCTGGGAATACAACATTCGGATGTTGTTGCTTAAATTTGCTCAGCGCTTCCATGTGCAAAATCGAAATATCGCTAGAAAAATAAATTAAAATTAAAATTTGGTATATAGAATAATTTAAACAATTTTCCAAGCTAACCGGAAATTGGGTATATTATTGAGGAGCGTGTCCAGCACGGTTACATCGCCCTTGAGCGGCGCATGATTCGTTTCCAGCTCTTGCCGTATTGCATTCATGCTCAGATTGAAAAGCCTCTGTATTTCCGTATTGCCGCGCACTCCATTGCGTTCTAAAATTCAAAAAAATATAATTTAATAAATATATAATAATATATTCAAAAAAAATTCAAACATTCTTATACCCTTGCAAAAGGAAGGGAAGGAGACGTCTCCGACCCCACAAAGTATATATGTTCTTGATCAGGACGAAGAGCTGAGTCGATATAGCCATGTCCGTCTGTCTGTCTTTTTTTTGGCTTTATCTTTGAGTTATCTTCACGAAACTCGGCACAGATGAAGCTTGATAATGTATGTAGTTTGTATGTTAAAATCAACCCGATCGGAGCACTATATCATATAGCTCCCATAGGAACAATCAAAGAAACTTCTTTTTCAAAAAAACTGTTTGGTATGAAAAACATTTTTGTTTTTCAAGATATCAAAATCAAACTAGGCATATCGCTGCATATTTACGATTTGTACAATCTGACCAAGTTTGAACAAAATCGGACTACTATATCTTGTAGCTCCCATAGGAAAAATCGGTCGAAAAGGTCTAGTATTAATAACTTCTTTGTTTTTCAAGATATCAAAAACAAAGTTGGCCTTCAAAATTTTCTTCGAAAACTATTGCAAGGGTATATAGCTTCGGTGTACCGAATATAGTTCTTTCTTTCTTGTTTTTATTGTATTATACTCACCTGGCCAGAGCAATACTAAGCTCTGATATAGCGCCAGTTCGGTTTCAGTCAGTTTTAATTCGGCTATTGATTTAGCCGTTTGGAAAATGCGCGATACCAGACGCATCTCATCCGAATCGGATGTATAGAATGCCTCCTGTGGCAACATTACATCGCCATATAGTACAGCATTCTGTGAGAGATCTAGCAATCTGGACATGCGAACAATCGCCAGCTCAAATGAGCCCGTCTTCAGCAATAATATCTAAAAAAAGAAATTTCAATTTTATTATTTATCTGTTTATTTAAAAATATAGCTCTTAAAAAATATAAATATAACAATATTTATTTCGAATTTATATAGTTCATTTATTAAAGCTGTCGGAACAAACGCTAAATCTTTTGAAAATCCGCTTTAAAATAGTTAAAAAATTATTTAAATATTTTTTTTAATTTTTTTTTTTATTTTTATTTATTTTTTAATATTTATATATAACTCACCTGGTCATCCTGACTGAGCCGCATAAAGCCCGGTATCAGCTTTGCAAATTCGATTATATTCTGTATCATTTGTGTCAGCTTCTCGGCACAGTCCAGCCAGAGTTCCTCTTGGCCCAGATTTTTGTAATAGAGTATGCGTGATAGATCCTAATAGTTAATAAAATTATTTAGTAAATTAGTATTTAGTAATTTTAAATAACATAATAATAATTAAAAGCAAGCTATTAGCCTAAAAAAATCCTAACAGGGAAATTGTCAAGTGCAACTATTATGCAAGTCAAGATATTTTAGCAAAAACCAATTGAGAATTATTAGAAATTAATTAAAATGTCTTTATACAGTTTTAAGAGTGTTATTATTGAGTACACACGCTGTGGAATACCCTGTACCCAGTCCGTGATCCACAAACAAAAATACTCGCATTAAAATCAAGCAGTGCATTAGAATTTAAATATCAAGCAGTTCAACGGTCATTGCTGGCTTGACAGTTGGGTGTAGCTGCTTCTATAGAAATTGAATAACTATTTTCTACTCTACCTTGACCTCTACTTCTAAAGCATTGCAAATGTTAATTTAAATTTAAACAAACTATGCAAATTCATGGGAAACATATACTCTTTTTAACTGATTTTGTTTTTTGCTGATTTTTAGGTATTTCAAACTTCAAGGCATTTACAAAATATATATTATACAATCCAAAAAGTCTATTTTCAATAACAGATAACTAGATTTCAACATCTTTCTGAAGCTAATTGGAGTTTTGCTAAATTATAGCTATGAAACAACTCTTTAAAGCCTTATAATCAGAACTTTACACTCTATGTAGGTTCTCCTACAAAATTTAATATACAAACTCAACCTTTTCCCATTTTAAGCTGTCTAATCCAATAACCCACCTGCGGTTTTCGGAACATGTCATGCACAGATTCCAGTTTGGTATTTGTATTTGCATGCGCCTCCGCCAGAGTCTTAATCAGCACATCGTTGATATCGCCATCCGCTAGAAAAGAGTATTAAAAATCATAAATAAGTAACAATTTTTATAAAGATTAATTAGAGCTGCATTAATATAAAAAATAATTAAAAATTTATTTATATATTTATATATATATATCGATTTATTCAGTAAAAAAATGAAATTCAGTTAAATACTTGACAGATATGTAAGTTATCGATAATGTAAGTTATCGATAATATAGATATAAACGTCAATGGAACAATAAATTTTAAAAATAAAAGTATTACATATTTTTGACAAAGTATTTAAATCGATTTGTTTGCTTTAATTAAAAATATGTACATATCGATTTAATCAGCGGGAAAATGAAATTCAGCTGAATATTTGACTGAAATATTCAGCTGAAATTCAAGTTATCGATATAAACGTTGATGGAACAATTGATTTTAAAAAATGTATTACATATTTCTAAATTATTTTTTTCGATTTTTTTGCTTTAATTAATAATATATACACATCGATTTAACCAGCGGGTAAATTAAATTCAGTTAAATATTTGACTAACATGTAAGTTATCGTTAATATCGATATAAACGTTGATGCAACAATATTCTCCAAATTTTTTAAAATATCTATAATATCTTTGCAACTTTATTTAACAGAAAATAATCGAAATTTCAATAATTCAATATTTGCCAAAAAATATTAAAAATATCGTTAATATCGATAACATATTTGCAACTCTATTTAACCAAAAAGAAAATAATCACAATTTCATACCATGACTAATAAATTCGGGATCAATCATTGTACTGCGTGGCTCATATGTGGTACTATCCACATAATCGGCCGATATATCATATTGCATTGTCTGCTGGGGCGTCACCGATGCCGAATAGCCATAGGGACTGCCATAGCCGACCTCGTTGTTGGAGTAGCCACCGCTGTAGCTGTGTAGAAGGGTTTTCGGAGACATTAATATGTGTAGAGTATGCGATAGTCTGTTGTAATGGGGTACACTTGTACTATACTGCACCTGTTGTAGTTGTTGTGCTGCAGCTGATCGCTGCTTGAGGGCGTTTGTGTATCATATACAGAACTATCGGGTGCCGCATCGCTTTGGGCACGCATCTGGGCACGATGAAATCGCACCTCATCCTCAACTTTCTCACGCTGTTTCTTAGACATTCTGCCAAATTTTACAGCTGTGAAAGAATAAGAAAAAAATATTAAAGAAATGTGTTAAGTTTAATTTTGCTTTTTACAGCTACAAATCATTTTTGGTCTACCATCACGACTCATTCCCAATTTTAGGCACTTTTGCAGTCTACAGTATTGACAGCGATTCCGATTCACCCGATCGACAACGCATTGTTTATTACGGGGACACTGATAGTTCACCACGGAGCTCTGCGATCGCCGGAAGAAACCCTTACAGCCCTCACAGGTTATAACGCCGTAATGCACGCCCGATGATTTGTCGCCACAGACTTTGCATGGAATTATTTCAATTTGAGCTGCAATAAAAATAATATAGAAAAACCAAAATTAATTATATATTATCAGACTTTGCATTAAAAAAATAAATTAGGTTTTTATCAGAATTTAATTACAGTTTTTTTAGGTATTAACTGTGTTTTAGACTATTTTAAGGGGTGTTTTGAGTTATATATTTTATTTAATAATATTTGAATATTCCAGTAAATGTTTTGATTACTGCCAAAATAACCCTTTAGTAGTCTACAAATTATTAGCTCAAACTGTGTTAAATGTGGTTAATTTAATACGATATTATAACACATCAAATAGTTGAGTATTGAATAAATTGGTTTAAATGTTAAAAAGCACATTTTAATATTTATAAATTTAATAATTCAGTTCTTATATATTTTCTATTAGTTCTAACCCTTTCTAACCATCTCTCTTTTCGAAATGATTTATTTTCTTTTATTTGATTTATTTATTTTCAAAGCAATTGAATTTTTATTTGACAATTTTTATTGTATTTGTATTGTATAAATATCTATTAGGATTTATGAGTTCTTTTCCATTTTCGCATTACTTGTTTTCAATCATTTTATATTTTTTGCAACCCAGTATTTTTGATATTGCTCTAGACATTTTGCAAAAATTGAATTTAATGCTAAAATTATTTAGGTTTGTTTTTTTTATACAAGATAAAAACTACCTTAAACATAAATCATAAAAGGTTAAAGATCGATTAAACTTAGATAAATAATTAAATACTTGAATTACGATTTCATTAAATTAATTTATTTTTGGGTTCATTACTAAATCGTGGCTTAAATCACTGAAATAATATAATAATTCAATCTTAAGAATATTATAAAAATCAAATCAGACTGCGAGGCAGCTCGAAAAAAATATTTGATTTATGGTTTATATATATTTAACATTATATAAAATACGCAGTTAAAGTAAATATGAAACTAATTTTTTATAGATAATATTGAATTATTATTTATATATATTTAACTCTATATTAAATACGCAATTAAAGTAAATATGAATGTAATTTTTATAGATATTCATTTGCCCATTTTTAGTTGAGTTTTTGTTTATAGATTTGTTAAAAATCACTGTCAAAGTTTCAGTCGTAAAAACAATATTCAAAAAATATAATATTTTTTTCAGAAGCTTAGTTTATTTAAAATGAATTTAAAAAATGCAAAATGCTGATTTTGTCCTAAAAGGAATTTTCAAACTCTGTTTTTTACCGCTCAGAAAACAATTTTAAAACTATGCTTTAAAACTTTTATACTCTCTAATACTCACATATGATTCTCTTTAAAATTAAATTTTTTTTTTTTAATATTTATCTATTTTTAAATTTTTTAGCCCAGCTTTTTGTTACAGTCTTCTATATAAATTTTAGATTAATTTTGTTTACTCTAGTACAGTTTACCACATTTTACGCTAGTTTTGTAATCAAATTGTAGTCGACTGAATGAAATTGTCTATATCAAAGTAAATTGAGTTATTATTTAAGCAAATTAAAAAAATAAATAGAATTGACTTGTAATGTATTTACGGACTATTAAATTGCGATTTGAAGTTGTGTGGCAAGCATATATTTTTTGTTGCACTGTCGTGTGTCGTGTGTCGTTGTCCCATTGAAAATGTAGGGCTAAGTGAATTGTACAAAAGCATTATTCAAAGCCCCATTAACTGTAACCATATGGCCTCTCTTCTGTTAAACCCTTCAACCCCCTTTACCCTATAGGGTAATGTAAATTAAAGTTCTCGTAGCCAGACAATTTGCTACAATGCGCCATTAGGATTATTACTTTGGTTTAGTAGGTTGCCCCATTGTCGTAGTTTTAACAATGCGAACTCGTTCTGAAGAACTAAGTACTTATTACGCAATAAGTATACTGTACACTGAGAAAAAAAATATACATATATTTATATTTATTTTAGAGAGAAAATCTTAGGTAGAGAATCATAATTTTATTTTTTTTGCAACTATTTTTGGCTATCTACACATATGTTTTATCTTTATGGCTTAAAAAGCAAATCTGCGGTAAAAATTTCTCTTCTCTTTTATGAGTTGTCATAATATTTTGTTTTTTTGTCTGAAATTCAGCAAAACTGGGTCAGTATTGGCTTTAAATGGTTAGCTTATGCAAGATAATACGGATAAATTAATAAGCTTTTGTTATAGGGTTGACAAAAAATAAACAATGTTGAAAAAAATGCTCTAAAATATGGCATAAAATTTTAATTTGAAAACAATCAACTAATTAACGCAGTAATATTGACGTAAAGTCCAAAAAGCTCGAAACCTTTAATTTTTATGTTAAATTAACAGCGCTGTTAGCGTTAACATTGAGTAATAGATTTTTATTTGACATTATGTTAATTCTACATTTATTTAAATTCCTTTTGTAATTATTGGAATATTTAAATTGGAGTCCAATATAATTTCACGAATTCAGAACCGCAAAAAAATGAGAATGTGAAAAAAGTTGAATCTAATTTTACGAATTCAGAGCTGCAAAAAAATGGGATTATGAAAGATTTTTGGCATATTGCCTAAACAGGCTTAATTTTGTACAACAAATTTACAATTAATTAAATTCATAAATTGTGCAATTTAAAATATTTATGGTATTTTTTTATTATTATTTCTTTTTTCACATTTTATGCGCAGTGTATTTTTTTAGTCCATAAATTGAGTATTAAATTTTAAATTCAAATTTGTATGCATGTAATTATAAATTTTGTGGATTAAAATATTTATCAAATATATTTTTACCATCAATATTTTACATAAAATTTTCCATTAAATTTTGTAAATTTTGCATTCTATATTTATGAAATTTTTTTTTATTAAATTTTTAACATTTTACACTCAGTGTAGCTTGTTAGCATTGTGCCTTAATTTTCAAAAAGTTAAATTTTGTAATACTGTAATATTTATCAAATATTTTTATTTATTTTTTTTTGAATATTTAATTTTTCACATTTTTTGCACAGTGTAGCCTAGCATAAATTGTGTATTTAATTTAAAAATTAATTTGTTTGCATTTATTAATTGTATGTTTTATAATTTTTATCAAATTTTTGTATTTTTTATTTTATACAATTTTATACATTTTGTGCTCAGTGTAGCTTACCATAAATTGTGCATAAAATTTGCAATTAATAAAATTTTGCATTTTATAAAATGTATAAATTATTTTTTTATATAAAATTTTTCACATTTTTCGCTCAGTGTAGCTTGGAATAAATATGTGCATAAAATTTGCAATTAATTAAATTTTGCAAGTTTTACAATTTATAATATTTTTAAAATTTTTTTTTTATTTAATTTTTTACATTTTTCGCTCAGTGTAGCGTAGCAAAAAGCAAGTAAGGTACAGGCCAAGTACCTTAAGCCACTTGTTTGCCTAGACAATGGGACAAGCTGCTTCAGTTCAAGTAAACTCTGTGTGTATGTGTGTGTGTGTGAATGTGCGACAGACAGCGACAGCTGGTTGGGATTCCCTCGCAGCATGCAACAATCCTTTTCAGCTGATGATGTAATTTTAGCGCAACATATAACAAAAAAAACAAAAAAACAAAAAAAAAAAAGAAAGAGAGCAGCGTCTCAACTGATGATCAACTGCACACACACACTCGCTCTTTCTCACACACACACACACACATACATACAGAACTGGTTCTAGGCAGCGCTTTGATGCTGAGACTGGGCCATGCAAAGTTGATTAATGCCGCCGCCGCTCTCCCCACCGTCGCACTACCCACTGCATCCGCATTCAATTGCTTTGCTGCTGTCTCGAACCGAACCCGAAGTATTGTGTAATCTAGCGCTTTGCGTATTTACCCACGAGGATGAAAGATGCGCGCTGAACCGAAAGCAGACAAACACAGACGCTGTCAGCAGCAGCAGCACAGCAGCAGCAGCGCAGCAGCAGTTGCAATCGCTGTCGCTGTCACAGTCGCAGTCGCAGTCGCAGTCGCAGTCGCTGTTTAAAAATGTGCCAAGCCGCTGACGTCGCTTTGTTGTTGCTGTCGCTGCTGCACTGGGAGAAATGTGTGACAGTTGATGAGTGTCAGAGCGAATGAGTAAGTGACGTCTCTCTGTATGTGTGTGTGTGTGTTTGTGTTTGTTTGTGTCTGTGTGTAACTGACTGAAATGTTTTTCAAGTGTCAATGAACTTTTCCAACACGGCAGTATCACACACCATAATACAAATCATACAACACTCGCACACTCACACACACACAGACGCTCAGGCATCCAACTCATTCTCATGCCTGTTTCCCCCATTCTCGTGAGCGTATGAAAAAAAAACAAAAACATATTGCAAAGAAAGTTCATGCGGCGCGGCTCTTAAATTTCACGCGCTCTCTTTATTCTTAACGCGCTCTTAAGCGCATGCGTTGCTCTTAACACGCCAGCGCTCTCTTAAACAATTGCAATTGATTGCAACGCAAGAGCGCAGTGCAACAGACAGTTTTTTTTTTGTTTTTTTGTTTTGCTTGTTTTGAAATGTGTGTCGTCACCAGCGGGCGGGCTAACGCTGTTGGCGGGGCAATTGGGGGGTGGTAGATTTTTGTTGTCGTTGCTTTTGAGCATCTCTTTAAAGCGCTTTAAAGTTGTAATGTTCTCATGCATTACGAAATGTTTTAAGCATGCAGCGCAAAGCTTTTGCCGCGACGTTAACCAAAAAGAACTCACGCACACACACATACATGTGTACTTGTCAGTAAATCTTTATCTTTATCGGCTTAGCTTTTAGCTGTAAATGTGCGTGCGTGCTTTTGAAGGCGGATAAGACGAAGGCACTTATACACATACAAATAAACACACACACATACACATGCTGACATTTTAACCGTTATGCAGGCGCATAAATATTCATAAAATTTTATTTTATTAAGCTGCGTGCGTTTTGTGTACTTTATTTTAATTTTTTTTTTTTTAAGTCTTTCTTTGTTATTTTAAGCTTTAAAGTTGAAACTTTAAAAGTTTAATTTAATAAAACGAAGAACTTAGTACAGTTTATAAGAAAAAAAAACAGAAATTAAACAAAAATTGTTTAAAAACAATTTATAAAAATGAAAAAAAAAAATGTAACAAAAAATTTAAAAATTATTCGAAAACAGTCTATGAAAAAAAAAAAATTTAAAAAACTTAAAAAAATTATTTAAAGCAAAAATATATAAAAAAAGCTTCAAAACAAATAAAAAATAGGGTTTTTATCTTATAATTGTCTTCCTTAATTTCATAAAAATTGGTTAAATAGTTTACCATCCACATACTAAAATAAAAACAAACAATTTTCAGTTTTATATAGTACTATATAGGATATAGTTAAAATTCGAAAAATTTCATTCTCATAATTTTCCATTAAAAAAATTCGATTTCAATTGTTGTTAAAACAATATTTAAGGAATGTTTACTATTTTACTATTTTAATAACCTTATTTTAAACAAAAGCAAACCTAGACGAAAAAAATACAGAACAAAATTTCTTTTTTTTTTTTTGATATATAAAAGCCTTATTTAATTAGCCCAATTAATATAAAACATATTTAAAATTTGGCAATGTATGTAAATAGCTGGAGACATGTGTATTCAAATAAACAAGGCTTGAATATGGAGGGGAAATTAATTTTGGGATAATATTTTAGGCGAAAACTAAGTTAAAAAATATTTAAAACCATTAAAAAATTATAAAGAAAAATTATACAAAAAAATTAAACGAATAGATAAATAAAACTTAATTATAGATCTATAAAACAAATCATTCTAAACAGCTGAGAATATTATATTTTTTTATCAAACCTGTATAATATAAGGAAAAAAAATTCGCTATCTATATCAGATACGTCCTATACCATTTTATTTTAATTGTAGTAAACAAATTCCCATTTTATGTGATATATATTTTTTCTTTTTTGTAATTGAAAAAATTTCGGAAGAGATGTTTTTCTTAAAAAAAAAATCAAAAATAAATTCCAAACTTAATAATTTTATTAAATTTTTTTTGCCGTGTAGAACCTAGTGCTATATTACTGTACACACCATCAAAATTTTGACCTATTTATAAATTTTATTTTACTTTCATATCGGGACACAATGGAAAATAATGTTTGACAAATATTTATTCAATTAAATAAGAACGAATTACGAATACGAATATGAGTACTCATAATATTCATGTTATATAGCATTGTCTTGTAGAATTTTATTTACCAACAGCAAATAACTCGTTTGACATACTTTCCAAAAATGTGACAAATATTTGCCAAAAAATTATTTATCAACGCCCATATACATATAGAAAATGTACTTATATATATATATATATATATATATATATATATGTAGAGGGAGAAAAACATGTGTAAGCATAATATCTTTACTTTTTTTTATAGGTAATCCATACCATATTGAGAATTGATCTAATTATAAAGAAAGTCTTTAAAAAGTAGAGTAGATTCAGTGTGAGAATTATGATTTAATTAATAATTTATCTACACAGATTTCTGTTTAAAATATATAAATAAATGCAGGAAATTTAAGTACATACACAATTATTTTATTTATGTAAGTTAAGGGTTCTTAGAGAGGTCTACAAATCGATAATAAAATATCTTAAAGCTCGAGACAAGCTTCAAAATACACAAATCAATTTTTAAAATAAATTTAAACTAACTTAAATGCTTATATTTTTATAAATACAAAATTTACTCAAGATATTCTCATTGTTTTGTAATTTATTAATTTATTGTGATTCAGATATTCTTTTATGTAATTATGAATTATTTAATTGATTTAAGAAATTTCAAAAATTTTAAATATTTCAAAAAAAAAACAAACCGAAAGATTTCTGTATATATATTTTTAACCTATAAATAATGAAAAAAAAACCATCTATTCTATACTATAACTCTGGCTTAACTACAAAACGCATTAAATGAAGAAATTAAGAAAGTCAATAAAATTATAAAATGCTTTTAAAATACCCATTTATTATTAAAATACTCTTCTCAAAATTCCTATAATATTTACCCATTTAATGCGATATTTTTACATTTTGCACTTTTGAATGCAATAAAATACACATTTCATGCACATATTTTTCACAATGAAATTTAAGCACATTAATTTATGATATGATATCGTAGATAAATAACGCATACGCACCATATGCAACGACAAGCAAAATAAGTAACTGTTAATTAAGTGCTATTTTTACTAAAAAAATAAAGGCAAAAAAAATATTAAAAAATGGCGAAAAATTGCCGCAAGTGCAAACCGCAATTTGGCAAACAAGTTTTCCACCAAACTGCACAAAACAATAATTTTAAACGCTGTGCAAAAATATGCAAACAATAAAATAAAATTCTGAATGGGCAACAAAAACAAAAAAAAAAAAAAATACAAAACAAAACTAAAAAGAAAGCAAAGAAATGAAATGAAATGAAAAAAAGAATTAAACACACACACATGGAAACAAGAAAACGCGAAAATATTTTTGCATATGCAATTTATTTTGCATGCCTGCGGGATTTTTTTTTTTTTTAGCTTTTTTCCTGTTTTTGTTAACTGTTTCCCTTTGCCCCACTCTACCCCCTGTCTCTTTCTCTATACCCCGCTGGTTGCAGCAATAACCAGAAGTCAAAATTAATATGTTCTTCTTTATTGCAAATGCAGGCACAAAAACAAAAAAAAAAGAAATATCAAAAAAATAAAAACATGAAAGAAAAATTTACTTTGGGCGGTCGAATACTGAATACTCTTGCCGAAATAATTGATATGGTTTGTCAGTTAAGTAAAGGAACACGTTTAGCATTGAAAAATAATATATTTGGTATAGCGAATTTTTATACCCTTTGCTATAAAGTTGTTTACATAAATAATCATGTTTTGAACGATTTTTCCTATGTCAGCTATAATGTTTAATATATTTTAATTTATGATTTTTTTTAATTTTAAGGCATTTAAATATGCCTATATATGTTAATATTTCTATAAAAATTTAATCAGTTTATACAGAGCTTAGTAAAATTTTGAATTGATGTCATTTTAATAATTTTTCAAACAAAAATTAAATTTTTGAGCTTTTGTTTGTATGACAGATATAAGATATAGTAAAGTAAAACTTCGAATTACTTAGTTTAATTGAAATATTTTGAAAAATAAAATAAGTTTTCATAAAAAACTCATTTTTTTATCGTTTGTTTCTATGGCAGCTATATGATATAGTTGTCAGATTTTAATACAATTTTAACAGGTTATGCAGAGTATAATTAAAATGACTAGAGCTGAATTTGGTTACGATATTTTGAAATACAAAAATGTTATGAATATAAATTGAAATTTTCGAATGATCTTTTCTTAAAGATATAGTAATCTGATTTTGTTGAAAATTTGATCAGATTTTAAAGAGCATAATTAAATATTGATTTGATAATTTTAGCTCGAATATATAGTTATTGTTTTTCACAATATAACTTCTTTTTTTCCAACCGATCGTTCATATGGCACCTATATAGTTAGCTGATTCGCAGGGAAGCTAGATAAATAAGAATTTCTATAGAGATTCCAAATTCCATAACAAAATCATAATACTCTTTACAAGCAAGCGTATAAAAAACAACAACAACAACAACAACACGTACAAGCGTACAACGAAAATTAATATGCAGCGACATGTGCGAAAAAAAAGTGCGCAGCAAAGAGATAAAAAAACAAAATGAGTAGAACTGCATATGATTTGCAGTTTTGGCTGGAAAAACAGCAACAACGAGCGCGCCAACAAATAAAATAATAATAATAATAACAACGGCAACAGCAACAGCAACAGCAGCAGCAGCAGCAACAACAACAATAACAAGAAAAAGCTACATAATAGCAGTACCTCAAAGCTATCGAGACAGACCACAGAGGCAGAGGCAGCGCTCTGCTGGCAGAGAGCGCCAAATGAAGTCGCAGTCGCTGCTGCTGCTACTTGTTGTTGTTGCTATTGCTATTGCCATTTTGTTGTTGTTGCCTATTGCACAAGTTGTCACGAAGCAATACAGCGCTCGGGCCCTCGACACGAGCGCAACATTCGCATTCGCAAAAGCAGCTTCGTAAGTGGGTCAGCGAGCTGTGGGGTCAATGCACCGCCTGCTTGCCTGCTGGCTTGCTGGCCTGAGAGAGCGTGCAATGCGAATGGGGAGAGTGAGCTCATAATAATAATAAAACAGCGCCAACTCACAACTTTACAAAGCACACACACACACACACATATATACAGAGAGACAGATAGGCAAACAGACAAGCAGCTTTTTTTTGTTAGCTACTCTTTGCTTCAACTTCAAATGCGCTCTTTGAGCTTGCTCTCTCTCTTTCTAGCGCTCGCGCGCGTTCTTTGCGTTCAAGTTAACGTGCACACGTTAAAAAAAACTCGTTTGCCAGCAGCTTTCACAAGTGAAAAGGGAAGGGGTGGGCGGTCAGGCAAGCCGGCTGACGGAATGAAATACATACAAACATATATAAAAATGCCGTTAGAGAGCGGCATTAGCATGTTGTTGTTGTTGTTTTTGGCATGACTACGTAATGTTGGCGCTTTCTTTTTGCTCACGCGCATTTGCATATGTTTGAGAGCTTGATAGTGTGTGTGTGTGATTGAGGAAGACGCCGTTAGAATTTGTAAAAGCAAAAAAGAAATAAGAAGAAGAGAGCCAAAAACAAATTCATTCACGCTGCTCATTCTTAATACAGTAATAATAATAATCAGCAGCAGCAGAATCATTATAATAATATAATTTTAATTTACGCGCAGTTATGCCAAAGTCACAAGCCTAACGGTGCTTTGCAGTCAATGGCCTTTTTTTTTGCTTTTCTTCATTTCTTTTCTTTTTCTTTTTTTTGGCAACGTCGATGACCAACGCAGGCATTTTTGTAATGTTTACATTTCGCACTGTTCTGCCTCTTCACTCTTCCCTCTCCCACTGTGCGTGCGTGTGCGTGTGTGTGTGTACGTGCCATTGGGCGGTTGCTTTTGTTGCCAACAAAGATCTGGCTCATACTCCCCATACACACACACACATACGCACACGCACACCAATTTACACATAAATATATTCTTTTTGACCAAAAGTTGATTGACCCGCGAAATTCTCGCTATAGCGCAAATGAAAACGAAGAAATTTCAGCGAAATTTCAACAAATGATGTAATTTGTAATTGGGGAAAAATTGTAATCTTCAACTTAAACTTAAGTTGCAAATTTACATTTAAAAAAAAAAAATTTTTTTTAAGTTTTATATATTTATAAATTTTATATAGATATATTTTTTTTTTGCCTCCCTAAAGAAATGTCCAAATTTGATCGATCGTGCCTATTGCAGCTATAGCATATAGTCGCCTGATTTTGTTTAAGCTTAATCATATTATTTATAGCGTAATTAAAGTTAGAATTGGCATTTTTGATTAAAATTTTAAAATAAAAAAGTAGTTCAATAAACACATTTTTTAAATGATTTTAACTATGTGCCCTATAAGATATAGTACTCCGATTTTGTTAGAATTTAATCAGATTGTCTTTATATTAATAATATATCGAAAAGTTGAGTTTGGTAAGGATAACTTTTAATACAAAAATGTTTTTCATATAAAAACTTATTTTTCACACGATTGTTCCTATGGCAGCTATATTAAAAATTGGTTCGATTTTGATAAAGCTTGGTTAGAGTTTTAAGATCATAATACTACATCGATCTGTCAAGTTGAGTTTCGTTAACTTGAAAAAAATTTTCTATACAATATTTTCTTCGATCGTTTTTATGGCAATTATATAGTGATATATATGGCAACCATATAGTGATATATATGGCAACTATATAGTGATATATATGGCAACTATATATATGATATGGAGGTGCGATCCGGCTGATTCTGGCATATGTACTCACTCCAATAGAAAATGGCATCTATGCTAAAAAACAGGCAGAAAAAAAGGACAGGAAATGACTATATCGACTCAGCTTGTCGTGCTGATCAAGAATATATATACTTTATGAGATCAGAGACCTCTACGTCCTCACACAAGCCTGAATAATATTATAATACCCTTTGGAAGGCTTAAAACAATAGGAGAAACTCAACAAATATTCATTTAATAGTTTTCGGAAAATTTTAGACTTAAAAAAAAAAATTACTTTAACCCGTTGCAGACTGTACCAAATTATATAGGCATAACCTCAAATTTGGTAAATAGCTGCATTATTAATCTATTTCTATTTTTTTTATTATATATTATATATTAAATATAATTATATCCATTTAATAGTTTTTATGAGAACAGAATATGAAAATTCTAGGCTAGAAAAAATTGGTATAACCCTCAAATTTGGCATATAGCTACATTATAATTCTATTTCTATTATTTCTATTTTATGTCAACCAAATATTGCAGATAGTTACCTTATTCTTTTATTTCTATTAATTTCATCAATTGGATCGCCTTTTTCTTAATAAAATCTTAAAAAATAATATTCTCCCATTTACAAAATTTAAAAAATTCAAAATCCCCTACCAATCGCCCACCTCCAACTTCCACAAGGAATGATTTTCGGCATTCAAAATACCCGCCTCAGTTAGAGGTGCCTTTTGATATTTAATACCACATTTGGTAACAATTCCAATGCGTACAAATCCGCCGGATTGACTGTCCTGTTGAATGGCCAAACGCACGGCGTTCTTAACAAATTCAATGCACTCTTGTTCCGTCATGAAAGTATGATAATTTTGACTAGCATATCCTTGGACGAAGGAGCCACCGGAGCCTGCAATGGCACAGGGTTCTCGTACCATCATGCCACTAACGGGTACGCTATATACCTGGCCACCCTCCCGCCAATCCCAACCGGCCACAATGATGCTGGCCGTTAGAGATGTGCGTTTAGCCTGAATATGATTACGGAATTGAATGGCTGCATCGCGTACTAAAGGCGGTCTTCCCGATGTCAGCTCCAGGGCATACAAATTACTGGCAACCATTTTGGCCAGAGTTTGAGTTTGGGACGCAGCACCACTACGGCAACAATAGATAAAATCCGATATATATGTTATCTTATCCGCCATACGATTTGAAACGTATTTGCGGCAACTGGTACGGGTATCTGCGGCAAGGACTACGCCTTCATTGAATTCTACAGCCATAATTGTGGTCTAGGGATTTAGGAACTGTATTATATCATAATCTATATTATATATTCCAAATCTTACTCCACAGCTAATGGGTGATGCGTCAAAGCCAGCAGCTTCCATTTTTCTAATTCGTTTGAAATAAATTGAAATTCCGATAAAAATTATATTTTTAAATAATATTTTTAAAATTGTTTTTACGACTGAACCTTTCAGAGTGATTTTTATTAAATCTATGAATCTACAAACTCAACTAAAAATGGGCAAATTAATATCTATGAAAACTAGATTTATATTTACAATTACAGCTCACAAATGAATATATTAAATATATTAAATTTAGATAAAGAATTAAATAGTTGGCTTAACATTAATTCTTCGTCTAAATTTAATATATTCTTAATCATTTGTGAGCTTTCTGTATTTAAAAAAAAGAAAAAATAAGATAGTTGCAATAAAGAAATGTATGTTTTCGTTTTTAATGACGAATTTTAAAATTTCTTTTAATTAAATTTAGAAAAAAATTTTAATAGACAATAAATAGACAATTTAATCGAGCTGTTTGTATCGTTAAAAAATAGCAATAGTTGCTATGAAGAAATGTTACTTTTCTATTTTAAAAAACGAATTTAAAAATTTCATTTAACTTTATTTAAATTAAATTTTCAATAGCCGCAAATAGTCAGAGAAAAACGGTTTTTAATATTTCATTTAATTCAATTTAAATACAATTTTTAATAGCAATCAATAGGCCTAGACAAAGAATACCTGAACTTTTATAATAACGTTAGTTTGATCAATAGTTTTGAAATTTAAATATTAGCCATAGTTTTAGTTTAATTAATATATCATATATTCAACTTATCATTCATGAATTCAATTAAAATTATATTTTTATAAGCCATAAATAGACCTAGACAAACGATAGCTTAAACTTTATATTAACTTTTATTTTATTTATATTTTTGTGAGTTATATTAAACTATGACGAAGTTTTAGTTAAACTAATATATTATATATTTAACTGAACACTTAACTGAACTTTTCATAATTTTATTTGTGTTCAGAGTTTTAATATTCTCTCTCTCCTCCCAATTTCTGAGTTTTAGTTTTTCTACATTTTTTTTTCATACTCATTTTAACTGTTAACGGAGCAAGGCGTTGCTTTGATTTTTTTTCTTTTTTTTCTGCCTTAAGATGAGTGTACACATGACGTATGCGCAATATTGTTATATTGCAGCTCGAACGAAAATCACGTATACGCCACACGTGACAATGAAAAGTGCTTAAATATATGTATGTATGTGTGTAATTGATATAAGTATCTTTGTGTTTGTTTGTTTGAGTTAAGATACATTTTCGTCACATGATTCATATGAAAGAAATTTCTTTGTAATATTGCATTCAAATCGAGATTTTTAACTTTTTTGTTGTTGTGGCAAAGTTTAATAAATATTCATTAAAAGTGAATAACTTTTGGGAGTCATTTTTTTGTTAACTGAGCGCTGTAGATACTTTCTTTGTGTGCCACACGGTCTGACTTGAAAGTTTAATGAATTTATATCAGGCTTAAATAATTTTTCATAAATTTCAGATTTTTTTTTTTTTCTTTTTGTAAATCATACTTTATTTTTTATTTGTCCTTTATGTGCTCGCTGAATGTGATTTCATTTATAATTTAATTTTTTCTTAATCAGAATTTATTTTTTGTTAGTTAAATGTTTTTTTAAAATTGTTTTTATTTATTGCTTAAAGTGTGCTTTGATTGAAATGCATTTTTTAGTAGCCTAAATGTCTTTTAAGTTTGCTTTAATTGTTCATTAATTTTTTTTGAATATCTTTGTGTTATTTAATTGTTTTTAAATCAGATTTCTTTTGTTTTCCAATGAAATCTTGTATGTTTATCAGCCTTCAGACATTTTCTTAGTCATTTTAAATTATTCCCTTTATTTTTATAAATTGTTTCCCTTTTTCCAAGTATTTTATTTTCTCCGCTTTGCGCTCACCTATTATTCAGAATATATATTATTTAAATATTATTGTATATGTGCTTAATCTTTGGAAATATATTTTTATATTATTTAAATTATTTTTTCTACATTTTTCCTAGAACAATCAAACAATTTGTGTTAATTTGATAAAGGGCTTACAACACTTTAAAGTCTATATGACATCATTTTGTATAATCTAAGAACTCTGAACCTGCTTAAAAACCCTAAAACAATCGTCAGAATTTTTCTGCCCTATAGAAACCACAAAACAATGGCACATAGCATAAAGTACAAAGTGCAGCAAAAGTCTATAGATATGTTGGCTATGTAGCTCTAAAAACCCCCCCTCTATAACCCTACCTCCCTTTATAAAAAAGTAGGCCTATGCATTATTTATGCACGGCTTCAAATGCAACAGCGTCGACATAAATGAAACTCAACTCAAAAAAAAAAAAAATATAAGTAAAAAACAAAAACAAAAACCAAAAAAAAATAAAAAAAAAAACTATACCTTGACAAGCTCAAAAGCCACACACAAAGCCACGTAAGTTGACTCTTTTTAGCGTGTTTCTTTGCGCAACATGCCACAACAACAACAACAACAGCAACAGCAGCAACAACATTTGCACTTAAATAGCCAATTATTTATGGTATTTAAGTGATTTTTTCTTGTTTTTTCCATTTGCTTTGAATAGAACTCTGTGCACAATTTGAAAAACAAGATTTCTATTTTTTTTTTAGCTCTACAATCTATATAGAACCAAAAAATCTAACCAAAAAACTAACTAAGTAAGTCTTAACTAACTTGTTGTTTGTTTCTTAACAAAGCGCGAAAAAAAAATTCTTTTAAGAAAATGCAACATACTTGCATAGAGCATATAGACAAAGTGGAAAAACGAGTTTTTCCAGCCAGCGCCTAATTGATAGTGTTTTTTTTTAGTTTTTTTTTTAGAATACAACGCGGCGTATGCGCAATTTTTGGTTTGTTTTTCTTGTTTTATGTGCAGCCATAACAATGAATGCCACAGCCAAAAACCACAAGAACAATAACAACAACAGCACCAACAACAACAATTGATGCAACTGCGGACGCTGCAACAAAAAATTCCGCTGTCATCCGCCCCGTTGACAGAGTACATAAATAAAAAAAAAAAAAAATACAAAAAAAAAATAGAAGAAAGAATTGTTATCTGCAGCCTGCTGAAAATTACAATTTATATACTCTTCAAGAAAAGTTTTTCCACTTTTTTAAGAATTATTTGCATTATGATATTGTTGGTAAAATTTGATTAAAATATAAAATCTTGCAATTGTTTCTATATATTGCAATTGGACTAATAAGAAAGTTGCGTTTTATTTTAAATAAACTTTTTTTTTACAATTACTTTACTATGGTTGAAATAATTTAAGAAGGCATATCAGAAGGAATTTTATTTTATTTTTTTATTTTACCATAAATTTTAGGGTTGTTGTCAATATATTAAAATATCAATATATCGATATTTTTTATAACAAATAATATATTTATATTGTGATATTTTTTGGGGCATTGTTGTTTTTTCGGAAAAATATAAATTTTATCAAATTTTCGATATTTTAAAAATATTCGACATTGCTAGTAAATTTTTTTTTTTATTATTTATGCTTTAATTTAATATAATTTGTTTTTTTTTATAATATTTTATATTTTATAATTTATTTTTTTTTATAATTTATTATTTTTTTAAATAATTTGTTTTAAACAATATTTTCAAAGAGAAAATATCATAGACGCGATATTTTAAAAATATTCGACATTCCTAATAAATTTATTATTATTATTTATGATTTAATTTAATATTAATTGTTGTGTTTATATATATTTTTTTTTATTATTGCGTTTATATTATTTTATATTATTATTGTGTTTGCATTAATTTATATATATTTTATTATTTTAAGGAAGAAACTTAGCAGTATTCTTTGTTGTTATTTTTCTTGAAGAAAAAGTTATTTTTTGATCCCAAATTTCTGTAAATATAATACATAAATAGTTTATCGATCTTTAATAAATTTTCTGACATTTCTTAAGCAACTTTTTAACTTTCAATCGCTGAAATTGTAGAAAATTTCTTGGCCAACAAAATATTTAAAAAAAAATTAACTGAACTTTTGACTTATTATGGCTATGATATAGTGAACCGATTCGGCCAGTTTTAAGATATATAAAGACTGCATTTATTAGAAACAACTTTGCCACGTTTTAATAAAAAAGCACAAAAATTAGGATTTTATTTTCATAAAAACATTGAAGATTGACTAGATGGACTTGAATTTTGTTGCTGTTCAGGCATAAATAAATATATAAAAATATATATAAATATATATATAAATATATGTTTAATTTAAGTGCTTAAAAACGCCTTTTACTATACCTTACATATCTTTCATAATACCCTTTGTTAGGGCATACAAAACAATAACATTGCATGCAAATTGTAATCACAAAATAATCGAGTCGCAGAGCCCAAAAACTGCATAAATATATATATAGATACTATATATACAAGCTATATACTAGCTGTATAGTATATATATATATATATTTGCAGTAGTCGCCACTAATAACAACAATAATAATAGCAACAATAACAACAACAACATCTATAAAATACAACAACTAAAAGGCATTCATTTTGTATTTTTTCCACAGTTTTTGTTGCTGTTGTTTTTATTACTGTTGCTGCTGCTGCGGCTGTTGTTGTTGTTGTTTACAGTTGTTGTTGTTGCTGTTGTTGTTGTTGCATGCAGTCGCTTCCATCATGCAACTGTGCGCACTAATATCCGTCCTTGGCTCGTCTGTTCAACTTTGTCCCAGTTTTTCGCATTTGTTGGCGGCGCTCGTTCGCCTCTAACTTGTCGGCGAGTTGCATTTTTGTGTGTGTTCAGCAACAACAAAATATATATATACACACACACACACACAGAGCTCCAAACAAATATATATATTCGTCTATTCATTTGGCTCGACACGCATTACCCAGCAGAACTTGACCTGATGTTTGCCGATGTTGCCAAAGAATGTGTTCAAGAATCTGTATCTTTTGATAAAGTGACTTTTAGAGTGCATAAAAATAGTATTAACTTTAATTTATGGCAGCATTAAAATACGCAATTAATTATATTTAAATTTAAATGCATTTTACTTATATAAATATGGTCACTCTACATGAAAAATCGCTTTCCCGAACAGTAGCTTTTTCATGCCTTGGTTTTAATTATTTATTAAAGATAGTTTTTCCCCTATTTGTTACACGATTTCAATTCTTATTTATGCCAGCATTAAAATACGCAATTTTATTTAAGTATATATATATTTTTTATATAAATATGGTCACTCTACTTAAAAAAAAAACATAATATAGTTTTTACCCATTTATTAGACAATTTTAACTGCAATTTATGCCAGCATTAAAATACGCAATTAATTTTATTTAAGTTTATATACACATAACTTGTATAAATATGGTCACTCTACATGAAAAATCGCTTGCCAGAACAGTAACTTCTTCATGCCTTGATTTAATTTATATATTAAAAATAATTTCTCCCCATTTATTAAACGATTTTAACTCTAATTTATGCCAGCATTAAAATACGCTAATAATTTTATTTAAGCATATAAATATATTTTATATAAATATGGTCACTCTACGTTAAAAAAACACTTGTCAAAAGAGTGGAAATTTAGTTTTTTCATTTATCAGGCGATTTTTACTTAAGAAAGTATAAACTTTAATTTATTGCAGCATTTGAATAGACAAATAATAATGTTTAAGTATATATAAATATGTTATAATTATTGATATGGTCATTTTATATGAAAGTACTTTGGTCGAAGCAGTTGTTTTTTTAAACATTTATAAAATTTAGATTATCCCTTTTATCAGACAATTTTAACTAAAAGAAGCATTGACTCTAATTTATTACTGCATTTAATTATATTTAGGTAAATATACATGTATTATTTAAATAGTTATGGTCACCTTACATGAAAATACTTGAACGAAATAATTTTATTTAAATAGTTTTATTTAAGCTAGTTTTTCTCATTTATCAAGCGTTTTTAACTCAAAATTAAATTACTTTATTAAAGCCGTCTATATATTTACAATATTAAAGTTGATATATTATATAAATTACCTATTGATGGTCACTCTACTTGCAATTTACAACTAAGAACTGTTGTTTTTTCATGTGTAGACCTTAATTTTTAATATATATCGTTGAATAAGGCAAAATTTGAGTAAATAAGCTATAAAAATTGATTTTCTAAGCCAATACCCTACCAAGGCATGCATTCCGCATGCATTCTTTTGTAAGGTTTGCTGGAAAAAGTTGGTTTTTTTATGATTTTTAAGCTAAATAATTTTAATATTTGCTAACTTTATTAATTTTATTAAAAAATATAATTTTATAAGCTTCAGTTTTCCGCACTTTTCATATCATCTCTTCAGCACCTATTCTAGCTGTAGTTTCTGTTGCAACTGGGTATTTTTTGGGGTTTTGTATGCTGCCTGTAGCGGCATTGTGGGGCAAATGCAATCTTTTATTTGCCACACACACACTGCTCTAGGTATCTGTGTGTGTGTGTGTGTATGTGACAAACTCACGCACAGTTAAATAATATGCGAGAGTTGCATAGATAAGATACGCAGCAGCAGCTGCTGCTGCTGCTGATTCTGTGGTGCCTCTGTGTGTTGCACATACACAGTGTGTTGTGTTGCACTATGCAGCCCACTGATGCATTGCATTTTTGTCTGGCCAGATAATTGCTAGAATAATATTTATGCATATATGTATGTGAATTTGTTGCATTCAACCAAAAAAAAATTTTGTTTACAAATTGTAAATCTTTCAGCTGGACAAAGTCTATGATTCTTTAGAAAGATGATTTATAAAGCTGCAAAAAATATGGCGTATAGTTTGAAAATTCTGTAAAAAGCTGTTGCTTCAAATAAAATATAAATTAAAAATTTAGAGAATAAAAACAAAGGAATAAAAATATGAAAAAAATATAAAATTAATTCTGGGATATGCTAGACTTAAAACAAAATTAAATTAAAGTTTGCTAAGTATAAAAAAATATAGAAAAAAAATACTACAATTCTTTAAAGTAAATTCTACATCTTATAAAAAAAATATTAAATTAATTTTGAAATATTCTGGACTCAAAACAAAATTGAATTTAAGTTTGCTAGTATAAAATATATAGAAAAAAAACTACAATTCTTTAAAGTAAATTCTATAGCTTATAAAAACATACAAAAAAAAAATATAAAATTAATTGTGGAATATTCTGAACTCAAAACAAAATTGAATTGAAGTTTGCTAAGTATAAAAATATATAGAAAAAAAATATAAAATTATAAAGCTCTGGCTAGGAAAATGTTGTAATCTTTTTACATTTAATTTCTTTTCTTGTCTGAGCTGCAATAGCATTGAAGTTGTGGCCTTATGACACACATTTGTGGTTAGCTTATCTCACATAAATACTAAATACTTAATACAACTATAGTATAGTTAAAGTATAAACAAATATATATAGAAATTGCCAGAACAGATAACTGCAATTGACAATCCTTCTCTATCATTAAACAAAGTCTGAAATACTTCAATAGAGACGCCAATTCAATGAAAATTATATTATATATAAATTGCATTTTTAATTATGAATCAATAGTTATTAAAACAATTAGAAATTTTAACTCATATCTATGCAATATATATGACAAATATATAGATAACCCTTATATAGTATACATGGGCGTGTTTATTTTCCAAGTCTATATAAGTATTAAAACAATGTCTATGGCTTATCTTTACGACAAGTGCTTTGAAAATATTAGAAATATATATATATATTTCAACAGGTTCAATGACCTTTAAGCATAGCAAACTTAAGTGTATTTCAATAGGGTATAATATCATTTTAAAGGTATATTTGTTGCTGAGATATTTGGGCATAAATTTGTCAGTTATAAATTTGAATTTTTATAAATAAATCTTCTTTTAAATGGAATTGCAACTTTTATAAAAATTGATAGTAAAAATGATTTGCTAAGTTTTATTTAAAAATTAAATATATTTTATATATAAAAGTTTTTTTTCAATTTTAATTATTATGGATGAAAAAATGAGCAAGAATTATTTATGGATTTTTTTTCAATTCAATAATTCTTTGTTTTATGACACAAAATTAAAAATTGATAAAAAAAAAAATGGTGAGCCAATTTTTTATTTAATAATTGAATATACTTTTTATATATAAAAGTTATTTTTTAAATGTAGTTTTTATTGTTAGATATATTCTTTATTTAAAGCTGATATTTTATGCATATTATTTTTAGTTTTTTAGAATAAAAATTCTAATATAACAGCTGTGATTTCTAGACATGATATAGGAGTTCAAGCGTTTTATAATCTCTAAATCGAACAAAATAAATCCCCAATAACTAAACACAATATATTTCCAAAAATTTCTTTTATAAAAATGTTTAGAAATCACAGTTTTTTTTAGGGTATACAAAACACAGTTTTTCCTAAGTGTTTTTCCTTAATTGTAATTTGTAATGTCTAGCCGCAAACCTAATGCAAATTTCCATAATTATCGTGAAAACCATAAAAAACACAAAAAACAAAAAAAAAAACTAATGTGGTTTCTACAATTGTTTTCTGGAACAAATGCGAATGAACTCGCCCAAAAAATAAAGGAAAAAAAAGGAAAAAAAACTGAAATAAGAACACGAAAATTGCTCCATTTGAAACATTTGAAAATATTTGCATGTAGCGTATATGAAATTGGAAATTCCAAGCAAAAATTTTATTATTATTATTTTTATAATGTTTAACGAGTTTGGGGGCAGAAGTTGCCCAGTTTTTTTCCCAGTGGAATACAGGGAAACATATTACCAACAGCTGTCGAAGTAATGGAATTTTTCACTTGTTCTCTATGTGGCATATACACTATATACACAGAGTCCAACCCCTTTCCCCAGAGACCACCAACCGCTGGTACACAAATATTTGCTAAACATGTAAATAATAGAAAAAAAAAGAAATACAGAAAATACAACAAATTAGCCGCTTAACGGTCAACAAATGTTGGCCAAAAAGGCAAACGGCAAAGACAAGTGGCTTCTAGAGCTTTTTGTTAAGCAATTAAAAGCGCAACAATAATAAACAGTAAATGGAAATTCACGCAATGATTGTCATATGCCAAATACAAACAATACACTGAGAGAAATTGAATATAAGCAGCAGCAAAAAAAATTTGTGCATTTAAAAATAAAATTAATTTAATTTAAAGAAAAATATTTCTCAGTTAAAAATTAATTTTTAATTAATTAATTTTTTCTATGCACATTATTTTTGCTCAGTGTAATTTGAAGGCCCTGCAGGCTGTAGAAGGCGTGCAAAAACTAATAACAAAACTAAACTAACGTAACTCTCGCTCGCTCTCACTCTCGCTCTTTGTTGCTCCGCAGTGCTCTTTCATTCGCTCTCTATCAATTTATGCGTAAATAATAATTTAAGTTGAGCTGCTGCTGTTGCTGCCGCTGTCGCTGGAGGCGAAGGCGTCGACGTCGTCGTCGTCGTCAAGCCATAGAAAGCATCGCATTGTTTTGTGTGTGTGAAAGCGAATTCGAATGGCAGCCGCTACGCCCGCGCCCGCGCCCCCTCTCAACGTCTGGGCAGCTCCGCATGTTGTAATGTGCGTTGCGATGACGTCGACGCGTCAACGCTACCGCATAATAATGAAAGAGAAAAAGAGAGAGCGACGCGCAACGCAACTTACGCATTAGCTGAGCGAGATAGCAGCGACGCTGCGGTCTGTGCTTTCTTCTATGAGTATTCGTTCGTGTGTGTTCGTGTGTGTGTCTGTGAGTCTATGTGCGTGTGGATCTGTTCGGGTGAATGACCGCCGAAAATTAAATTTTTTGTCGATTTTAGACTTTTACTATGTTGACGCGTTGATGATGATTGTGTGCGCTGTGTGTGTGTGTGTTGTGCTTTGCTTGCCTTTGCGACGAAGCTCACACAGCACACACACTACGCTACAGACAGACTGAGAGAGAGAGAGCGAGATACAGCTAGACGGAGCTGCTTTAATAGTTCTCGCGAGCAGTGAACGTCAACGTTGACGACGCTTCTTCGTTCGCACTATCGCCTCATAGTTTTTGTATAAATGCGGGGGTGTGTGGGCAGGGTACGACCTGCAAGCTTTGTACGCGTGTGTGTGTGTGTGTGTGCGTGTGCCTAGAGTACACAATCAGCCTCAGCAGCAGCAACAACAACAGCAAGAAGAAGAAGAAGAGCAAACGCAGCGCAGGCATTTCACTCAGCAACAACAACAACAAAGTTGTGCGCTCTTTTTTTTTTTTGACAGTTTTCGCTTGCACTGAGCCCCACAAGGGCTTGTCAGCAACTGGGCAGGCGGGTGGGTGGTGTGCTGTAACGTACGTACGATCGCCAGCCACTTTCGACAACGAGTCTTTCGTTATTTTTTTTTTTGTCTTCTCTTCTTCATTTTAGTTTTTTTTTTCGCCGCTTTCTGTTTACGCCGCATTTCTTTCACTTTGTACCGTACTATCTGTTTTCTGTTTCTGTTTCACATTTTATTGTCGTCGCTTTTTTGTATTTTTATGAAGTACCCGTGTGGTGTAGGCAGGGAGGGGGGGCCTGTTGCCTTTTTGGCAAAACTCAAAGTGAAAATTTCAATAAAACAAAGTTGCCAACGTTTTTATTGTTGCTGCCGCCGTCGCTGCCGCTGCTGTTGCTGTCGCGGAAGTCATAAAGGCAAATTGTATGCATATTTTTGTGACAGTGTAGAGTGCTGCCCCCTCCCCCCTCCCCACCCCACACACACACACACAGCCACGCCCCTGGGCCTGCCCTTTAGCTACCCCCGCCAACCAGCACCCTATAACCCCCCTATAACTCCCCCCCTTCAGCCAATTTGTGTGCACACGCAACGCACGCAGCGCAGCTAAAAACTGTTTTTATTAGTCTTAGCCAGCTTTTTGGTGGCTTTTGATGGCTTTTAATTGCTCGAACTTTTGGGCCAACAAAAAACAAAAAAAAAACATTGTGAAAACAAGTCACAAAAATGAAAAAGGAAATGGTGAAAGGAAAAGCTTTAAGTAGACTTAAATACTCTACTCTAATGTGTACTTCATAAGAGCATAATATACGTAAAAGAATAATGTTATATTTATCAAATATTATATATATAAGAGATCCATATATTTAGAAAGATATATTTTAGGAAGAAGAAAATACCCTATTTTGATTTATATTACAAGTCAAAATCGTCGGACCTATAGATATATATTTTCTGAAGAAAATATGTGGATTTATCTCTACTATTCAATATTTTTATCGGAATTTTTTTTTTTTTTTTGGTATTTTATTTCTACCGAGAGTTCAAAATTATATGCAAATTTCTATAATTAATTTTTTTTTTAGATTTATTTTCTTTATGAAGAAAAAATAATTATATTCTCATTACATATATTATCAATTATAGGTACTTCATAGATATATAAAAAAAATCAAAGCCTATTAAAAACATGGTTTTATAGCAATAATAACATATACTGATAACTAAAAAAAAAAAAATAAAAAAAATTAATATTAAAAATAAAAATTTAAATTTTTTCCTATCTTTCAGTCCTTATAAAGCTACTATATCAATCTGTAAGTTTATTTATAAATTCAAATATAAATTTATTTATAAATTTATACAAATCTTTTTCTATAAATCTATATCTATAAATCTATGCTGCTTTATATAGTCTCTAAAAAAATGTAAGTACTTTAATTTTATTTTTATACCATATTTAAATAATACAAACAAGACTGATTTATATAGATTTATCTCTTTAAATTGATCTTTTAGAGTACTTATTTAAGTAAGTCTATAGAAACCTTTTAATAAATTAACCTGTAAGCTCATTTTTTGAATTATCAATATTATTTTATTTTAATTTATATTATTAATTCTTATTCTATCATAATTACATATTATAGTTTAAAAATGGATTATACTCCTAATATCTACTACAATTCAAATATTAATATATTTCCTAATTTTTTATCTCAACCGTCCAACTTTTCTATATGAAAACTTTACTAAAAATTGCCTAAACTCTATATTTATTATATATTAATATATTTCCTATAATTTATATTAATATATTTTCTATGTTTTATATTTAAATATTTCCTATATTATATATTAATATTTTTCCGAATTTTTTTTCCCATGTCCAAACAAATTTTCTGTATGCAAATTGGTTGAAAAAAATTTGATAACTGTAACAATAAATAAATAAACAAACTAATATAATTCATTTAATTTGTAATTATAATATTTTGTGATTTATATTATTTTTAGGACACGGAAATATAGTCAACTCCTTTAAATATGGCCAAAAACTACGGATAATAAACAATTTGGTAAGTTTCATAATTCAAAATACAACATTTCAAATATCAACAATAGAAATCTACACAATATATAATATTATATCATAAGATGCCATATAATTCCCAGTTAATTCTCAGTTATTTAATAGTTAGCATACTCTTTATAAGGGCAATATAATGTTAGATATTTAGTTTTTAGGGTCAGCACACGCAACATTTTGGGCTTTGATTGACTTTGGCTAAGACTGCAGGAGGAGCATTAATTTAGGCAGCTTGTGGGAATGGGCCTAAAAGTGGTCATTTCTTGGCCATTTCCATTTGCATGGCGAAAGGCTTTCACTCGTTTTGTTGAACACCCACAGAGAGATTGAGGTCTTGGCGATTAAGATTTATGACTGACGCGTCCTGTGTTGATACGATATATATATATATATATATACGATACCCCCCAAAAAATACACACACATTAACCATAAAAACCAAAAAGCCTGACAAATGCTCATTATTCATTTGGGGCCAAAGCGCCGGCCGCTGACCTCCCCCAAAAGGTCAAAGAACGCAAAGTTCGCTGATAAGCGAGACGAGTGGGAGAGCGGGGAGAGAGAGGGGAGTTAGGGCAAGATTTGAAGGCAATAGTTGCACTTAATTGTTATACAAAAATCGAATACTCTGTTTTTTTTTTTTTTGATATTTTTTATCGGCTAAAATTGGCAATTTGTTTTTGCTTGAAATAAATTTTTAAGTTTTTAAAATTTTTTTTTTGAATTTAAGAAAATTATTATAATTGATTCTTAACAATCTCGGAAACTATTAAAGCTGAAGCTATGAAATTTGGTATGGAAGTTCCTGATGAATTTTTTGAGAAATTTGTTGAGTATTTATTTATTTATTTTTTATCTCAAGCGCAAGAAATTAAAATAAATTAAACTCGTCACTAAAACACAGATTTTTTATATATTATTATTATTTTAAAATTTAGAATTAAATGTTGAGGATAATATTTTGGAAATTTTTTATTTAATAAATTTTATATTAATACTATATTTATTGCTATTACTTATATAAATCAATAATAATAATTTAAATAAATATTTTAAACAACATAAAATTTTATCATATTTAAATTTAAAATTAATTTTTGTTGATAATATTTTTTAAATTGGTTTTTATTAATTTACATGAAAATATTTTTTAAACTATTATTATTAATTTTAGTACGAATATATAAAAATATTGTAGTTTTAATGTTAATTAATTAAATTTTTATTTATTCGTACTAAAATAAATTAATAATAGCTTAAAAAATATTTTCAACAGCATTAAATTTTATTACATTTAAATTATGAAATAAATGTTGTATATAATATTTTTAAAATTGTTTTTTATTAATTATTATTAACATTTTTTTGATAATATTTTTTAAATTATTTTTTATTAATTTACATTAAATCTATTTTTATTTATTCGTACCAAAATAAATTAGTAATTATAATTTAAAATATATTTTCAACATAATTAAATTTTATCATATTTAAATTTAAAATAAATGTTGGTAATAATATTTTTAAAATTATTTTTTATTAATTTACTTTATTAATTTATTTTCAACAACATTTAATTTTAAATAAGGATATGATAATAAAATGAAAACAAACTGTATTTAATTTTTTTTATTTAATTTATATTCACTTTTATTAATTTTTATTTTAACATTTATTTATCTCGAATTCCTTTTCCCAAAAATCGTAAAATCTATATCTCAGACAGTATAGAGTCAATAAATTTGATATGGGGAGTAACACAGATCTAATTTTAGAAAATATACTCTTAGATCAAACTCAATATATCTTTGTTTATTTTTAATATTTTTAAATTTAATCACAATAATTTAACCATGAAATTTAATATGGAAAATTTAGATGATTTTCTTGCAGAAAAAATAACAACAAGAATATTTTTGTAATTAAAGAATATAGATAAATAACAGAGTATACTGCATTCTGCAACATTCAACTGCAATTTCTTAAAAATATATATAAGCAATTATAAATAAAAAAATACAATATTAAATGTGCAATTATGTAGATATCGCGATATATATATTTATATATGTATGTGTGCGAGGGTGAGTATTGAGCCAAAAATAAACACAATTTGCCAACGCAATCGAAAGCATCGTGTAAAATACAATAAAAAATCATAAAAGTGAAGAAAATATATAAATAAAAAAATAAAAAAAAATTGCCAACAATCTTTTTACACACTCAAGCCATAAAGATAGCTATATACACACACATACATATATAAGCCAATTTATATATACATATATATGCATGTTTATATAAATTTTAAATACAACAACAAAAAAGTTGGCATTACAATATCGCTTTTTATTGCTGGCGCGCGAAATTTAATTTGCAAGTTGCTTTGTATCTGTATCTGCACCTATTGCAAATGTATCTACAAGTGTGTGTGTATCTGTGTTTGTTGTTGTTGTTGTATATCTGTGAGTCAGTTTTCAAAAGGGTCTCATTTATAAAGGCTTATTGTAGGCAAAACTAGTCAGCAAACTGATTGCCATGTCGAATTAGTTTAATTGTTAATACAAACACACACAATCGAAGGGAGAGCGGGTGTGCGAGTGTGTGTATCTGTGTGTGCAATAATGTTTCGTAATATTGTTGTTGCGTCTTTCTTCATTTACGAATTTCATGGATTTCCCTACAATAATTCCGCTTGGCCGTTGAGAAACTCTCAACTCTCAAGTGACTTTCACTGCCAACTGACAACGCGGCAGCAGCTTTATAAATATTTTATATATTTTTTTTTTTGGTTGAAAAAAAAAAAACAAGCTAAGACCCAGCAACCAAAAGCTAAGCATAAAGACCCAGCTAACCAACTAACTGACTAACTGATTGACTTACTAACAAACTAACTTTGTTTTAGGTAAGCCTGAAGAGAGAGCGTATCTATTATCATAATATATTAAAATTTCTGCAGTTAGAAAGTATCTTTAGCTAAATATTTAATAATTATTCTAAATGTTTGGTATTTAAGCGCCTGCATATTAAATTTCCTGGTTTTATTTATGATATTCTAGCTAATATTGGAATTTTTTATTTATAGAAGCTTGCATATTACATTTTTTTATTGCAGCTATCAAATTTTTGTAATTCGAAACAATCATCTATTTAAAAATATATAAAATGTTTAAGAAGCAAATTGAAAATAGTTTTCAATTGTAATTAGGTATCTCAAAAATATTAATAATAATAAAAATAATAAAATTATATCTTTATATTAAATTATATTAAAATATAAAGCATATTAAAATTCGTTACAAGCTTTTTTTTAGCGTAGTACAATAGCCTATATATAAATTATATATATTGATCATTTTAAATTGATTAATAAACTAAAAATATTTATAATTTAAAATTGATTCATGAATGCAGCTTTGAAATAATTTCCTATTTTAGCTATCAAATTCTTTGAGCTAGAATCAAATATATCGAAGGTTTTAACAGAAAGTGCATAAAACTATTTAGTTTATAGAGTTTTAGGTAACAGAATTCAATATTTTAACTACTATTTATATAGTGTGTGAGCTGCTATTTAAAAGCAAAGTATTTTCAACAATTTTCTTTAAATTTTTAATGAAAATCTAAACCTTACAGTTGTTAGTACCAAAAGTTCGCCCTGAATGAAATATGTGTTTTTTTTTGTACATATTTAAAATGCATAGAAAAGTAGTTTTTGGGTTTGTAACTACAGTGAAATTTGTGGCTATCGTAGGTTGGTACTATCGTAGGTTGGCACTATGGAAAAATTTTATTTAAAATATATCGAGAAGTGGGTGGAAAATTAATTTAAAAATTAAATCTCGGTTGGTACATATCAGGTGGCGTAGTAAGCTACAATAATAGTGAAATTGTACAATATAATTAGCTTATTTATTTTTTTTTTTTTTGGGAACGGGAGCGTAGCAACGCGCGCCGGAATAAACTAGTATAATACATTTTAAATATATTCAGAATTTTTGGATTTTATTAGAATATTTTTAATAGAGAATTTAAGTTACAGATTTTGAGCTGAAACTTATGTAACTTATTTGTACTTTAAGCTGTTGTAGAACCATACTTAAATTTAGTTTTTTTCATTTGCTTAGCACATTTTTGCAGCTTAGATCCTTGATTTTTATAGTATTTTTTACATTTTTATTTTTTTTATTTTTTGTAATTTTTACCTTTTATCGAACCGCTTGAATTATTTTGTCCCGCTGGCGATTGCACGTTGCTTTGACCCAAGTTATTGGCGTGTGCTTCCAGTTTTGAAGTGACGCTGCTCCACATGTCAAACATACGTTGCGTATACATAATTAAAAGAACGTCTTAGCGCTTGCCACAAAACTTTCAATTATTGTTTTTATAATTTTTATATTTCTTTTATTGATTATATATTGTGTATATATTGTAAATTTGTAAAATAGAAACGAAATAAGATTAGCACACACACTCGCACACACAATGCTACATAGTGTGTGCTGGTTGCAAAAACTTTCAATTGTATTTTTTTATTTTTTATATTTTTATATTTATTTACAAAACTTTTCTGGAAATTTTTTTTTTTTGAAATTTTCTTATAGCTGCATTTGAATTTTGGTTTTTAGGGTTTTATGCCAAAAATTGATTTTTTGTTTTTTTATTGCACTTTAAAGAGTTTCTTTATGTTTTTTATTTGTTTTTTTTTTTTGTTTATATATATATGTGAAATTACTAATATCACAGTGGAGGGGGGGCAGGGGGCGTGTTATTAGCGCTGCGTTTTTTTTTTAATATATATTTTTTGTTATATTTTTTATATATATATTTATATAGTATATATGTTGTATCCAATCTGTTGCTTTTTTTTCTCGCTTCTTTTTGCCAATCTATAAAGTTTATATATGTATATAACTATAACTATATATATATGTGTATGTATATATATGTATGTATATATATATATATGGTTTTGTGTGTATATATAGTTCTAACGTTTTGTCTTCAGGCCTGTAGGTACTAGAACTTGCATTTATTTTTTTCTATATTTTATTTTAATTTTTCTGTAAGTTTTTGAGTTTTTTTTTTGTTTTAATTTTTTTAACTATTTAATAAGACACTTGTTCGCGTTTATATATATATATATTTAGATAGAAATGTGTGTGTGATTTTTTGAAGCAATTTTGAAAGTTTTTTTTTTATTTTTTGTATTTTCAAAATTGTTATTTTTTTATATTTTTTTCAACCCTTTTGCAGCACATGCAAATTTTGATGACTGTGCAATTTTTTTAAATTGTTGTTGTTGCTTTTTGAAGTTTTGGGCTGTTGTTGTTGTTGTTGTAGCTGCTGCTGCTGTTGTTGTTGTTGATTTTTAAGCACTTTCACTGCGATTTTATTATTGTTTCCGCTGCGTTTGTTGTGATTTTTATGTTGTTGTTGTTTGTTGCTATTGTTGTTGTTGCTGCTGCTGTTGTTGTTTTTGTTGTTGTTGCTGCTGCTGCTGCTGTTGTTGTTATGCTCATTGTTTTGTCGATTTCTCTGTTTTGCTTGATTCCAAATCAAAATTTCCAAAAATACGAAAATTTCACGACAATTAATTCCGGAAGACATTTAAGGGCATTCTTCAAAACAGCATAATTTCAAATGAATTTTATAAATTTTTTAAAAATGTTTTTTATTTATTTAATAATTGTTGTTTTTTGTTGTTTATTTAAACACTTTGATATATAAAATGGTTTGGCCCGTTATATAAATGCTTTTGCTGCGCGTTGTTAGCCATGGCCAATGCATGGCATTCAGCATATTGTTTATCTAGTGGGCGTGGCAATTAGCCTACAAATGGCAACAAATTAGTATTCAAAAAATAAAATACCAAAACATAACCTCACACTTGCTGCGAGTGTGTGTGTGTGCGCACGCGTATGTGTGACAATTTTTTATTTTTACCAATAATTGAATTTGCCTTTAAACATCAAACAAACGCTACAGGACATGAAATCTGTGCCGGGCTATAGCCTCCCCTCCCTTTCCCCCACAAATCTGCCCACCTCCCCCTTCCCCCAACCCAACTCCAATGAAGCAAATGCATGAGAATGTAATGTGAACATGAAAAATCGATAGAGAAATGAGATTTAAGGGTGCTAGACAGCCAAAGAAGAGAAGGGGACGTGTGTAGGTGGGGAGACGTAACAGCGACTAGTCATAATAACAGTGGGTGGGCAGCGGGCCACTGAGGGGGCAAAACTCTATCAGACAGGCAATAGCCGAATGCAGAAACAGAAAACGAACATGAAAATGCAGTTCACGAAGCAACAGCAGCGACGTCAGCGACAACTACGACGACGACAACGACGCATAAATCTCACAACGAAAGCTCAGTTCATCCAAGTATGTGTGTGTGTGCGGGAGAGTGGGAGAGCACGCAAACTAAATGCATGCATGTGCGTGCGTATGTGTGTGTTTGTGTGCGCTTGTAAACACTGAAAAAAGTTCTATGACCCAAAGCTTTGGCGTGCCGGCAAAGCGAGCCAAAAGCAAATGAATATAAAATATTTTTTTTTACTTCTATTTCTAATTTGGGGCAGGTATTATGATTTTGTTGTGTGGCATGTAACGCATTCAAGAAAGGCGTGTGAAAAGTTAAAAAGAGAGGTTTTTTGGAATTTAAGGGTTTATACATGTGATTAATTTTAGTTGCAGGCCATATCATATAAACTTATGATTAGTCAAAAATTTAGTTGCAATTAAAGCAAAATCAACAATTCTAAGTTTATCGTTGAGGTTTGCTTGACAACAATTTAATCGGCTAAAAAATCCTATCTAAAATTTTATGCATTTTTTCTGAAGTTAAATATTTAATGCCTAAAAATTAAGCTTTATCAAAAAAAAAAATCTAATTCTTTTTTTTAATAAAATTCTTAATCCATATGAAGTTGAACCTGTCAAATATTTATTTAATACAAAATTTTCTTCATCATAAAAAGCCATATTAAAGAAGAACGTTGTTTTTGAAGATATAGCAATAAAAATACAATTTTTAATTTTCTCTACACACTTTTCCCCTTATTTGCTCTTTATTTAAAATGTGACCAAAATCTGCAATGTCATTAAATTGTACTATGATGTGTAAATTGGCATTTATATAATTTGCAAGTTTTTTTCAATAAATTGAAGAAATTTAATTGTTATAAAGTTTCTATAACTCGACTAAGAAAAGATTTTTTTTTTTGGCCATCAATTACAGGGTATTAAATCTTTGTCACCCGGAAGATAACTTTGCTTTCTAGCCATTTTTTTTTTTTTTTGTTGTAACACCGCCATGTGAGGGTGCTCGGTTGGCGGTTGAGTGGTGGAAGGGGGTATAGTCTTGAGCAGGGGGTTGGAGTCATGTGGGGGTTAGTTTATTGGAACTCCAAATGCGGAAGCCAGCAAAACACAGACATGCAAATACGTCACCAACAAAATGTTGTAATTGTTGTTGTTGTAATTGTTGCTATTGTTGTTGCTGTTGTTGCTATTGTTGTCGTCGTCACCAAAGCGACAACAACAGAAATTGTGCCAGCAGCGACAACAACTAAAACTAAAACTAAAGCAGCGCCAGCATTTTTTTTCTATTATTGTTGTAATGGAGAAATTTACATATAGAAACGAAGCGAGCAGAACGCAAGCAGCGACAGCGTCGCAGTCGGAAACAGTGGGAAGCGCAGTAACAGCAAACTGAAAAGAAAATGAAAATGAATAGCAACAAAAGCAGCAACAACAAAAAAAAGAAAAAAGTTCTCTCTCTTTCTCTTGCACACGAACGACAACGAACTTACTAACGGTACTAAGCCGGTCAAGCCCGAAAAAGGGAGGCGGTAAAGCAGAGCGACGACAACGGCAGCAGCAGCAAAGCTCCAACAACAGCAATAAAACTGACGACAAAGTTACATGCTGACTGCTAGCGTCGCTGCTTTGCTGCTAGCTGCCTGCTGCTGTCGGCGTAGCTGCCCCGCTGTCGCAGTACGTTGACGCCGAAAAAGACCAATGACCTATGCTAGAGCTACACACACACACACACATACACATATACATTGGCGCTGCTTCTGTCGCTGTCGCTGCTAGGCTGTTTTTTTTGCTCCCCACCAGCCCCCCCGTTGGGTCGGTCTGGGGTGGCTGGCACACTTATAGACGACACATAGAGTGTGTGCTTAGCAATGTTGTTCTACTAACGGTAATGCAAACAGTTGACGCTGACTGCCCGCCTGGGCAGAGGCAGCGGCAGAGGCAGTCGCAAATGCACTATGGAACTAAATGTACAAATTTTGTGGCATAAATATATAGAACTTTAATGATCTAGGTTCTAGATTTTAGCATATTCTGAAATTTAGCAATTCTTCAATTTGAAAAGTTTATTTTTCTTTATAACTTTTTTTTTTTAATATTTTAATATTTTGTGAGCTCTTCAAAATTTAGATTTCTTTTGACAATTTAAACATTTTGTAAATTCATAAAAATTGTTCGTAGTCTTTCTAAAGATGAGTATTCCTATCAATTTTCTATAACTTTGTAATCTCTTTAAATATGACGATTCTCTGGATATTTTTTTTTTTGGCAAAGTATTATAAATTTACAATATTTTTAAACAGAAAATTTTCGAAGGAAATTTATCATTCTAAAAATTGAAAATTTTGTAATTCTTCAAAAATATTATTATAATTTAAAGCATGAAATAATGTTTGTTTTCTCTGGTAAAATGAAAACTGTTGTTAAAACCGGGAAATATTTGTTGGATTTTTTTGAAGATGATTTTTTGTCTGAAATTTTTTTTTTTCTAAATATATTTGTGACATTCAAAATGTTGTTTTACTTTTGAATATACAATTTTTAAATAAATGTATTCCTAGACATTAAAATTATTGTTATACTTTCGAACATACAATTTTGATAGAAATGTGTTCTTAGTATCGTTCTAAAATTTTTTACACTTTCAAAACTTTTGTCATCTTTTAATAGATGTCATATTTTAATGTTGTAATAGAATTTTATCCATTATACAATTTTTTCAAGCAATTTTAAAAACCATTTTAGAACTTCTCTTGCAGTCCGATTGGATTTTGCTTTAACAGCTGTTAACTTAACAGTTTCTGCTTATGTTAGCATTTCTGTTAAAAAAAAGAATGTGTTTACTTAAAGAACTTTTAAAAATTCCAATTTATGCCAGTAAAATAAATAGTTTTTCCCATTGTGCGCGCTTGTGAGGAAGTAGAAATGTTGGAGGTGGAGATAGAGTCTTGTTGTAGAGTAGAAAAGTGAGGGGGGGAAGAGTGTGGGCGTAGCATACAGACATCGCTGCTTTAGGTACTCTGAACTCAACTGAACTGAACTGAACTGAACTAACCAACTGGGTGACTTACTGGGAGTTGAGTTGAGTTGAGTTTGAGTTTACTGAATAGATTGGAATGGTTTTGTTAGTTAGTCTTAGCTTTTAGCTAAAGAAACTGTCTAGTATTATTATAATGACAGTCTAAAAAACAACAACAGCAATAATAATAACAACAATGCCTGATAATCATAACTGGTCACAATGGCCAAACAATTTGCATTGTTTTATTTCTTGTGGGCGGTCCACATTATGAAGATTATTACTGTGAACTTTTAACTGTCAGATGTTTTGGTTGAAGATAGAAGATAATATGAGAAGATTTGCATACAGTACAAAATTGTATAGTCCTCAAAGAGTCGTCTACAAACTCTTTTAGATTTAACTTGAGTTTTTAATTAATGAAGAAAACTCTATAAAATTTGTTTTTTATATTTTTAAATTGAATAAAAATGTAACTCCCGAATGTTTCTCAATTTTTCCAATTTGTAGCTTGGTTGATTTTTATCAATATTTGAACTTACAAAATTCATATTTCCCTTTTCTGACAAATTCACTAAAGAATCAAATTACATGAGTTTTAAATTAATCAAGAAAAATATAAAAAACTGATTTTAATATTTTTAAATTGAATTAAAATGTGCTACCAAATGTTTGTTATTTTTTTCGAACGTTTAGTTTAGTTCATTCTTCAAAAATTTATCAATATGTAAACTTACAAAGATCAATCTACACATTTCTAATAAATTCACAAAAGAATCAAATTATGAGAGTTTAAGTTTGTAAAAGTTTCATTGTAATTAATACAATTAATGGATTTTGATTCTGTATAGAGCAATTAAATGATACGGGTTTGTCTTAAATATTCGAATATTCAATTCACTTAATGGAGACAAGTGAAAATTGGACTTGCACAGCAGCTGAAGAATTGTGAAATAAATTATGAATAAGTTTATTCAAGTGCATTTTAATTTTTAATATTTAATAGTTTACAAACTGAGAACTGGAAAAACTGATAAACAAAATTATAGAAATATTTCCTTTAAGGGAAGAATTGATTTCAAAGTTTACTGAAATTTTGTAGGAAAACTAAGCATTAAAGTAGTTTAAAGATTATAAGAGCAAAAAAACTATTTAATATAGGAGCTTTATTTGCTTTTAAAAAGAATTCTTTTATTCATTTTATTTGATTTATTTATTGTTTTTAAGGAAATTTTTACAAAGATTTCAGATTTAGCATTTTTAGTTTAAACCTCCAGTTTGTAAATTGAAAATTATAATTGTGATTTCTAAGGAATACAAATTGTAGTCTATATAGTAAACAATTTATAAATGGATTTTGTTGAAAAAAAGTCAAGAATTGGTCTAAATTGTGAAAATCTAAAGTTCTTGGTAGAGAACAAAGTCTAGGAAATCAAGTTAAACTTTAGATGGTAAGTTGAACTCGCTAAAAGTTTCATTCTCGTTTTTCGAGATCTAGAATTCTTCTATTTAATTTTTGCAAAGCTTTCGTATCAGATTTTCAGTTTTATCTAAGGTTTCAAAGCGAAAATCATCATTGTGAATTCTAATAAATTAGAATTATATTACAGAATAGTAAAAAATTTATAGATAGATTTATAGATTATCGACAAAAAGGGAAATTTCTAAGGTGTGAAAATCTAAAGTTTTGGTAGAAACAAAGTTAGGAACTCAATAAAAATTTAATATTGTATTTTGTAGAAACAAACTCAAACTCCTAGCGGCAAAAAACTTTCCAAGAACTCTTGTATTCAATTAATCTAGAAATTTTCTATAAATTGGAATTTGCCAAATATTCAAATATTGAAATTTGTCTAATTCCGTAAAATTCCTAAAAATTGAAATTTGTATTTATAGCGATAGGACACTTAAAAGCTATTTTATCCTTGGTGTACTATCACCTTAAAGACAAATTATTATTCTTAGGAATTTTACGGAATTAGACAAATTTAAATTTTGAAGAATGAGGTAAATTCCAATTCTTAGAAATTTCCTAAATTTATTGTAATATATTTTAAATATATGTTTAAGATGATATTTCGCTGGGAATTATCCAATAAGAAAAATATATATCCAATAGATTAATCCAATTTGTGTTGAAGTTTTGCATGCTTCATTATCCTTTTTTTATGGCTCGTTGCACACACACACACACACATATTACACAATCGCAGCGAGTGTGAGGGGTGGCGGGGGTGGTAAGTTGGAGTTGTGGCGTTTGGGCTTGGCTCCAAAAAAATCTGTTTACATTTTATTCTTTGCTTTTTATATTTTATTTTATTTGAATTTTTTTTTGGAGTCTGTACCAATAAATTACGTCACTTGCACTTCCGTTTTGTTGTTGTTGTCGCATCACGACGTCGCTGTTGCAGTTGCAAGTTGCAAGTTGCATTTGTTAGTTAGAGGCACGATTTGGAATTTGAATGCACAAATTTATTAATTTTTTATTTTTATAAATTTTTGAAACCGAACAACTTTAGACACACAGATGCCAGGGCAACAATTTTAGCCAGCCATGTTGCAATATATTATTATTATTTTTTATTTTTTTTTTTTTTTGAATATTGGGTATTTGCTGCACACGCAATGCACACGCACACACACAAATGAGCTAGACGCACACACGCACACGCACGCACGCACGTAGAGTTTAGACAGAGGAGAGCGAGAGACGCGGCTGTAGTTTTAACAGTTGAATAAAACGCAACACACACACATTTAAATCATATACAATATATTTATATATATATATTTTTTTTAATTTTTTTTTTTATATATATATAAACAACAACAACAAATAATTAATAATAAAGATACAACGCGCAACGCATCGTAACCGCCGCCGCGATACGCTCAATACGAAGTGTAGCTGAAGACTGCCTCAAAATGTTATCGAGTTCGTTGTCCAAGTGGCGCGCCGCATTGCGGCCTCAGTGTGGCAGCAACTCACAACACACACACACATAACTCAAAAGAGAGAGAGCGAGCGAGCGCGCCAAAGAGCATAATAGCCACGTTGCGCTCAGGCCCCCCCGACCGCCCCCCCTCCTCTACACAACAAACGCAAGCAAAGCCAAAGCACTGACAACGTCAACGCTGGCAGCGCTGCCTGCTGAGTGGGTATATGTGTCTCTGTGCCGATGACTTCTTCAATTTTTTTCAGCATTACGCTTTGTGCCGTTCATTCGCTATGGCAACCGCCGCTCCACTGGGCGCTTTTTTTCTATGTGTGTGTAGTTGAGAGCGGGTGGTGGTGAAGCGGCGTGGCGGCGGTGCGCTGTAGGGCGTACATTTAAGAGAGTCACAGCGCGCGCTTTTTACTAATCAGCTGTTGACATTGCTCTTATACACAAGAGAGTTGCTCTTTTTTTTGTTTTTCTTTGGGTTTTTTTATTATAGTCAAAGCTTTGCTGCAGGCGGAAAAAGCTGTGTGCCATATTACTATTACAGCATTTGTTGTTGTTGTTGTTGCATTTATATATTGTTGTTTTTTGTTGTTTTGGATTTCCTTTTTGGGCGGCGCTTCTCAGTTAAAGCTACACTGTCATTTCCATTTGAAAATTCCCAATTAACAGGTCAATTGCTTTTTAGGCCAAACTATGTGCATTGCAGTTGGCTTCGCGCGCTCTCTCTCTCTCTCTGTCCCTCTTTCTCTTTTTGTCTGTCTGGAGCAGTCTGCCTGGCTGCATTATATTGTTGTCCTTTTGTTTCTTGTTTTTGTTTTTGGTTTTTTCTGCCTTTGCGGCATCCTGTGCGGCATTTAATTACACTTTTAGCTTACTTGCCTCTCAACGTTTCACTTATGCATGAAAATTGTTTCTAATGGCCTGCCAAATTGCGCATAAATACATTTTTAATGCATAAACAACAACAAAACAAACATATGCGAAAATTCACAACATAATTAAATATACAGTTATATATCATATATGATAATATGTACAATATGTGAGTTATTTACTTAGAAAAGGATTTGTTATCTAGGCTGGAATATTATTACACATTCTTATAAGTATATCATTTAAAAATTGTTTAAATATATTTTTGCATTTTTTGACAATGTAGAGAATCTAGAGAAAGTGTATCTATATGTCTATAGGATCAGGGAATTATACTCTATCCAAAATGGTATTCCACTTAAAAATCGGTTTAGTTTTAATAAAGTTATGGGAAAAGGCAGATTGGAAAAAATTTTCTTTTTTTTTACATTTTTTATATTTGCACAAATTCATAAAAAAAAATTATTTTATATAGTATTTTTTAATAATTCTTAGGTATCTAATCGACAGGGAATAAAATTCTCCCAATTTTTAAATAAAATGTCAAAAAATATGGAGAACTTAGGCTAAATATCCAAATAACAAAAAAAAAAAGAGGATTCTTAATTTGTATCATAAAAAAAAAATAGTTATATTATGATTTTTAAATATTAATTAAAATTAAATTATTTCGATTTTTTTTTTGACTAGATCAAAAATAAGAACTGATTAATAAAATTAAAATTAATAAGAATTAAATATCAGTGTTTATCAGGTTTCCTGAGTACTACATTCGGAATTAATAAATATATATTATCCTTTCATATTTTTTTTGTTAATTTGTTCAAAAATGTAAAATATAAGTTTATCCTGTTTCCGGAATACTACATCCGAAATTAATATATCTAAGATTTTTCCATTCATCTACATAATTCCTTGCTAGTGTACCATAACATTTAATTTAATGCCCCATGGGCAGATGTAAATATAGTTAAAAAAAAAAAAAATAAAAAAATAAAAAAAATTTACATAATTTTTTTTAAATTTGATTTTTTTCTTTGAAATCCTATCTTTTATTTTCGATCGCTTAAAAAAAACATATCCTACAGAAATTTTTCAATTTTTGATGAAAATATGAATTTTGTGAAAAAACATTTACCATAAACTAAATAATTTCATCAATTATAAATTTTTTAATAATATTTAAAATCAATTTAGAAAGGCAAAAAAAATTCCCCAGAATCCTCAAGCCCGCTCAGTTTTGCAGAAAGTTCAAGTAAAGAGTTCCCAATATTTAATTCCACTTATTAAACTTAATAAATATTCAAAGTCAACTCTTATCTATTAAATATTATTTATACAACTTTTAATTAAAATAAATAAAAACCAATTAATAGCTCTTAAGTGGATGTGCTTAATATTTTTGGGGATTTTTTTTTTTAAAGTTATTTTTAGTTTTAAAAACTAATATAAATTAAAATAATATATAACCGTAAGCGGAGCAGCAGCTGCCAAGGTAAAAACTTCAGTCAAAGTTCAACAAACACGGCAAAAAATATGTTAATGTTAATATATATACTAAAGCGACAAAATATTAAAAAAAAAAAAACAAAACACAATTTCAAATTAAGTCAACTTAAGTATCTAAGCCACAAAATATAAAAAAATGTTGCAATCGACTTTCGGTTTGCAAAATTCGAAACAAAAATTTCGTTAGCTTATAGTTAATAAATTAATATTTTTGTTTAAAAAGCTAATTTATGTTGTTGTTGTTGTTGTTGTTGTAATGCATACAATTAACTCTGCCGCAACACGCACACACGCAAGTAGTATATAAGATACAAGATACAAGCGTAAGTATCTGGCTGTAGCTGTATCTTGTAGCTGTGTATCTGTATCTATTATTGAACAGCATAAACTTTGCATAAACGAAACAAACAGATGAACACACAAAAAATATAAAAAAAAAAACAACATAAAAATCAATATTACGAAATCAACGAATTTTTAAAGATTGGCAAACAAACGGAAAAAAAAACCTTTAAAAAAAAATTGAAAAAACGTAAATATGATAATGAAACTGCTACGCTCGATTGGAAAGAAACCTCATGCGGCGCTTGGCTAATGGACAAAGTTGCAGGGCCTCTTTTGGGGGCAGGCAGATTCATGTATGAAATGCAAACGTTGTTTAACTCAAATTATAATGAACCCATCAGTCCAATCATATACATAACTATACTAATACATAGCCAGCCATATGTGGGGGACAACTAGGTATATAATGTATCTTATAGATACATAAAAATATTCGCAAAAAACAAAAAGTGATAGTGATAGATACAAACTCTCGTAATCCCATTGCTCGTCATGGGGTTTTGTCTTGTGTAATGCCTTTTGGCATCCAAATTTTCATATATCTAAGCTGAACCAATGTCTTAACTTCAGGGTCGCATCTTTAAGATACTCGTATCACACAAGTTAGCTACTAAGTAGCGAAAACATTTTGATAGCTTATTTATTGTTTTTTCCTTGCCAAATATCAAATGATTATTAATGCCTTTGCTGAGCTACATTTTATTGCAAAAAAAATCAAAATAAAAATAAAAATTAAACATAATCCCATAATTTTTATTTTTGTTGTGTTTTTTTTAAGCAAGTGCAACTTTTGATTTATTTTGCAGTCTTTAAATATATTTGAGCATAATTTTTTATCTGGAAATTAAACTATCTATAAATTTTATAATATATTTTCTTTTTTTTTTCTATTTTTTTCTTGTTTTATCCAGTTATTTTACTATATAGAAGCTAGATTCTATGGCTAATGCATTCAACAGAAATATGTTCTGTATTGAGGCTCTGTAATTAACAGTAAACTGTTAAGTTTCATAGGTTCTGTAATTAACAGCAATCTGTTAAGTTTACATAGCGTTCTTATATTATAACAGTTAACAGAACTGTTATTTAAAATTGAATAATTTTAGTTGCTTGAATTTAGTTTGATTAATACGGGGAAAAAGTTAAATTAAAAGTAAATATATTGCGCCTAACTTTGGCTTAAAATTTTCTTGTTTCATAAGCTAGGGTATTAAATTATTTATTTATGCTGGAGAAGAATATAATATGTGTTTTTTTAGGTATTGAATTATCTTGAGAAAATATTCATAAGTCTTTTTTAGTCCTTATGTATAATAAAACAAACTGTTTTATAAACTGTTCAATATTTAAGCAAATAATGAAGCGAGTCTACAAAGTAATTTTTAAATGTCCATTTAAATTATTAAAATTATCATTTAAATTATTATAATTATTATTTATACCAGGGGTCGTAACTGTTATGAGGAATAAACGTAAAAATTCCTTTAAAGAGTTATTGAAAAACTTCTAAATTATCTATCATAGATAACAATTATTCGAGACTTTTACAACAGAAAGTTTTAAATAAAAGTTATTATTGACTTCTTTAATATCCGTCAACAGTAATAAGTTTAAATTTTTGTAGTTTTTCATATCACATAAAACTGAGTTTTTCGGCAATTTACAAATATTTTAAAATTATAAACAATTTAGTGTAATTTAATAACAAATTAACCTTCTACTTATATCTGTTTTTTAAAATTAAATATTTGTTAACTGTTATTTTCGGTTCCTGTCTTTTACAGTTAAAATATGAAGAAAATCAACCTCTAAAAAAACGCCTAAAAAACGTCATAATTTTAAACACCAAAAATATAAATTATATAATATAATAACACAGAAATAACATAATATACAAATAAAATTGTAGTTAAATCAAAGGTTATTTATAATAATAATGAAATTATAAAGTTTTGAACAAAAAATCGATGTTTTGTCTTGTCAATATAAATTTCCTAATTTACAAAGTTTTATCTATTGCACTGGGATAAGAAATTATTAAATAAATAATATAAAAATAAATTCATCTAACAGATAGCCAAAATATGATTTAATAGGCAGTTTATTTTATTTTAAAAAAAATTTCAATATTTATGCTCACCTTTTAATGCTTTAAAGTTTAAACAAAGGAAAATTCAAACCTGTTTCTCTGCCCAATTAATTTTCACTTATTGAAATTTAATTTACCTCTAAAATGTGCTGAGTTAGGTCCAGTTATATATGTTAGTTATGAGCTTTAATTTGTAGAGAACCTTTAACACATCAATCATCAAATGACACAAGTGTACAGGTTCAACATTTATACAGTTTAAAAGGCTAATGAGCCATGGCGAACGCCTTAAGCTTAGGTAAATCAACAGCAAAAGTCAAGTTTAAGCTCTATATATACATATAAAATATAGATCAATCTTTGTTTTAAGAATGAAACCCCTTTTGCTCCCTTTTTCTATTTTGAAACTCCGCCCATGTGCCTGTAGGCAAAATGCTGCGGCTGCTGCTCATTTGTAGGCATCAAAACTGACAACTGCTGCCGCCTCAAGCGACTAAATCAATTTTAAGCTTAGCCATATTATAAAGACACCCCACCTTAATACCCCTTACCCCTCTTACCCCTCCATAACTTAGCCAAGTCATTACCATTGTGAAGAATTGCAAGCCGAGCTGCCGTTGGCCACAATTCTATTGTAATCAGCTCAACAGCGTTTTCAATGTATCTATGTATCTAAAGTCTAGCTGAGTGTGTGTGTATCTTTTGTATGAATATATGTGTGTGCTTGTTCAGTCTTCATTCAACTAACTGTATAGTTTGTAGCTGCGGCTTTTACCGCTAAGGTTCGTGCTACGGTAAAAACTATGAGCCAAGAATGTTGTGTGTGATGCCGATGAACAAGTGCCCACAGCTCTCTGACTTGACTGTCTAAACAGCATAAGCGGCTAGGGGGGTAGTAGAGGGGGTATGTGTGTGTGTGTGTGTGTATGTCTGTGTGTGTATGTCTGTGTGTGTGTGGCTCATTTGTGCCGCAAGTGAGTCAAAGAGCCGTAAAGCAAGAATCGCACACAGAACTAACAGAACCTAATGATAAAGAACACCTCGCAGTCAACTTTTGCGGCTTATTTAGTATGTCAAAACATGTTTTAAATACCCTGTAATCATTTTAAATGGGTGAATGGGTATGATCAAATTGTGCAAAGTTATGTAACAGATAGAAGAAGTGTTTATATAAGTACAGTATAATTGCACTTAATTGTAATAATTACTTTGAAATTTAATATTTTTTTTGTAATATTCTATAATTGCACATTGGCGATAAATGCAGCAATTTATGTATAAAATTATCATGTGCAATTAAAAAGTTTCTAAGTATTTACTTGATTAGAATCAAATGTTGAAATAATATAGCAATATAAACATGAATATCTCAGCGACTTTTAAAACTGAAGTGATGAAATTTCTTATCAAGCTCTTCTTTTATCGAGTTCTATATAATAAACAAAAATTTAAAAATTTGAAAACAATTTTGCAGGCTTGGAAAACTTAAGATACTGCGATACAACCCCACAGCTAGTCACGGCAACATTAGAATGTATAATATAAAAAGTATAAGATTCCTTTTCACACTCCTTCAAATCGTCAAATAACTATAAAGTAAAATATAATAATTAATTGCCTAAATTAATAGCCTAACATATCCTAAAATTTCAATTCAGCTGCTGTTAAAGTTTCTATAAAATAACATTTTTTTAATTTCGGCTATTAACTATAATATAATAATTAATAGCCTAAATTACACTAGTTTACAAATTTTTTTTTGATCGAATTATCGATATGTTTTATCCCAAAATTAAACTTCAGCTGCTGTTAAACTTTCATAAAGATTGATTAATTAGTAAGATAAAATAATTTAACAAATTTTCAATTATAAATAAAAATAAAAATCTATGAAAAAGTTGATAAATAAATAAATTAAAATAAAAAAAATATTTTTAATAAAAAAATAAATTAATATATAATAAAATTATATAAAAATTGAATTAATAAACTTTAAAATGAAATAAATATTGAATTAATAATCTTAATAAATGTAATACAATTAAATAGATATTGAATAGATAATTTTTAACAAATTTACGTTAAATTAAAAAAAAAATATTGATTTTTGTTGCACTGGGATTTGAATGTATTAAATAAATAAACTTCAAATTTATTTAAAAAATTATTTGGCAAAATATGAAGCAGGGAAAAAATTTAAAACTAAAATATATTGCTAGATTGAACTGCTTGCACTGCACTGCGTCCTGCTGTATTTAGGGCTTTTCATACTGGACTATAGGGTACTGCTGAACTACAGGGTAGTTGGCTAGTCAGTCACAACTTTGTCTATTTTGCATGCTTACTAGTTTTATTCTTCTTTTTTATTTTGTGTTGTTGTTGTTGCTGTTATTCTGTTTGTCGTTTGCTGGTTTTTCTATTTTTCTAGCATTTTTTTTTTTTTTGTCTTCTTTTTTATTTTTCATTTACTGCTTGCAACCGACGGCGTCGTCTATGGAAAGTGGGACACAGCCGCAGCCGCAGCGGCAGTTTGAGAGCTGCGTTTGAGGCTGCTGCTGCTGTTGCTGTTTCTGTTGCTGCCACAAAGGTGAATAGCCAATAAATCGACGCTTGTAAATTGAAATTCTTTAGCATTGGGGTGTGTACACGAGACGACGCACATACACCTGTTGTTGTTATTCGTTTGTTGTTGTTGTTGTTGTTGGCAGAAGACGTGGTAGTGTCAAGCTGTTAATTGTGGTCCGAGACGCTGACGCAATGCATGCTGCCCAGTATTTGCATGCCACAGATGCTTGTCTCTTTCTCAAAATACAGTAAAAATACTCTAAACTTGCAAATCTTCAAAAGAAAGCATTTAAATTGAAGACTGTAGAAATAAATCCTAGCAGAAGAAAAGCACTTTCATTTATGCCTTTAGGAATATCTACAATTGAATTCTAAGCTCAGTGAGGAAAAATATTTTATAAATTTATATAAATTTTTTTTCCATTTAATTTTAGAATTTTAAATTACTTAAAAAGGGTTTTAAAACTAGAATATGTTTAGTTTGTTTTCTGTTTATATTTTTTTTGAAGGTAGGGCGTATCAATGCGCGCCGTGTCAGCTAGTACTTTATAAAGGTTTAGAAACTCTCTTTTTCACACATTTTTGATTAAAACCTTTGCGAATACTATATCATAAAGAGAAAAGTGGGAAATTAACTGCTCTTCGGAGATAGATAAAACGACGGAGAATTAGTAATAACTACAGAATTTGTTACCCAAAAGTCTCTATAGACATAGCTCAAATTATCAATAGTTCCAATAAAATAAAATTATTAAATAAGAAGCTGTTTATTAAAATAAAAAAAAAAATTTTATTAGAAATTTATTTAATTTATTTAATTTATTAATTTATTTTGATTAATATTCAAAGTCAACCAATACGACTTAAAAAATTAATCAAAATAAATTAATATATAAAATTTAAATACAATTCTAATATATATTTTTTTTAATTTAATAAACAGTTTCTATATTTTATTAATCGTATTGGTTGACTTAGAAAATTAATGAAAATAAATTTATATGTTGAAATGAAATATAATTCTAATATATTCAATCATTTTAGGCGTGTTTTCTTTCATTTTAAAGTTATAAATTTATTTTTTCTTCTGAAGAAAAAAAACAGACAATTTTGATATAACTTCAATAATTAAAATTAAATATTTAAATAGTTTTGAATATTACTGATAAATAGCAAAACTTTTTATTATGAATATATAATTTAAATTCCAATTAATTTACATTCCAACCGAAACCAGAAAGACTTTGTTTTCAAGTCCTTTATATTAATTCTTCATTAAATAGATTTCAACTATTTTCCATTTTCTGAATTCGCAAAACAAATGCAAAAATCACGAAATATTTAATTATTAATATTTTTGACATGGGCATAATTTACTTTTTTTTTGTCATTTTCCCTACCGAAATTAAGTTCCATAGTTTAAATATTTATTTAATATTATAATCAAAATTGAATTAATACTTTATTTCTCTTATTTTACCACTTTTTTAATATTTATAATTTTTCGACTTTTATAATTAAATTTTATAATAAAAAATTGTAGAAAATATTTCACCCCAGCAACATGTTCATTTTAAGCTCGCTTCGCTGTACTTTATCAAGTTTAAATATATATTGAATACTGACCTGTCATAGCTCCATTGCTGCTGCTGCTATCTCTGTCTCTATCTCTATCTCTGTCTCTATCTCTCTCGCGTGTTGCTGTTGCTGCTGCGACCGCAGCTACAGTTGTTGTGGTTGCTGTTGCTGTTGTTGCTGTTGCTGTGGTTGCTGTTGCAGTTGCAGTTGCATTTGATGTTGCTGTTGTTGACTTTTGTGTGGGCAGCAATGGTGGCGGTGTGCGTTCTCTATGCCGCTGTCTATCCGTGGGCGTGGCAGCTGCCTTGCGGTTGCTATTGTTGTTGCTGCTATTGTTGCTGCTGCTGCTGTTGTTGTCGCTATTGGCAATCTGCTTGCAAACGCTGCTTATGTTGCTGAGGCTGCTGAAGCTGCTCAAACTGCTAAAACTGCCGGAACGAGCCAATGCTGGTGGCTCCGACATGAATTTGGACTGTTGCTGTTGTTGCTGTTGTTGCTGCTGCTGCTGTTGCTGTTGTTGTGGTGCCGCCAAAGCCAAACGCTTGGGCGCTGGCTCCGCCAATTGCTGCTCCTCCAAAGCCTCCTCCAATGCCTCAGGTGATGCGCTGGCTATTATGGTGGCGCCCTCCATTTGATCCGCCTCATCGTCCGCTGTTGCTGCCTCAAAGCAAACATCCAGCAATGTGGCACCGCTGCCCGTTTGCAATCCAGCAATATCCTTTAAATCTATCCAACTGGCGCCCAATTTATCCGCATCGCTCAATGGCAAACTGAGCACACGTGTATCACGCTCATCGACAATATGAAATGCCTGTGTTGGTTCAATTTTAACAATTATGGGCTGATTGGAAAGGATTTGTTGTTGTTTATTGTGGTTGTTGTTACTAATATTATTGCTGTTACTATTGTTGCTGTTGCTGTGTGTGTTGCTGTTGCCCAGCAGACTGGCCATGTTGTCATCGTCGTCCTCGTCTACAGCTGCCAATTCGCTGAGTTGTTGTTCAATTTGCAGGTACGTCGTTGTGGTTGCTGTGTTGCTGCCGCTGCTGTTGCATGCCACATCGCCGGCAGCCGTAACGCTGGCCAGGCTACGTATTGTTGTCACTGGCTCACGTTGTCCACGTAGCACATCCAATTTGAGCACGGTGCATTTATCTGTTTGCTGATATTGATGCTGTTGCTGTGGTCGCACATAGTTGCTAGTTGCAACATTGGCAACACTTGCTGCATCGCTTAAAAATGCCAATGGCGGCGATGTGGCTTTATTTGAGGTGCTTACACAGCGCTGCTGTTGCTGTTGCGTTGGCGTTGCATTTGCTCTTGCCACAATTGTTGTTGCAGCGGGCAGCGGTATTATTGATATTGAGGGCACTTTACTGCGCAAATTTGCAACTGCTGCCGCTGTGGCAGCATCCGCATCTAAATAGCTAGCGGTGGCTGTTGCTGTTGTTGCTGTTGTGGCAGCAACTGTTGCTGCTGCTTGCGCACGATTGCTGCCACCGGGCGCTGCCTGCTGTATCAGCAGGAGATCTCTTGGCCTATCCGTTGTGAGGGCCGTTTTATTTAACAATTTGTAGATGAATTTTCAACAACAAAAATAAATAAAATTTAGAGCTGCAATTTTTTTATATTTTTTTAAATATTGTTAATTAATTTTCGACACATTTTTTTTAATTGAAAAGTTGCACATATTTTTTAATACACTTTTTATTTGATTTTAAATTAAATTTTTTATTTTGGTTACTTTAAAATAAATAAAATCCAGAGCTGCAAGTTTGTGCGTATTTTTTTAATATTTTTTTAAATATTTTTATTCAGTTTTCAACATATTTTTGTTTATTGAAAAGTTGCACATTTTTTTTAATACACTTTTATTGGATTTTAAATTAAATTTATTTTTGGGTTACTTTAAAATCAAAAAAAATTCAGAGCTGCAAGTTTGTGCGTATTTTTTTAAATATTTTTTTTAAATATTTTTTTTAAATATTGTTAATCAGTTATTTCAAATATTTTTAATCAATTTTCAACACATTTTTTGTTATTGACAAATTGCACGATTTTTTATAATACACTTTTATTTGATTTTAAATTAAATTATTTTTGGTTTCCTCAAAATAAAAAAAGATTCAGAGCTGCAAATTTCGCTTTATTTTTTTAATAGTTTTTTAAATATTGTAAATCAATTTTTTTAAATATTGTTAATCATTTTTCAACGCATTTTTTTATTGAAAAGTTGCACATTTTTTTAATACACTTTTTATTTTTATTTATTTTCTTTTAAAATCAGAAAGATTCAGAGCTGCAAGTTTGTGTTTACTTTTTAAATATTTTTTTAAATATTGTTAATCAATTTCCAACACATTTTTCCTTAGCACAGTTGCACATTTTTTAATACACTTTTTATTTTTTAAATTTAATTTGTTTGTTTTGTTTTTTGGGCTGGTGTAGAAGCACAACATTGAAATAATTTATAAGAAAAAATCAGCCTTACAAAAGTGCACTTAAAATCGTTAAATAAATTAACGTTTGAATTGCTTTCAATATTAATATTATTATTATTATATACAGGCTATATTTATATATATACTTATATATATATTGTTGTATTTAGTTGCCTATACACCTGTGTTGCAGCTGCTGTTGTTGCTTGCAGCTTGGAATATGCGTCGTATACTCAATTTTGCAAACTGTGTGCGTAGCAAAAATTGCTTGTAATATTTTTTTTAGACTTGACTTTTGTTGTTTGTTTTTTTATTTTATATTTTTTTATAGTTCTATTTATTGTTTTTGTATTTTTTTAATTTTTTTTGTTGCACCATAAATCAGTCGCCGTTTTTTTTTTGGTTTTTGCTGTTGTTGTTGTGGTTTTTTGTTGTTTTTTTTATTTTTTTTAAATACGTTGCAATATGTTTAGAAAATATTTTGTGTTGGCAAGTTGCTGCTGCTGCTGCTGCTTCCTTGCAACCTGCTACTGCACCTGGACTATTGTGCGATATTTGTTGCTGCTGCTGTTGCAAGTGTGTATCTGTAGTCAAATGCTGTTGTTGTTGTTGCTATTGCTGCTGCTGCTACTGCTGCTACTGCTGCTGTTGTCGTATCCTGTCGCTGCACTTGCAACGCGCTGCTGCCGCTGCTGCCACTGGATGGCTGCAAGGCGCCATTGGAATTTCGATGTCAAAATACAAGTGACTGGAAGTGTGTCGCTGTTGCTGCCGCTGCCGCTGCTGGCGTCGCTGCTATTAGTTTTCCACATTGCGGCACGCAAAGCCACAGCGCACAGTTAATGCTGCCACCATGCAACAACACCCACCACCAACCCTTGCTGCTGCTGCTGCTGCCGCTGCTGCAACCACCAGCTGTGGCTTTAATAATCGATTTTTTCAGCGCACACACATGCAAATCAATACACACACACAGAACACACACACACACACAACAACAACTAAATGCACTGCTTTCGCTTTTAAGTTTCTGATTAATTTTTTATAATTATTTTAACATTTTTTTGTTCTTTTTAAATATTTTATTTACAGTTTATGCGCGTTTATTTGTGAGTTTTTATATTTTTAAATTAATATTTAATTTGTATAATATTTTTCTATATATATTTTATTTATTTTGCCTGCGCTGCAGCTGCTGCATTTGCTTCTGCCACAAAAAATTGTTTTTCCCACATTTTCACTTATTTACAAATTTTTATAGCAATTTTTTGCGAGTTTTGTGCGCACTTTTTGTCATAATTAATATATAATTTATTATTTTTGATTTTGTATTTTATTTTTAATAATAATGCCCGCGTATCCTTTTGGCTGCGTCCTTTGCAGGAATGTGTCCCAAATTCAAGTGCGTCACATACACAATTCGTGCCGCACTTTCCGTTTCGCCACTCAGCTGCTTGGAATAAGGACTTCTATGGGAAAAATCGCAATGCCAGCCTGTCTGTATGAGTGTCCTTATATATATACATATATACTATGTGTGTGTGTGTGTATGTACTTTATATGCAGGCCAAAAAATGGGACTCGCTGCGCTGTTAAATAGGGTTAGTAGGCATAATGCCAAGTGCATAGCCAGGAAAAACTGGAAAAGCGCGCGCGGCATTGTTGCGCAGCTTTTCCTACCCTTAAGCAAAGTTTCATTCCATTTATAAATGTTTGTGTGTGTGTGTGTACACACACATAAGGGAAATTCTTATAGTCTTAAATTTGTGTGTATGGGGAAATTTTGTGAAGCGCGTTGGGGTTGATTTTTTGAATATTGCGCGCTAACATTTGAAAAAAGGAACTAAAAGATTTATGGCTCAACTGAAAACAAGTAAAAAAAATGTTGCAAATTTTTTTTTAACAAAGCGAAAATAATATATCAAAATAAATTATAAATTTTTTTTTATATAAATTTTGGTACAATAAAAAAAATGGAAACTGCAAACAAGTAAAAAATTCGTTCAAATTTTTTTTAACAAAAGAGAAAAATATATTAAAATAAATGATAGTTTTTTTTTGATACAAATTTTGGTAAAATTTAAGTAAATCAGAACTAGAGGATTTAGGAGTCAACTGAAAACAAGTAAAAAAAATTTTGCAAATTTATAACAAAGAGAAAAAAAATAACAACAAAATAAATTTTTTTTTTTAGGTAAAATTGAAATAAATGGAAACTAAATGATTTACATGTCTACTGAAAACAACTAAAAAATTTGTGCAAATTGTAAAACAAGGAAAAAAATGTATTAAAATATAAGATTTTTTATTTTTTTTATATTATGGTAAAGTTTAAATAAATGGGGACTTAAGTGTCAACTGAAAACAAATTAAAAAAAAGGTGCAAATTTGTATAACAAACAGAATAGGAAAAAAAACAAAATAAATAATTTTTTTTTTATAAAAAATATTGGTAAAATTTAAATAAATGGGAACTAAATGATTTGCAGGTCAACTGAAACACGAAAAAATTTGTGCAAATTTGTATAAAAAAGAGAAAAAAAATATATCCAAAAAAATTATATTTTTTTTATTTACTTATGAAATTTTATAAAAATTTAAAAATATATAATTATTTTATATTTACTAAACTATTTTTTATAGTTAATTTTATTGATTTGCTAGAGTGTGAAAGATAATATATATATTAAATTAAAAATTAACACTGAGATAAAGAAGAATTTTTATAAGGAATTTGCTAACTTTAAGCCTTAGAAAAATATTTCAAAATATGTGATAATTTTTTGATAAAAAATTTTTGATAAAATTTAAATAAATGGGAACTAAAGGATTTAAGTGCCAACTGAAAACTAGTAAAAATTTTGTGAAAATTTGTATAACAAAATAAATGATATTTTTTCTTATATTAATTTATCATATATTACAAAAACTATAAAATATATAAATATTTTTTATTTACTAATCAATTTTTTATAATTTAATTAATTGATTTGCTACAGTGTGGAATATTATATATATAAAATTAAAAACTAACACGAATTTCCTGAGATGTTTAAGCATTTATATGCCAAATTTAATAATATTAACTCCTATAGTTATTGGGATAAATAAACCATTAAAAAACATTGCAAATTGTATTTTTTTGAAGCAAGGTTTGCCTTTATAAAGAAGAGTTTTTTAGACATAAACCTTATCAATACAATTAAAATTTTACATATTAATACATATATTTATATAAACAAATATCAAGACAATATCATAAAAATTACATATGATATTTAATTTTTATTAATTTTTGGAAATGAAATGGAGAATATGTAATATTTAAATTAAGCAAGTTTTGGATATGAGAACTTATATAATAAATATGCAGCTTTTGCGATCAATAAATATATACAACTATGGAGAATAAACTTTTTTATAGATTTATTTAAACATTTTTTCAGCTCCACAATAATATGCATAAATTTTATTTTTTTGGGTAGAAATAAAATTCTTCTGTCTGTTAAAAAAAGATATTCATTTTTAAGGACAAAAGCTTCAAAAAGTAGTTTCTTAAAAAGAAAACAATTAAAAACGTTTTAAAAAAATATTAAAAATACAATTTAAGCATTCTTAGCAATTGAATTATAAAAATAACAAAACAACACTTAATGAATCACATATTTCAATCAAATATTTCCAAAAACTTTCCCAACTGTTAATAAAAATTTAAAGATTAAAAACTTAAGTTCATCATAACATAATCAATCAGTTTTAAATATTTAAATATTATTAAGATGCAAAATGGCAAAAAAAAAGAAATTCCTGTAAATTGTTGCTTTCTTTCATTCTTTCAATGTTAACATAATAATCAAGAGGGTTCATTTACATTTTTGGCACGTTTGTGAACAGATTCTTGCCTTGGGAATCATTGTGTTATAAATAGCTTGATGAAAACGCTAATAAGCAACGAAAACAAATTCATTTAAAGCCAATAAACTCAGATATCAAGTGGCGAATCTATTAAAAATTTATTGCTCAACAGTTAGGGCCATATAAAGGCAAAGCTGAGCAGAAGAATTGGCCAAGAGAAGAATTGCACAAGACAAGAAAACTGAACTAATCGCCCTATAACTGGGCTTTTTTTTTATTATCTTGACGCATCATTAGCCATATAAATTTATATACTTATTTATAATATTATCAAAAGAGCGGTTCGGCTCTGAAAAATCGACATCGTCTTCATCTTTGTCTACTTTAATATTTCATGGTTTCCGTTGCTTAAATCATGTTAGATTTATTTGTGCTGGTTTCTGTTTAGTCTGTTCGGGGGGGCTACCAGTTAGTAGGAGGGGAGAGCGGGTTTCTACTATACCATTCTTGCGCAAGAAAACCATCAGGTCTATCAAAAGCTAACTGGTTCTAGCTGTAAGCCTTCAATTTGGCTCAGACGGGCTTTGCAAGTTGTGGAAGCGCCGTTGGTTCTAACGTGAAAATGTGTGCCTCACCGTTGTAACGATCATTTATATATATATATAAATATATATACTTTATATAGTTTCTTTTCTTATATACTCTGTTAGCGGTAGGCGCAAATGGGGTATATTTGGTTAGTTATTAAATTGTTTTATACTATTGCAGCTGGCACATTTTGTTCTATATTTGTTTCTTATTTTCAATTACTTAATATAAATATATAAAAATTAAGTTAACAATTATTATAAAATTATAATTTATTTTAGGCTGTTTTTATATTTTTATTGAGTTTTTATTAAAATGTTATAGCCCATTTTAATTGTGCTTAATGTGAGAATTTAGCGTTTATTTATCGCAATTTAAAATTCAAAATTAATTGAATTATAGTCCATTAATTGAATTAAAAAAAAAAAAAAATATAAAAAAAGAAGTCTTTTATAAATTTTATTTTAAAATTATAGTTTATTTTATGATTTTTTTTTGTTTTCATTAAGTTTGTATGAAAAATTTGTGGCAATTTTATGTGTGCTTACTGTAAGAAATATGCGTTTATTTATCGCAATTTAAAATCCAAAATAATTAAATTATTTTCCTATAAAGGAATTTAAAAAAAAAATATAAAAAAAAGAAAAGTCTTTAGGCCTTATATACTGATTGGCGAAACTTTTTGGGAATTACACACACAGCTGCGCAATAATAACGCCTTTAGGTATGCAACACATACCGTTTTAGTGGCTTATTCCAATTAATATTAAAATAATTTTTTTTTTTTATTTGCATTTTTATATAATGTCAGCTTAAACTAGTCGAAAAAAATGGGAACTTCGATCAGTTTTATATGGAGAGTACTTCTATTTATTATTAGAAGATTTGATTAAATAGATCTTTGTCATTTTAAACCTATTTTTAAAATCTATAACGATCACTGAATGGTTAGAAAAAAAGAATTTATATTGATGTAAGATTGACTTCCTTTAAAAATAACATCAGGAATATTTTTATCACACCAAGTAATAAACCGAAAACACAGTATAGCACAGTCGAGAGCAATAATATTTTCCTAATATTTTTTTTAATATTTTTCTATATCACCCATATCTCAATAATTAGAATAAACAAATTTGATATGGGTGTAAAAAATATTCTTTGAAAGTTTAAATCAAGAATATTTTAGTCACACCAAGTAACACACCGAAAACACAGTATTGCACAGTCGGGAGCAATATTATTTTCCCCAATTTATTTTTTCCACTATTTTTCCTTCTATTGCTTTAAACATTTTCTTGGCCATTTGCTGTGTTTTTTTTTTCTCTATTATTTTTTTTTTTTTTGCAGTTTCTCAGTTGGCGCTGCCATTGGCCATGCTGCCATCTCCATCTATTTGCAGCAGTATCTGTAGCTGTTGTTGGAGTCTTAGAGCAAGATTCTAACCTGTTTCTTGGCCAACAGAGAGAGACAGAGACAGAGAGAGAGGGAAAAACTCGGCATAGTGGCAAGCTGGGTAAAAGTCCCGTAAGAAAGTCCCAGTTATTCAAGAGGAAAAACCTGTTACACGCAAGTGGAACTGGCTGCGATTGTTGGCTTACAGCTTTGGCCAAGAACAAATCAGTAAAGAAGTAGAAGAAGAGGGAAAAAAAACAGCTAGCACAACTGAAACACGTTAGTACCGTTGTGTCGGATTCTTTGTTGCGCAACTGTGTTGCAAGATTAGCTGACGACAACAACAGCAACAACAACGGCGACTGGTTTATTGCAACGTCGCGTCGTTGTCGATGAGGCAACTTCTCAAAAAAGTTGCTGCAGGGCGCAGGCGCAGCGTCAACTTTGTTGTTTTTCAGTTTTTCAGTTGTTTTTTATAGTTTTTATTTTGGCGGCGCTTTTAAAGATGTTGCAACATCTGCAGCTAGAATCGGAAATGCTGCACAAAAAAACAAAAAACAAAAAAAAACCCCACAAGAAAAACCAAAGAAAAACCTTGCCCAGGCAATTGCGTGCGTTGAAGCTTGACTGAGTTTTGCATTCAAGCTCAATTTTATTATTATTTTTTTTTTATTTTTTTCAAAGAACTCATATTGAAAACCGTTGCCTCTTTTTACCAAAACCATTAATTTGTTTTTTTTTATAACAATCAAGGCTAATGCCTACTGTTATTTTTTTTTATTGTTGTTGCTAAAAATATCACAAGAATTATTTTGTGTTTTGTAGCGAAACTTTTATGTCTTTAATTAGCACTACAATTGAGTTAATACATTAATTGTTTTAAAGTGCATTTTGGTTGCATAATATTTAGTTAAGTTAAATAAATAATCTGTATTCTGTTAAGCCTTCTAAAGTGAAAGACAGAGATTTCGTTTAAAAGTTTAAAATAAATGTATTTAAACTCTTATAAATTGTTCAAAATATAATCGCATTTTTTTTTTTTTTTTTTTTTTGAGATGCATTTGATAAATAAGGTTATAATCTTTTTTGAAAATTACTTTTTTTTAAGAAATTTCGGTTTTAATTTTATCACACATTTTTACTCGCAATATTAAACCCTTTTTCTAATTTTCAAGAACTCATAACTTTATTTAAAACTCTACTGATTTTTAATTCTGAATGTAATTTTGATTTCTAAATTGACTGCTAAATTTAAAGCTGAAAATAAAATTATTTTGATTTTTCTTGAGGTTTTTTTTTAGATTAATTTCTATATTTCAGACACTCACAGCTTCATCATAACTGATCCAATTTTTATGCGGAATATCGATTTGATCAAGAAATGATCTTTAGATTGATTTTTCATTAAAATCTGAAAATATTTTTTTTTTCGAATGTTCTTCTGTATTTTCTGACTTGTGATTCTCATAACTTCCTCAATATTAATCAATTAATTATGCGGTATGCAGTTTTGATTATAATTTGAACTCTTAATTTAGTTGTCGTTTAAAATTGCAAAAAATAAAACATTTTTTGACGTTTTTTCCTACGAATTCCATGAGGAACTACTTGGCTACTACTACTACTAAAAAATAATTTTTTTTTTAAAATATTTTTATGAATTTTGTAAAGTTAAAGAGCTTTTGGTAAACAAAGCAAAAACTCCCTTTTTTTTGGCGAATATCAAAAAGAATATTTAACGTCATATTTGATTTTTTGGTCTTAAACATAACTATGTAAGTAGTTTTCCAGCTTGTCAGCTTTCAAAACTTAACCGATTTATTTTAGATTTAATCTTTATCAATTTCAAAATAAAAAAATTAATTCTCCAATTTTTATTTTTATTTTATTTTTATTTTTATTTTTTTATTTTTTTTATTTAATTTTTATCGAAAAAAATTACATTAGCGTATAATCACTTAAGTTGAAAGACCATCTTAACATAATTGTAAACATGTTTAATAATTGGTAAAAGAAAGAGGTGAAGGTTTAAACTATGAACTATGTCCAATTAAATTTTCATTTAAAAATTAGTCATGGTATGCAATTCAAAAGTGTTTAAACATTTTGTATACTTTGATGTTGTGTAATATTATAAGTATATTAAATTGAAAGTCAAATTAAAAAAACTTACCTCTTATAGTGCTTGGCATGTTACATGCGTTCTGTGATCTCATCTAATTACACGTCATATATACAGAACAAAATTCTTATAGAGGCTGCCAGTTTAGAAAAAGCACCTAAATAAATTAAACTCAAGTCAAATGTTCAGCTGTGCACACAAACAATATGAATTAGATACAATTCCAGTTTTTTTATTAGTCCCATTTGGGGGGCACATGTCAAGATATCGATAACGATAAAGAGATCGAGCGATAGAGCGATAGAACGATAGAGCGATATATCACGATAGCACGATATCACGATATCACCTAATTGGTTCTATAGACAAGCACGAATTGTATGCTATCGCCCAACTAGTCAAAGAAGGCGACACGAGAACACGACACGAAACGACACGACGTTGAGCAAACAATATTCAAACGGTAAATAAAGCCGAAGTGGGCGCAACGAGTGGCCCAAGAACGAGTGCGTGTAACGGCGAGTAACGAGTAAAACGACCTGGACGTGTGGACAAACGTTTCAACACTAAATGGTCAAGCGAAGCGTTTGCCTGCGAATCCGAGTCCCCGCATCCGAATCCGAATCGGAGACGAAATCATCTGCCAGCCGCCCCATCGGGAGCCACTTAAAACCTGTGCAGAAGAAGGTGCAATCCAAAAAAACAAGCCGAACGACAAAAAAAAATAAAATAAAATAAAAAGCAACGCGCGCATCGCTCATCGCGATCAGCGTGCGAGAGGCAAACGTCAGTTGCATTTCGAAGAAAGGAGAAAGGAGTTCGCCACAGTAAATACCAGTACTCTCAGTATCAGTCACAGTCTAAGAACCCCAACCCCCCTCTCTGTGCAGCTCCCCGTTCTCCATCAACTTGTTGCGAACTGTACGTTAAAGAATTCCTGCTAATTAAATGCGTGATCATCGCTCAAAAATACACCCCAGCAACACGAAAGTAACAAGAGTCAGGCGCGCATTTCATCAGTGCCCAGAACCAGAGAATTAGAGATGGGCGTGATTTTACCTGATATGATCTGTTTGCGCCTGCAAATATCGTCTTAAGTGCTACAGCAATATTTTATATTAATACACTTTTTCAACCTCTTTTTCTATTATTTTATTTTTGGATAAATTAAGTTTAAGCCTTTTTTTTCGGCTTAGCTTAATATTTTCCAGCAATCAGGCACAATCGCAGAAAACCCTTACTTTGACTTAATACCAGAAAAATCGGTTCTTTATTTAATAAAGGTAATAAAGAATAAACAAAAACATTTTTGTTATTCATTTAATCTGTATTATATTCATAATATTTAATTTAACGCCCCATGGGCAGATGAAAATATAGATAAGAATAAACAAAAAAAAAAACAAAAAAATTTAATCTGTACTTCCTATAAATAATTTAAATTACACTTGATCAAAAAGGATAGTAGCACTTTTACTATTAAAAAAATCAGGAAAATTAAGTCCGATTAAAAAAAATCAATATTGTAAGATCTTTTTGGGACATTGATTTTATATTTATAATATTTAAAAAAATTTTAAATAAATTATAATATGCATTATCATAAAAACAAACGATAAATATCATATGATGTTATGTCGTGCTTTTTATCGCATGCCGTGATCTTGATTAACGTGTCACGAAGTGTCATCTCTAGTGAAAAGCAGATTCCGAGCCGGGACAAAGTCAGAGTTGTAGCTGGAGCCCGTGACGTTGCTGGGGGCCGCGTCATCGATGCTGTGCACCGTAGCGCAGGCTACAGCTGCAGCGACACACACACACACACAGTCATACACACACACACACATACTCATACACACACAGCTATACCAAAAAAAAAAAAGCGCACCTTTAACTTTAATCGTTAAATAAACAGGAAGACTTCTACAGCAAACACACACACAGACAGGCAGACACAGCGAGAGAAAACTTATCACAAGTCAGCAGCAGCAGCAGCAGCAGCGAAGGAGAAGAAAATATGAAATAAAACAGGTTGAGAAGTACCGCTAAGCAGCGGGCAGCGGCAGCGGCAGCAGCAGCAGCAGCAGCAGCGGCAGTAGAAGCAGAGAAGGCAGCAAGAAGCAACAACAGCGACAGCAGCAGCGCCAGCAACAAGCCCCACAAGCAAAAAGGTCAACGAACGTTCTTAGCGAAGAAGAATGGAATCAAAACACAAAAACACGAAAAAACTGAGCATGCCTGAGAAAGAAAGAGCGCAAAGAAAAAAAAGAGAGAGCACAAATCGAAGCAACAACCGGGTGAGCGCGCTCAAAGAAAGTACACACCACAGAGAAAACGATCATTCAACAGTTGAAAAGAGCGACAGCTAGCAAAAGAGAGCGAGAGAGCGCTAACATTAAGAGCGTGTCAATTTAAATAAAAAGTCAAAATTTATGCGATATGCATTTATAAAAGCATTTTTATTAAAATAACCTCAACAAAATGTATTTTTAGCAAGCAATGCTCAATAATAAAAAAAAAAATAAACTGCATTAAAAGCTGCAACAATAAATATATGTAGCAAAAGAAAGAGCGAGAGCGGGCAAGTGTTCGGGGCGTTACTAAGACAGTTACAAAACGCTTTCGAGAAAGCCAAAAGAAACTGAAATTCTTGTTATATTGCTCAATATTTGGTAATACGCACGCACACAATTAAAACACGACAAACACACACACACACACACACACACACACACACATAGAGAGACGACGTGCAAAAGCCATTGAATGTAGCGGTATATTGACGAAATTTCAGAGACGAGCAAAGCTCATTGACCTCCAGCAGCCGTCAACGTCGCCATTGCCGTTGTAACTGTGTAATAAGCTTTTGGAAATGATCGGCGGCACAGTGGGCGAGGCGGCGCTGAGAACAAAAGCTGCAAGGGGGGACGTTGGGCAGAATTATGTTTTATGTTTTTTTGTTAAAAACTTTGCAATTTGGTATTATAAATTTTGTCACGCATTGATAGAGATCTAATTGACACCATTTAGCAATCTTTATATATATATATATAACTATGTATGTATATTCCTGATCAGAAAAGCGATTTTGGTTGATAAGAAGTTATATAGATGAAATCTGGTATATAGGCATATATATTTGGGCAAAATTCGTACACACATGTACATGTCGAAACTGGTCGAATCGGACTACTATATCATCAATTAGAGTATAAAACTGATTTATCCTATCCACAATTTTTAGTTTTTCGATCGAATCCAAAAATTTAATTTTTTAATTTTTTTACTTAAACAAAATCAAATTTAATTAGAAGTATCACTCGAAAACTGACATTAATTTTTTTTAAATTAACTTTTCGGCCGTTAAATTGAGAAAATTTTAAATAAATATTTTTTTATAATTAAATAAATATTTAAATATAAAATGAATGTCTATAAATTGAGTGAAATCTAAATAAATATTTTAATATAATTAAAAAAATATTTAAATATAAAATGCATGTCTATAAATTGAGCTAAGATAAATAAATATTTTAATATAATTTAAATAATAGTAAAATATGAAATTCATGTCTATAAACTATAAAATTAAAGTAAATAGGTATTTTAATAAAATTTAATAAATATTTAAATATAAAACTCATGTCTATAAATTGGTAGGAGGTTGAAGTAAATATCTTAAAATAATTTTTTAAATATTTAAAAATAAAACTCATGTCTATATTAAAATTTAAATAAATATTTTAAAATAATTAAAATGAATTTTATATTTAAATATTTTTTATAAAAAACTTTCATAATAACATACGAATATTATTAAAATAAACTTTCATTTATTTTTATATTTAACAATTTTTCTAAAGATTTATTTAAATTAGATTATTTGAAATCAGCTGATAAATATTAATAGCTGTGCTTTTGTTTAAAAATCATTTAAAAGTTTATTAATGTTATTGATAAGCAATCTGTAATCATATATAATCTGATAATCATAAATAATTTTGCTTTCATTTAGCCATAATAGTATTATATCTTTGCCAATTTTAAGATAGTTTACATAGAGTTTTTTTTTCTCTTTTTTGCTTTTATTTAATTTCTTGCGTTCATTTCTAATGCGAGCTTTAACTTTGATGTCTTCCTGTGCAGCTTTAAGCGTTGACCCAAACTTAAACTTACAGTTAAAAAGCTTATGCAACTTTGAAGCGTGGGCAGCGGGGCAAGGAAGTATGTCTCTTGCAATCTCTTCAAAGTGAATAAGCCGCTAGCAAACATTGTTATTGGCCAAGCAAAATGTGGCCAACACTTGACTAAATAAAACAAATAACAGCAAAAAAAGTTTTATTTTATTTTGTAAATTTTTCTTAAATTGCCTGTAACATTGATCCTGTTGCACTGTGCAGCTCTATATGTATGTGTGTGAGCTCATCTCCCTCTCTCTGTGTATACTCACCCGCACTTTATTCCTATTGGTCAATGGGAATCGTCAGGCTTCTCTAGGCAAACGTATGCCATTGGCTGTTGTGCTTTTTTTTTCCTTTTCACACGTCCTTCCACTCGGTGTCCTCTTCGTTGTTGCCTGTTGCTTTTATACACTTTGTAAGAGAGAGTTGTATGAATTATACGCTCGATTAAGCTACTTAGAGCATAGTAAACTATACAGAAGATTCGAAAAATAAAAGTAATAATTATAATAATAATGCATTAATAATAATAATAATAATAATAATGCAATAATAATAATAGTAATAATGCAATAATAATAATAATGACTATAATAATAATAACTATAATAATAATAATGCAATAATTATAATAATAACTTTTTTAATATTAATAACATTGTAGAATGATTTTTTGTAGAATGTAATTTTATTAAATTTATTTTTCCAATATTTTTTCAAGTTCCAGAACAATCTAATATTTTTTTTTTATATATTTCATATTTTATAACAAATGTATAGATTTAGCGCTTTATTAAACAAATAATTTAATTAAATAAATTACTAAATGTAAAAACTAATTTTGTTTCGCAAAAATTTGTAATTAAAGAATTTTGTTAATTTTCCTTAGTTAAGGTTAGAATTATTTTTTTTTTTTTATTTTTTTAATACATATTTAAAAAAAAAAAAAAAATTGTTGGGCATAAGATTTCAAAATTCTTAGTTGTAGCTGTTGTACATTTGTTTAACACCTTTAAAAATATTTCTTACACAACTTTTATATCCATAAAGAGTATTCAAAGTTCAATAAGCTGGCAATCTCAATATATCCCTACTTTTGTGGTAGTTACAAAAATGTCTTCATGCTCATTACAGAGACACACAATATATTTAAATGGATTGTTGCGTCAGGACGATATTTTTGGGTATAAATAGAGCCAATCCAATATAAAATTCTCTAGTTGAAAACTGACTGCGATATAAAATACAAGTGCGATATTATTTAACGCGAATTTTGACGGGTAAATGCAAGAAAAAGTGTTGTGATATTTAGAAATAAACTTAAAAAATATAAAATAAATAAATTTTTGAAAATAGTGAACAAATTGACGCAACAATATCTTTTTAAAAAGACTTTATAATATTATTGTTTAAATTTTAAAATTTTAAATAAAAATTTGTCAAAAAATTGCATATAAATTGTTTGGCTAAATATTTAAAATATAAAAAAAAAATATTTCAACCTTTAGTCTATTTATATATTTATTTTTTCAAAACTTCCGATAAGTTTTTAAATGAATTCCCAAAGGCAATATTTTAACTCATAGAATAATTAAAATATTATTTTTATAAACAATTGGAGATTATTAAAAATTAACCTTTTGGAGTGTTAACTGAAATTTTTGATTTTTATTAAAATTTTAAAATTTTTTTTTTTATTTAGATTAATTTAGTTTTAAATCTCCTGAATTGTTTAGTGTCATTTAATTTGAGATCATTTTTATTAAAAATAATTTTCCATTATTTAATTTTTGTTTTTAATTGCCCATGCATGACAAAATGCAGTCTATTAATCAAATTGAAAATTAGATTTAACTTAGTGCAACTGTCATGAGAGATTTTTATATTTGCTTTTTTTTTTTTTTTTTTTTCTTTGACAAAAACACGTGCTTGTTTTAAAACAATGTATAAGATCGCTTAGATAGGCATTAAATTAATAATGAAATACCAGCATAAACAATTAAAGACCATTCAACATTTAAACGGAATTTTGTTGGCGAATCTGGAAGCGTCAATCTGTTCATGTTTTAAATGCAAACTGCAATTATTTAATAATTGACTAACAATCTGTGTACAAATTGCGTTCATTAATTAACTATATTACAATTATTATTATAAATATATATTTAATGCACGTTATAAGGCTTAGAACTAGTTAAGCATTCAAACCGCACAGTTAACGGAATAATATTGTTGACCAAAAAAAAAAAAGAAAAGAAAATAAAATATAAATATTTGTGCAGTCATAATTAGAACGGGGTGCGAAAAATACAATAACGACGACCTGTGGCTCAATGAGGTTAATACAAATGGCCTAAAAGCAACCCTAGCAACCCTATTTTTACAGCTGGCCACAATTCCCACACACACACAACCACACACACATAGAAGAAATTCATTCCATGGTTCACTTTTCATTTCCAATTAGTGTGAAGCCCCACAACGTCGGAAGCTCGTAGTGTCCAAGTTTTATACAGTTTTTTTTTCTCAGTCAACTAACGGTCGACGTTCCAATTTGGCCCAAAAAAAAAAAAAAAAATAGAAAAGTTGACTAAAAACTGAAATTCTTCTGACAGATAATGGCGCAAGTCTAAACAGCGATTGCGACAGTTACCAAAAGCCGAGTTAAAACCAAAAGATACACATTCTAAAGGGCAGCCAAAAAAAAAGGATTAAAGGACATTCAACAACAATTTACAGCTGCACATAGTTAATACACACACACACACACAACTACAAACGTCATCAGCATGGACTTTAAGGAGTATCGGCAACGGGGTAAGTAAACGCACATAAAACGCACAGCAGCAGCTTATAGATACATTTCGATTTAGTTTAGATACATTTGCATCTGACTGTGGCTTAATTTGATTTGCAGTACTAAAAGGGATTTGCGATTTGTAAATTGTTGTTTAGATCAATACAAATTGTTATATATCTTTATTTAATTCGTTACAATGTCTTCTGCTACATTTATAGATCAAATTAATATAGTTTAGTTTGTTGCTTTTAAGGCTAACAACTTGGATAGACTATATACTGCTTGCTTTATAATTATTCGATTAAATTTATTTTCATAAAAAATATTACTAAAATAAATCAACTTTTTCTATAATTTTTAAAGTATTTAATATTCTGTGCTGCTAGCATTTTTAATGTGTCTTTAAAAAAACAAATTAGTATTTAAATAATAAAATTAAGTTGCATAAATTGAACTTTTCGAAGTTCTACTTTTTCTTGAAAAATATCGTTAACATAAAATCAACATTTTCTATTATTTTTAATGAATTTTTACATTTTTTATGTATGCTTAAAGAAAATGATTTAAGTATTTCTAATAATGTGGAAAATAAATCTAATTTAAAGGCATAAATTGAACTCTTTTAAGTTTAATTTGATTCCTGAAAAATATCGTTAGCATAATATCAGTTTTGCCATAAATAAATGCAAATTATTTAGAAAATTTTTCAACTGACAACTAGAAAGAAATGCAAAATGCTTTTACTGAAAATATATTTTAAAGAATTGAGAATCCAAAAGCTGCACTTCTGTAAATAAACTCTTTATTTTAGAAAATTTTGTAGGCAGCTCCTTAACTGCACTTTTGTGTAATATAGCTTTAAGCCTGGCTAATCAAGGAAATATCATTATTAAAATTGCATTTAAATATATAATTAAGTGAATTTAAAATTTAATTTTCAGACCTGTATTTCATTTTAGTGAATTTTGTCGCATTTTGTGAAATATTTCGAAATTATGCTTAGAAGGAAAACTCAAAGAAAAACTTTTGAAAATATATTTTCAATGTTATGAAACTCAGATAATCTTAATCTTGTAGCATAAAGAGAAGTTCTTTTAACTTCTAGCAATATCGCTTAACAAATTATACAAAGTCTTTATTTATTTAAAAGACAATTCTTAGATGCATCTTTTGGAAATATGCTTTTTATTTCAATACATTTTAAAAGCAGTTGCCTTTGAAGATAAAACTTAAATTTAAGTTAATTTAGATAGAAGTTTCTTAAGCTGCAGATGAAACTAAATAAATAAACTCTTAATTTTAGCAAATGAATAAGAAAATTTTTCAATATTAAATAGACTATATTTCACTTTTTTTATATTTATAAAAATTATTAATTATCACCTGTTGCTGGCAATAAAATTTATTCATTTTCATAGGCAAAGAGATGGTTGACTATATAGCCGACTATTTGGAGAATATACGAGAACGTCGTGTTTTTCCCGATGTGAGTCCTGGTTATATGCAACAACTGTTGCCTGAATCGGCGCCCGTTGAGGGTGAACCCTGGCCGAAGATCTTTGGCGATGTGGAACGGATTGTGATGTCGGGTGTAACCCATTGGCAATCACCGCATATGCATGGATATTTTCCGGCCTTGAATTCGATGCCATCGCTGTTGGGTGATATGCTGGCAGATGCCATCAATTGCTTGGGCTTCACCTGGGCCAGTTCGCCGGCCTGTACAGAGCTGGAGATTGTGGTAATGAATTGGCTGGGCAAGATGATTGGGCTGCCGGATGAATTTCTACATTTGAGCAATACTAGTAAAGGTGGCGGTGTCCTGCAGACGACGGCCAGTGAGGCAACGCTGGTGTGTTTGCTCGCAGGACGCACAAGGGCTATACAGCGTTTTCATGAACGAAATCCTGGCTATCAGGATGCGGAGATAAATGCACGCCTGGTGGCCTATTGCTCGGATCAGGCGCATTCGAGCGTGGAGAAGGCGGCGCTGATTGGTGAGTTGCGATGCTGATGACGCACTTGTTGTAAGCAGCTTAACTTTGTCCTTTCCCGCTCTCTTTGCAGGACTCGTGCGTATGCGTTATATTGAGGCAGACGAGCAGCTGGCCATGCGGGGCAAACTGTTGCGCGAGGCCATCGAGGACGACATTAAGCAGGGCCTGGTGCCATTCTGGGTAAGTTCTAAACATTTCTTGTCTCCTGTCAAAATTAATTGGCCGCCGCCCGCGCACAATTAGACGCTGAGTGGATTTTGTGGCCAACAGCAGCTGTGGCTCTGTGATTCCTTGATTCTCTGTTACTTTGAATCCCACCGGAGCCAATTAATAAATGTCAGCACTTTCTAACGTAACTCTCATTCATAGATAGTTAATCCTTTGCATTTACGCTCTCTCTTTCTCTCTATACAACATTCATGAACATTTTACTGACAGCATAAATAATTGCAGACAGATATACATTTATATTTATACTTCTCTCCTGCGAATGGTTGATTGAAATCATTTCTTTTTTTTTTATCCCTTTTTAAAGCAATATCCTTAATCGTTTTATGTCAGCTTTGTTGTAATATTGGCAGAGTTATTTATACTTTTCTATTTAATATTAAAATCAGCGATAGAATATTACGATTATTTATTTTTTTTAAATCAGAAAAAGCAACTTTAGGAATTTTTAGGACTACGTCCACGTAATCTACGCATATCCTTCATAATTTTAATGTTTTTGAGTTTTTCGATTTTCTTCAATTATAGCAATTAATAATATAATTTTAATATAAAATAATACACCTAAATAATATTTTTTTTTGAGTAATAAAAAATTAAATGTAAAAATAACATTTTATTAAAAATTATAATTGTTACAAAATTGTTACAATTTCTTTTTTATATTTTTGAGTTTTCGAGTTTTTTGCAATTATAACAATTAATTATAAAAATTTTTTTTTTGATGTTAAAAAATGAAACTTAAAAATAAGCGTAATTAATTTTAAATATAAAAAATAACTCAGAAATAATATTTGTTTTTGAGTAATAAAAAAATTAAATGTAAAAATAATATTTTACATTAAAATTATAATATTAATTTTAATAAAAACGATTTATTAATTGAATTTTATTTTTTTGCTCAAAAAGTACAGCTCAAAAGCATATTAAAACGTTTTATAGCTAAATATCGCAAAGTTGATATTTATTCCGAAAAATACCAAAATCAGAAAATAAAAAATAGTTATATCCCAAATTATATGAAAAAAATCTATAAATAATGTTAAAAATATAATAATAACTTAAACTCTTTTATTGCGAAAAATACCAAATCAGAAAATAAAAATTATATCCCAATTTATATAAAAAAGAAACTCTAAAACAATTTTAAAAATAAAATAATAACTTAAAGTCTATTTCTGCGAAAAAAATCAAAATCAGAAAATAAATGTTATACCCCAATTTATATGAACAAATATCTTAAAAATATAATTATCGTTATTTGCAAACCATTATTAATTTTTTTTTAATTTTCTTTGTCAACATAAAAGTATCTAATTATCTAAAATATTTCAACTTTATCCTTTTACAGGTCTGTGCCACGCTTGGCTCCACTGGCAGCTGCAGCTTTGACAATCTGGATGAGGTGTGTGTAGACATAAATAAAAGTATCTATTAGCTTAATTAATATCTGGTATTTATATCTTATAGATTGGCGTTGTTTGTCGCGAGTACAATTTGTGGCTACATGTGGATGCAGCGTATGCGGGCAGCGCTTTTATCTGCCCCGAATTTCGCACCTGGTTGCGTGGCATTGAACGCGCCGATTCCATAGCCTTCAATCCCTCCAAGTGGCTAATGGTGCACTTTGATGCCACCGCGATGTGGGTGCGGGACAGCACTGCAGTTCATCGCACCTTCAATGTGGAACCATTGTATCTGCAACATGAGAATTCTGGTGTAGCTGTTGATTTTATGCACTGGCAGATACCGCTAAGTCGTCGCTTTCGTTCACTCAAAGTCTGGTTTGTGCTGCGATCCTTTGGCATCAAAGGACTGCAGCGGCATATACGTGAGGGTGTGCGTTTGGCACAGAAATTCGAGGCTCTCGTCCTGGCCGATCATCGATTTGAGCTGCCAGCCAAGCGGCATTTGGGTTTAGTTGTATTTCGAATACGTGGCGATAATGAGATCACCGAACGGCTATTAAAACGTTTAAATTATCGTGGTAATCAGCATTGTGTACCGTCCTCGTTGAAGGGACAGTATGTCATCAGGTTTACCATCACCTCGACACACACAACGCTGGACGATATTGTCAAGGATTGGATGGAAATTCGTCAGGTGGCCTCAATGGTGCTGGATGAGATGAACATAACCATTTCGAATCGTGTCTATCTAAAGGGTAAACACTGGGCGCTTCCCAATTATTAAATTAATTAATTTTGTTTTATTTTGATTTGTTACGTTTTATTTTTAGTTTTACTTTGTATCTAGTACTTTAGTATTGTTTATGATTTGTCATTTGCATAAAACACTTTGATCCACCCAAATGTATCTTTATATTATTTTAAACTTATAGCTTAAATATGCCTTAGATACTTTATAATTAATTCATTTTAGAAGATACAAAAGTATCTGTTAAACAGGAAAGTAAATTTTAGACCAAAATATCTCTCAAAAGTAAGCACGACTGTAAGACGCTTTGACAACCCCTGTATCCTTGAATACCATACAATAGTGTGGGTCCTTTCATGCCCGACGTTTCAAAAATTTTCAAAATCTGACAGGATTTGGCTAAATTAAAGCTATTTTTCAATAACAAGGACCTCTTTTTATAGCCATAACTCGTTCAAATCCTTAAGGATTTTAAAAAGACATGCATTTTTGAACTCGCAGACAACAGAACTATCGAACTGCATTCAAGGATTTTTAGGATTTTTTTCAAAATATGGACTCAAAAATTTGTAAGGGGGTTACTAGCGAAATTGGCCCTAAAATCACAAAAACCGCCATAGCTCGGCCATTTGCAGGACGATTTGAATGTCCTTTGGCCAAAATATAGTCCTTGACTGCTCAAATCTAAAAGTGTAACTCAAAGGACGAAAGTCCTTACAGGACCTGAGATATAACGTTTTTTTCGTATACAGAAAAATGCTTATATCTTGACCGTATCCTTACATATCCTGACGGGTCTGGTGTCAAAAAAATTGTCTTAACAAACTCTACAAACTGACCAAAGGACATTCAAATCGTCCTTGTGGTTAATGAGTTATCGCGGTTTTTGTTTAATTTGCATTTTTTCTTTGAAGCGCAGACTGAAATTTTTCAAGTGTGGGATTCCTAGATAACCTCCATATCCTTGTATGCCATTCGATAGAAGAGGTCCTTGCGATCCTAATGCAACTAAAATTTTCCAAATCTGCCAGAACTTGGCCAGGATAAAGCTAATTTTCGTAGTACTACAGTTCTCCCTGCCCCTAAAAGTATGCAACATAGTTTTTTTTAATTTTTAATTTATTTATATAATTTTATTCTTTTTTATATATTTATTTAATGTCCAGAAGAGTCAAAATTTATGACTATAATAGGGCAGGTAAATTAATTAAATTTACAAGTTACGACTTATCAATAATACATATATTAGAGTAAGCATAATTCAATTTTAATTCTTATATTATAATAAATTGTAAATAAAACAAATTTAAATATGCTCAATACAGATACAAAGGAGAAGAGCGAAGCCTTTGGCTCCAGTTTGCTATTATCGAATTCCCCACTGTCGCCCAAGGTGGTAAACGGCTCCTTTGCGGCCATCTTTGATGCGGATGAATTTCTGGCCAAGACCTATGCAGGCATACGCATAGCGGTAAGTAACTTTGTCATGGTCTAAAACAGTTTTTCACTTCTCAAGTATTCACAGCACCAGGAATCGCCATCGACACGTCGCCGCGTACGTGGCATACTCATGTCCGGCAAACAATTCTCACTGGACTCGCATATGGATGTGGCAGTGGTGCGCACCACGCTGGACGACAACGGCGGTGAAACAAACACCGTTGTCAATTCGCATGGACGCACCACACTGCGTGAGGTGGGACAGGCAGCGGCTCCAAGTCAAGACAGCATACGCGAGGATGTGGACAATGAGGAATCCGCCGCGGAAGGTATGAAGCCCAGGTAGTGTAGTCGCCAAATTAGTTCTATTGCCAGCCAAAATGCTAGATAGCTTGTAGCTTGATAGCTTTTTTTTACTTTTTGGAATATTACTAAATCCATTTGCAATTCTCCTGCAGAAATTGAGCTGCTGCAGCTGTCGCAGCGTCGCCGGAGCAGTCATACCAACTCCAACTTCAATTCCATTCAGTCCAGCCATAATCACAATCACAATTTAATTGCTGTCACGCCTGCGAATCACTTTCGTCCCATTTCGCTGTTTAATGTCACCAGCCAAAGTCGCGATGTTACCGTCTCTGTGAATAGTCTCTTTACGCCGGTTACCCACTGTAACATGTACCATGGGCGACGTTTCCTGGAGCCTGTGAGCAGCTTAATCGATAATAGTTCATTTACCAGCAGCGTTAATCGCATGCCCACGCCCATTACGACGCCCACAGATCCTGAACCTGCGGGATCTGGCTTTAATTTCGAGGATTTTGACTGGCCAGCGCAAACTTTTAGTCAACTGTTGCGAGAACGTTATTCCTATGCCTCCTCCAAGTCGGGGGATAACTCATCCACAGAGAGCAGCAGTCTCAGCCTGGCCAGAGGAATCACACCCACACCTAGCATCATGAGTAGCCTCAATGATCTTGCCTCTCCGCTGCTGGGATCCTTTGCATCGCAATCGCAGCCTCTACATTCGGCATTGGGTGCATCGAAATTCAGCGATTCGGATGCAACTATTTGCTCGGCTGCCTCCTCGCTGGAGTCCCTATAAGAAATATAAAACAGGGACCGTAAATAATGATTCATTTTAAATTAGATTATAATAATAATTTTAAATAAAACTTAGGCAACAAATATTATTTTAAAAAATAAAATTCAACATCCTTGAAAGGCGTTTTATCATATTGATTTTTAACTAATAAATTAATTAATTATGCCCTAAGAATTACATGTTCTGTTACTTAAAATTGCTTCAGTTATTTTTTAAAAAATATATATATTTTTTATTTACGGTCTCTCATATAAATATATATCATAAATATACAATATAAATTTATGTAGCAAAAACAATCCTTTTCACTGCTGTGCAATCAATAATGTGTTACCTATTGTAGTACTTCCAATTCGAGGCTATATATATATACCCATATAAACGCAAACATATACTATATCTTACTCTAAAAAAACACCATGTAATATACATACTTATATATATATTTATTTAACTAAGGCAATTAAACTATTTACTCATCTATTCGAGCTGTGATCTTTGCTGTTAAAAAAGAGAACTAGTTCCAATAGTTGAGTTCGTTTTAAAAAAAAAAACTAGAAATTGAAATACTATATACATATATATCTATTAGCTACATTATAAAATACTTGAATATGCTTCGCACTTTCTTTAACGCGCTCTCTCTCTCTATATAAATATATACCCTATATCTATATGTAAAGACCATATTGTACTCCTCAATGTGATTAAAGTTTCGGCGTTAAAGTTTAAAAAAAATATGAACTTGATTTTATTATTGAATGATTTTAGAACTTTCAGAATTTTTATACATATTTCTGCATTTTTTCTAAATAGCAGCAAATTTGTTGGATTTTTTTATATAATATAATTATATATATTTATTGTTTTCAAGCACTGCTCATATCTATTTAACCTTGCAAGCCCTAAAAAACACAATATTAAAAAAGAAAAACAAAAATTACCAAGTTTTTAATTAATATTAATAAAATACAAACTAATTACAATTTGTGGCGCGAATTTTGCAACTTTTATCCCTTTGAATTATCGAACTTGTTGCACAAATGCAAATTTTTTTGAATGGATCATGGTCACGACATCATTTATCAGATTGAACCTACAACTCTTGACACATGCAATCCAGCTGTGATAATAAGTAATATTAATAATAATTATAATAATAATAATGATCATATAAAGTTTATAATGGGATTTTTACAACATTGTATGGATGAGTGCATATTTGATTTAATTTCAAGCTTCAAGTTTAGGCAGTCGATCTACGACTTGTGGTTTACAAAATTGAAATTATTCGAATTTTTTGTTTTAATCAGATGTAGCTTCAGTTGTTGTTTCGAGTATTTCATTTGAGGCTAGCTTGTAATGGGTCTGCAAATAGAATGTCAGCAAAAAGATGACAATAAAATCGAAGAAGAGTATGATTGTGCCCAAAAGATAATCATTGATACGCATTTCCGCAAAACGACCACCGGTAATTGTCTGTGCATGATATATGACAAACTGAGAAGGTACAGAAAAATAAAAAATTAAAATAATAAAAACAGGATCACAAACTCTCTCACCATCAGGATAACAAAGCTAACGAATAGCTGATAGAGTATAATGGAATGCGGCAGGCCAGTTAGCACAAATAACATGATTAGGAATATGGATATAATGAGGAATATAAAGGATACCACAAATAATATGACAACATCTAGCGTTAAATCGTGCTGGGTAAATGTTAAATTAAATTTAATTTAAAATATAAATTTATATATATTTATATACTTACTGGTATTACAATACCCAACAGCACACACAGGAATATCATCAGGACACATATGGCAAACCACATGACAAGATCGGGCCACAAAGTGCGCACAACCAGCGCAAAAACGCCAATAATGGCCAACTCCACCTGAAAATTAGGTTAAGATTTATTTAATAAAAATTAAAATTATATTAAATATCAAATACTTACAATTAGAAATGTAATGAGCCAGTTTAAACAGGTCACAAATCGTACTTTTTCAAAGAATATGAAAACCATGGCCAAGATTATTGAGAATGTAAAACATATGACACCAATCCATTCATATTGCCTGCAAAATTTTGCTACATCTTCCCTATAGAACAACAATTAAATACAGTTAGTATTAGATTATGATTAGTTAATTTAAACTTACACTAAATTAACAGCTAACCATTGTATTAGAGCCAGAGCTAACCATGCAACAGTTACCAAATAAACAGTGCAGGCAAATTTGCGTCGCGCCCGTTGATATGACCCAATGCGCTCATCCATTATTTAGTTAGTTTAAAGGCTTATCATATACAAATTTACTAATAATTTAATAGCGTCTTTAGTTAAAAAAAATATATATTTAGAAAAACAAAAAATAAAAGTGTCAAATAATATTAAAGGCATGTGCTTCAAGGCAAAATTGATCGACTAATTCAATTGTATTTATAAACATAAAAAAAACATTTTTAAAAAGAAATTTATGTTTTACAAAACTTCAAAATACAGACATTATCCAACTCTTTGAAATCTAACTTTCATATTTTTAATTAAGATTCCAATTTATTTTTAGAGAATTGTTTGAGTTGTAAGTTCGAATGGTAGCTGGTCCGATTTTCATATTTTATATATCTTTAGTTTACTTCATAATTTTAGTCGTTAGAGGACAGGGCTAGAAACTTAACTTAATAATGATAAATAAAATGTTTTATTTCTATTTAAATATTATTATTTAAAAAAAATTCTTGTTTCCCAAATTTTTTAGACTCGAAATATATATAAAATGAGTCGCAGATTCCGAAAATAAAATTCAAAAAATATGTTTTCGAGATAATCTAAAAGATTTTCGACTTTTTAAAAAGGTGACTTTGCTAAAGTGAAATAAACTCCGAACATAATTTATTGATATTTAAAATGTTCATCTTTTTGAAAAGCTAATAAAATGGCCTATAAATCTGCCATACATTTTTTAATTAGATTATTAGTTTAAAAGCTATTAAGGATTGAAAAGAAAGAATTTTGCTTAAAAATATGCCAATTTAAAAAAAACAATTTTTTGTACAAAAACTAGAATTTTCTTATTTTTTAATGCAGTAGAAATTGATCAGCGTTGGCATTTCAAGTTATGACAATATTTTAAATTAATTTAACGTTGAAATTTTTGTTAAAACTAACAAGCTACCAATAATGGAACAGCAAATAAATGAAGAAGAAGAAAAACTTCAGGGTGCCAAAATAATGCTAAGAAAGAGCTATATAGTACTGATAGTATTTCTGCTAATTGGACAACTTCAGGTCTTTATTGTATTCAATGTGTAAGCAATAAAAATGATATATATAAATATTGTGATTTCTAAATAATTTAGCGTTTTGCATTGCAGTGCATTCATTAATACATTTCTGCGTAATACTTACTATATAAGTCTGATGCAGTTTTTTGTTAGTTTTATATCGATACAGTTATATGTATTCTTTTATCACATTTTGGCGGAAAGAAAAGCATGGCAACGCATTTTAGCGGGCGTTTGGACGGTATGTAATTAATTTAAAAAAATATTTTTAAAAATAATTGTAATTATTTTTATCTTTTAGTTCGAGGTCAACACCATATCAATTATGAAGCCAGCGAAAAAATCACAATATATATCTTACATTATATCCATTTTTGTGACCTATTCGTTTCTGGTCATTGGTGTAATATATGGCAACATTGCAGTTACGCATCGTTATGGACTCTTTGTTAGTGCATCAAAATGAATTGTACAGTGTTTTTTAGTTTTTAGTGACAGCTTTAAATTATTAATAATTTTAAAAATTGTTGCAGGTCTCCCGTCACAATTTAATACGTTGGAGCGAACGCATCTTTGTATTGACCAACTTTGGCATTATTGTGTGCTCCGAAATGCGTCGAATTGAGCTGGAGTTTCCTGTGCTCTTCATCTACAGCTTGTTGTCAAACATTGTAAGTTAATTAAGTTATTAAGTCCTAAAGGATATTAGCTGAAAAAATGGCAGTTCGAATTTAACTCAGTTCAAAAGTGTGCTTGGGCAAAGTTTAAAATATTTCAAAGCACATTAAAGCTTTGGTCAAAGCTCTGAAAGCACTTTTATTTACTTAATTGCCACATTCAGCTAGTGTCATTTGAACTCCTATTTATTCATTTATCAATTTGATTTATCCATTGATATTTCCTACAGTTTGTTGTCATATTTGCTGCCTCGATGCGTAAGCCCAATTTCTTTCATTTGAATTCCATTGGCGATCATATACTCATTGGCCAGCTTTATTATTTGAATTTTTATGCACTTTATATGGGCTACGTATGGACGACATCGTCATTCATTGAATTCGTTGGATGGGAAGTAATATTTAATAGGAATGTATCGGATGTATAACTGCTTTAAATGCGCATGCCTCAAAAAAAAAAAAAAAAAAAACAGAATCACAAACAGCTGTGCCGCTCTCTCTCACTCTCTCCAAGTTCTCCACTGCCCACAATGTTTACAATTCTCAAATCAACAACGTTTTCACTATTTGAGCTCAGTCTGGTTCCTTCGTCCTGACCAGCAAAACTTACGTCACAATCCTTGCCGTAAACACAGTGGGTTTGTATTACGTTTTTATATCCTGGATTTTCTCGTTCTGGTCGCAGCACAGTCGCTTGTCGCTTTTCAAAAAATCGATAAAAATTTTCACACACGTGCGTGAAAATTTGTTTAAATAATAATAATAACAATAATAATGTAAATAATAAATTAATTACGCTCACAGTTTTTCTACAAAAATGTTCGCGATTGTTTTTTGGCAAACGTACGTTGTATTGCAACAGAAAAAAATTAATACAAATAATTCAATAACATGACATTTTTCATAAAAACATACATATTTATATATTATTATATATATGTATATGCTAAATACAAAAATATTGTATATGTGCGTGTGTGTTTAAAGTGTGTGTAAATATATATAATTTGATGTTTAATACATTTTTTTATATGCCTTGGCTAAGCCAAACAAAATTTGCATTAAAATTTGTGCCGAGAAAACTTACACACACACACACACACACTAGATATACATGTGCGTTGTTTTTGTTGCAATATTGTTTACAATACATATGTGATTAAATGTTTGCTAACATTTTGGTTTAATATTAATTACAAACTGTTTAAGTGTTAATAATTTAGACACAGTTTCCATTTTCCCTTTTCTTTTGTTTTCTTTTCTTTAGTTGTGCATAAGGCAAATACGAAGGCAACAGAGTTTTCCATTAAAGTTCTGTTTTTTCTTTTTTTTTTTTAATTTAAATTTTAGTTTTTTCTTTCTTTTTTTTTATTTGGGATGTTTCTTGAGCGTTTTTTTATTTGGGATGTTCAGTTACGGCTCGTGTGGAGTTGTCGCTGCTGGAGGGCATAACGGACACTGTAAAAGGCAGGATAAACAAATGTGATTAGAATGATATGATAAATTTCAGAATTAGCCTAGATGAGATACAATTTGTTTATATACCATTGCAGAAAGTAATATAATATAATATATAAAAGAAATTATGTCCAAACATATTTATATGTATAGAAGTGAGCCAATAAATAATTTTGTTTAAAAAGTTTTCGTACAACCAAAAAGAATAGGAGCTCACAGAAATATTTATTTAGAAAATATTGGATTTTGCAAATTTATGGAGGTTGTTTCCAGAAAATCGCTTTAAATATTGAAGCTCAATTGATTTATTAATTAATAATAAAATGTATACAAAATATATTCACAGTAGAAATAAAATTACAAAAATGAACAGCAAAAAGTTTCTAATTGATAAAATCAAATTAAAATCGGACAGTTAAATAAGTATAGCTCTGATATAGTTATATATAATTACTACTTTTATTATACCCTATAATGTGTAATCTATTTAGATTATAATCAGATCTCTACATGATCAAAAATTAAATTCTTTCTGCAAAGGCATAATATCTACGACAAACCAAAGTTATTGATTCTTTCTTGATTTTTTCTACACTCTCATATTTACAGTTTGTTTGAGTTTTTACTCATGAACTTATAATTAACTCTCAGCTAATCAGTTTTATTTACTATATAGAACTAACTTTGTTTATAAACTAGGCAAATAAATAGCTAATTAGCACATATAGAACACGCAACAATTTCTTTTACCTTTTTGTTACATTTTGGGTTTGCTTAAAACTTAAAAATGTATTTTCATTTTATTTAAATATATATAATACAACGTTGTATGTGTATATTATGTATGTAGTAGTAGTAGTAGTAGCTGCCTTATAGATACATATGCGTCTTTATTTTTAAGCTCAACAAGTTGCCCTGTTGCATGTGGTTACAATTTATTTCTTTTTGTTTGTTTGTTTCTGTGTTTCAATTGTAAATCGACACTGCAAGTAAAATAAAAAATAAAAAAAGTTCCACAATTTATGTTTTATCAGTTAACGTTGACAATCGATTGATTAGTTGTGCACTCGTTAAACATGTTTTTCTTTTAGCCAAATTGGACAAGTTAAGACCAAAGCCACAGAAACCGCAAGACAATAAAAAAACAAAACTTGAGCAACGCGTTAGTTTTAAATGTGACGTTAATATTAATAAACAAAATGTGTGTGTGTGTTTTTGTGTGTGTTTGTATGTGCGTGTGTGTACTTAAAACATAGATCAACTATAACAAGAGTAATTAAGTATCTTCGGTGTGCCGAAAATATAGAAACTTTCAGTGCAAGTTTTTTATACATAAATCCATTTTTATAGCGACTTATTTTAAGACAGCTTAAATTTAATCAAACATAATGAAACTATGAACTGGTGAGTTTATTTCATATATCGTGAAATACGGAAGAGTATTTTTTAGAGAAAATAAAACTGAAAACTAAAAAAATAAATGAAAAAAAGAAAACTCTGTGCCAAAGTTTTTTAAAATATCTAGAAAAGTGAAATATAAATAGAAAAAAGCTATGGAAAGAACAATAATTAAATGTTTAAGCCCGCTCTTTTACAAAATTTCCTATTTATATAAATTTTTTTCAATAAGAAAATACATATTTGGTGAAAATAGTTATGCCGCTCAGTGTATATATAAATATACTAGATCATTCCGAAGTGCGTAACAATTTGCCGCTTTTGTTTCCAAAAAAAAATGAAATAGAAAAAAAAATAGACTTATTATATTTTACAATTACCGTTATTGTAGTCTACTGCGTTATATAATGTGCTCCAGCTGAGATTTTCATATAATTTTAAAATTCATTTTCCACCCACTTCCCGATATATTTTTAATTCAATTTTTTCAGAGTGACAGCCTACAATATAACACTAAGCTATTGCCACAAATTTCAGGTTTCTAGCTTCTACCAGTTGGCCTGCTCGTGAGTCGCTAATCAGTCAGACAGTCAGTCAGTCAGGTTGAACAGTTTTATAAATATATAGCTATACATTGTGGAATCAAAAACATCTTGTTGAAGGCATTACAGACATTACATTATTATTATTATTTCTAATATTATTAAAAAACCCCTCCAAGTTGCACCAACAATTTCTTTGAGTAGGTAAATACATATACCTATTAATTATAGAGTATTTTATAATTGACCAAGCAATTTGTAATAGACATAAGCTATGTGTGTGTGCGAGAGTGTGTATTTGTGTGTATACTAAGTTTATCTTAACTTAAAGCAATATATTAAGCTAACCGCAACCTTGAAAAACAGAGCTGACAGTTTTCAATCAAAAAAAAATTAAATTCCATCAATATTAAATTATTTGAATAATGTATATTATTTAGTAATACTGAGAAATGTAATTCAAGTTAATAAGGATAAATTTTACTGGCAATTATATATATTTTATATTATTTTAGGTATATTGACATATTTAAAATGCCAGTTGAGTAGAAAATGTCATTTTAGGAATCAATCCATAATAATTCCAAGTAAAGGTATTTAAATACCTTTTTAAACCTCCATTTACCAATATTTTAGTATTTATCAAGTATTTTAGCCAGTATTAAATGGTATTCAATTACCATTTACCAGTATTTTAGTATTTATCAAGTATTTTAGCCAGTATTAATTGGTATTCAATTACTCTATACAGCTCTGATTGAAAGCATAAGCATTTTTTATGGACAAGTTTAATTAGTTTCCTGCTTACCTATAATAATGATGAGCAAAACGACGGCAATCACGCCCAGAATGATCATCATTTTCATGTTGGCCCACCATTGTTTGCGCTTCAGTTTGCCGGCTTGTTGCTCAAACTGTGAGGCACCCTGTTCCAATTGATCGGCACGTTCGCCCAGTTCGGAGAGTTTCTGGTCACGTTCGAGGACCTTCTCCACATTGACACGCATTATGCCCACAACTTCATCCACTTTGGCCTGTGTCTGCTGCAGACGCTTCTGTGCGGCATTGTTGTTGCTGTTGTTCGGTTCGTGATGGGGGTACGAGGTGGCATTCGGCGGTGGCGGAAGTACGGGAAAACTGTATAATATTATATGTGTGGCGGCAAAACTCACAGAGAACTCAAAACACACACACAAAATGCAAACAAAACTCAATGAATCATTTGAAATTTATCAAATTGTTTTTTAATGACATCACAAGTCAAGAACTTGACTTTTAATTCTATCAAGGGTTTTTTAGCATTTTCTGTGTCGTTCTTTGCGATATGGTTTTCGGAGAAGAAGGGGGGTTGTCACCCCCACTTCCAGAGTTGCATTTAGAATTGATTCACTTACTCATTGTTGGAACCGGATGGTGCGGGCGCTTCGTTGTTCTCCATTTTTGTGCGTAGTTAGAGCGTTTAAATGTATAGCTGCAATAAAATTACAGAGAGAGAGTGGCATTATAAAGAGCTTTCTTTGTTTAAACATTCAAATCAATTGTATACATAAGAAAATTCAAGATTACTCAAGATATGAATTAGTTAATTACAATGCATATACACACACACACACATATACATTAGCTGATATTAACAGTAAAACCTGCAAAATATAAAGTACAAACACATCTTATCTATGCCGTACTGCTGCCCAATATAATAGTACAAAATGAATCATCACTCGAATAAATTTGCCGAACTTGGGCAAACGCACACAAAAATAGATATGCGCGATTATACTGGAAACAGTGACTGGTCACACTGCTTGTTGCGTTAAATTGTGCCAAAAGTGCAGCGTCAGGGCATTTAATTTGTAAATAATAGCATCATTTATCAATGCAGCTCACATTGCTTCGCTTTGTTGCACTTTGTTCGCGTCTATTGTTCAATGCGTGACTCTTCACGGCCATCGTGATCACAGTGTCAACACTGTCAGCACCAAAATGAAGAAAAAACTTGTTGCTTGTCGAATTTAGCAGCCGCCTGCCAACGCACAATATTTACATTGCGTTCGTACGCAGCCTCGCCCCAAATTACCAGCACACTCACCTGGGAAATGTTTATTGTAGACTTCAATTGCTGTTTGCCAATATTTTGATGTGCTATTTAGCTTTCTACTGATATAAAAAAAAAATATCAGTGAGGCAACGTTGTTATTTAGCTTGACAATTGACAGACTGTTAAGGAAAAAAAATTGTGGAATTTCTAGTGCTGTTAAAATTAACATAGCATTAGCTCAACAGGCTGCAAACGCGCTGTTAATGTTAGCAGTGTGTTGTGCAGCGTTGCCACTGCGCATATGGCAACGCTTGCAGCAACAGTCTGGTAACTTTTAAAGAGTGTTCTTTGGCGGTTAATTTGAATTAATATTTGTTCTTATCTTGCAGCAATAACTGCCAGAGGCAACGGCATGGAAAATGCATAATTCTCTCGCCTCAAGGTTGCTAGTGCGACTTTTGCTATTGTTTGCATTGGTTACTGTGATTTCAATTGCCATTCTAACAAAATGGGGATTCGATGAGCTTACTGCACAAACCGAAAAGGATTCACATGCCAATCCCAGCGAGACAAATGGTTATAATTCAGCATTAAGTGCGCGAGATGCACAAATTGAGCGTTTGAAACACGAAGTGCTCACGTTGCGTGCCCAAATTGTGCTTTTACACAGTAATCGTAGCGGCAACAACAACAATGGCTTGTCGAGCAAATTATCATTGCCGGTTGTTGGCTATTCCTCCGCCCCCGCCTCCTCCAGCGGCAGCAGCAATAATACCAACATTAGCTTGCCACAACAGGCAGCTGCACCACCGGACACCACAGTTGCCTCACTCACGCATCATTACGACTGCAGCAGCTATATACGCAAACAGGTAGGCGCCGCTGAGATACTTCACGGTTTGCCCCTAAACAATGAGTATGAAATGATACCCTTTAATCATTTCACCTTCACGCGTGTCTATCCCATTGATCTGGGCCTGGGCAAGCGTGTTGTGGAGAAACCCATTGGCTACAGGCGTCGTGATCTCTTGGAAGCGGTCAACAAGGCACTGGAGAGTCTCAATCGCAATCACACGGCACGAGCACGTGCCAAAGGCCTCACAGCTAACGAGCTGGGCAAGTACACTCTGGATGACTTTGTCGAGGGTATCTATCGCACAGAGCCCACAACGGGCAGCCAATATGAGCTGTATTTCCAGAGCATTAAACACCAGACGAATGTGGTGCGTAAGGCTCTAATAATGCGACCCTTTGCACCACTGCAGACGGTGCAACTGTCCGAGGTGGCAGCCAGTCCCATTATTCATATCATATTGCCATTGGCTGGACGCCTGAGCAGCTTTCGTAGCTTTGTTCAAATGTTTGGCCAGTTGACGGATCGACGTTTGAAGCTAATTGTTGTCTACTTTGGGGAGAGTGGACTGAAGCAGGCCCAGGAATTTGCTGCGGGCGCAGAGCGTGTTCAGTTTGTGGCTTTAAATGAAACATTTAGCAGAGGTGTGTGAGATTTTTAAATTATTTAAATATTTAATATAATGAAAATGTATTTGCAGCCAAAGCATTGCGTCTGGGCGCCGAATATATTCAGCCGCAGACAACAAAAGTTACGGAGGATGCACTGCTCTTCATGTGCGATGTGGATATTGTGTTTACGGCCAAATTTATAGAGCGTTGCCGCTGGAATACCGCACCGGGCAAGAAGGTGAGATTGTCATATCTTAGAGTATTTTTTTCTAACTCGCATTAAAATTTGGCAAAGAAAAGTCTTTGTTTGTGTAAAACAGCCGCAGATATCAATTTACAAAAAATAATTAAAGCTTTGGATGAACTTAAATAAAGTACATTAAAAAATAGCATAAATAGAGATATATTTGATATGTCAAAAAAACCAATAAAAATACGGCTTAAAATTTTTTTAAAACATTTTTAAAAAAATTTTAATTTCATATTCGCAAAAAAATTTAAAAAAAAAACTATGAAAGCTTCAAGCGAGCTTAGATTATAAATTAAAGTATCGAAAACTCAAGTAACTAATTAAATTCAATTTAATGCCTAATATCTCACTAACTCCTACATCCAGGTCTATTATCCCGTAGTCTTTAGCCTCTATAATCCACACGTAGTATATACGCTACAAGGCAAAACGTTGCCCAGCGAGGAGGAGCAACTGCTCATCTCCAGGGACACGGGTTTTTGGCGTGATTTTGGCTATGGCATGACATGTCAATATCGCTCGGATTTTCTACAAATACGTGGCTTCGATGAGGAAATTGTGGGCTGGGGTGGCGAAGATGTGATGCTCTATCGCAAATATGTAAGATCAAAAATCAAAATTATACGCGCCACAGATCCGGGCATCTTTCATCGCTGGCACACAAAGGTAAAAACGATTTTTAGGAATAAAATAAGTACTATGTCTAATTCTTAAATTTAATTGCAGATCTGCAACAATTTGCTAAGTGCGGATCAATATAGAGCCTGCATACGATCACGTGCTTTGAATGAGGCCTCACATGCACAGCTAGGTTTTCTGGCATTTCAGGACGAGATTGCCGCCGCATCGGCTGCCATGTCCGTGTCCTTGGCACAGGCGCACTCGTGATATCTTATTGGCATTGGACTCTGCTTTCGATACTCAGCCACAATGTGACAATAATACAATGTACTAATTATTTAGCCAATCGTTGAACTAGCATAATTGTTAAATCTGTCGCCACTTGAGAGCCTATATATATATACTTAGATACTTAATTAACTACTCGTACTTGTAATCGTATGACAAATTGTTCTTCCATGAAGCAAACTAGATGCAATCTTTGAAAAAAAAAAACAAAATACAAACCTAGCTAAACACAACTACAATCTAAACAAATTTAGCATATTGTATCATATTTAACTTAGTACATATAAATATATATAAAACTGCGTCTGCTCGCATTAGAAAAACATAATTAAATGGTTTAATTAAACTTGTCGCCGCTGTTGAGTATGGGAATTTAACTACTTATATATACATATATATATATATATATATCTGTGCTCGAGTTGTGAGTGCCAACGACCTCCATTCGGGGTTCACTGAGCATGCAGACACAGACGTTGAAGATGCCGTAGACAAAAAATCGCCGCAGGAGCAATACGATCTTTCGTCTAGCGTAAAGTTCATATGGTATATTTTTTAAATACCCCTAGGGGTCTTACAGCTATAGCATGCTGTTTGTGTGACACATAACTGTCATTTAATATTGGTTAAAATTTTAAGCAACATTTACGAATTTATTAAGACCGCTTTTCTGCTTTAAAGAACGTTTTGATCATCAGTTCTTTGTTTTATTAAAAAATTGAAGATTATTCTCTTTTTTTGGGCAAAGCCGATTTATAGTTTTCGCCCAAACAGTTTGACAATTTTTTGAGTTGAATTGTTATTAAATAATTTTTTTTCCCGTATGCCTTAAAATTAAAGAAAAAAAAAAAAAAATAATAATAATAATTTTTTCCATTTTCATATCGAAAATAATTTAAAATTATTCTAACTAATTTTAATAAATTTAGTTTTTTCTATATAACAATTTTGTGGGTGTTTTATTTGTGTTTTATTTGAGAATATTGTTTATTGAAAAAATGAATTGATTTAAAAAGTAAAAAATTATCTTACATATTTTAAATTTTTATTGTCACAAATATTTTTAAGATCGCCTTTCTGCTATAAAGAACGGTCTGATCGTTTGTTCTTTGTTTTATTAAATAATTTAAGATTATTCAGCATAATTTAAAAAAATGTATTAAATTTTGTATTACAATTATGTGGCTGTTTTATTTGTGTTTAATGTGAGAGTATTGTTAATTGAAAATTATTATTTGCACTTATTTGATTTAAAAACACAAAATCATCTTAATAGTGGACTTAAAAAAAATGTTAGTGCTGAGAAACCTTAGTGCCTTATATATCAACTGCTAAGACCTTTTGGGAATTGTAGGCGCACTGATGTGCAACAATCAGCGCCTTCATGTATGCAACACTTTGCTGTTTTTTCGGCAAATTCACAGCTATATTCACAATATAATAAATGAAGATAGATATTTCTTCATATTATAATGTATTTTTTCCATTTATATATAGTAAGAAAATTGTGCATCAAAGTCATTCCTCAACAGAATCGTATATTGTTCTATATAATATTAAACAAAAAGAAGGGAATATGTGAACTGTCCTACTGCTGATCGTTTTTTTCAACTGACATCTTTTTTATTTCAGCACGTCTGCTTAAACTTTAAAGTTAAACCCTTTTCATGGTCACGGTCGTGGATTATGTAAGCGCCCAAAAATGAATTTGTTGGGAGCAATTAGCAATGCTAATTTCACGCCTTTAATTCAAGATTTATCCCGCTGTTCTGAGTCACAAAATTAAGGCTAGGCCAATCAAAAATAAAATAAAATAAAATAATAAAAACAAAGAAAATGTTGTCGACACTTGGAAGGAATTTGCTTGACCATAATTAGCTGTGAAATACATATATGTGAAGTTTTGTACAGGCGTGTATTTAATTAAAGACAGCCAAATAATGACAGGTTTCTCAGCCAAAAAAATAAAAACATCCTCCTGTCATTCCACGAATGCCAAACTGACCATGAAAACCTCGAAAATAGATTCAAATTCAAACTCAAACAGGGACTGACCAACGCCCAAGGTGTTGTTGCAGGTGAAGTGACAAAACGGCGCCAAAATGCGAACCAAGTGCCAACACCTCAACCACGAATACCATATCATACCTGATCCACATAGAGTCGCACTACTCCTCCCTCCCCTAGCACCAACAAACCAAATCTCGCGCTTCAGTGCGTCTCTCTGTGAGTTTTTCGGTTCTAAAAACGCGCTCCAACGAACTTGGCGGCAGTTTCAAATAAATACCTCTGCTTTCGAACTGAGCAGCACACTCGTGATTTCAATTCTGTTATGTGAAGATATTATTGAGCTATTAAAAAAAGTGCAAAGGATTTGTAAAGCCCAACTTTAATATTGTTAATAAAGTTTAAGAACAGGGCACAACACGTGCCGGGAATTAGTATTTGTGGAAGTGAATTTAAGTGAAACGGTTTCAAAATGCATGTGTTGCAGTTGGTGAGTCATAAAAAACTCTAGAATGAAGAAAACATTTTGGAAACTATATAAATTTAATGAAAGATTATTTAATATTGGCATATGGGTGCAAAAAAAAATTAGGTTTAAAAACTAATACAAAATAGTTGCTGAAATAGAAAAGGACATTAAAAGAAATATTCTATGCCATAAAAATCGAAAATGCTATTAGATTAACATAATAAAACAAAATTGAAGGGATTTTGTAATATAAAAATAAGTTTTTCCCCTTAAAATTATAAAATGATCTAATTATAAACAAAAATCTGTTGCTGGAGTTACTTAGTTTTTTTCCTTGTCATATATTTCATGGCAAATTTTTTAATTATATTTTCAGTCTGCAGTAATAATAGTAATATACATATATAAGCTGCAAAAAGCATTTAAGTCGAATCTTCTTCTCAATAAAATTCAACAAGTATTCCTCTCTAAATTCTTAGTCAAAATTCCAAAAAAAAATTAACTAAACTTTTATTTTAAACGAATCATTTATTAATAAAAATAGTTTTGGTTAAAGCAAAGTAAGAGTTTTCCAAGTTTTATAAAATTCTGTGACTTGTTAAGAAACTTCATCCAGAAATATTAAAATTATATATGTATATTTAAATTCGTTTTTTTAAATAATACATTTTTTTAATAGCAATAATAAAATTCGCCTTTTTTTAATAAAATATTTAACCCGTTTTTTTTAATTTTTAAATTTGTTTTTTTTTAATAAAATATTTAATCCGTTTATTTAAATATTCCATTTTTTTAATATGAATATTTAAATTCATCTTTTTTTTAACAAAATACAATTTTTACAGAATATAGTTTTCAAGTTCATTGCAAATTGGGCTTGAAGAATTTCTATAAATTTTTAAATATAGTAGAAAAAGTACTCATATAACAAAAATTAACTATTTGTAGCTTAAAATATTTTGGCGCTTTTTTTTATATTGATTAAAAGTAAATTTCTCAAAAAATATTGTTTAAAAAGTTTTCGAGTTTCAGTTCGATATATATATATATTTTTTTGTAATTAAATATTTAAAAAAGAACATAAATCTCTGTTAAAACACTTGACGGTAATAAATAGATATATTCTTTACGATATTTTCAAATAGATTAATTAAACTGCCAGAATGTTGTTAGTAATTCATTAATATAGATCACATTATATAAACACACATTGCTGACCTACCCCCAAAAAACAATAAGTAAACTCATATACATAATTGTTGCGTGATTATGTAATCATTTTAGAAATGCAGATCATAGTATTATGTAAATTCCAAAAAAATATTATTCATAATTTTCACTGTAAAAACAAAAAATTTTCTGATGACAACGACCCTTGGACGAAAGCACTTTGTGTTGCCAAAACTATTTTAAAAAAAAAATAAAGTATAATTATTCTAATAAAGTGAACATAGTATTCAGCGACAAGTCACGAGCTAGAGATCCATAGATTGGCCATTCGTTGGGTTTTTGGCCAACCGACGACCCCCAGAGCGGAAGTTGTTCCTGATGCTTGGCTAACAAAGCGTGGCGGAGAGCTCGCCAACCAACATATTCATGATTAACTCTTTTTTGTCGGCTCAGACGAAGGGGGAGGGGACACTATTTCTGAAAAGCCACAGTTGGGTTTCATAGCGAGCTTTATGATTCCAAATCCAATTCCAATTGCCATGAAACCAAAATGATGTCAATGCTACTTTGTGCATATGAATATGAGTTTATTATTTGAGTTTTTATATTTTGTTTTGGGCTGGCCAAATTAAATGCGAGCACTTGAGGTGTTCGTCGCCATTTTAGGCCTAATCTATGCTCTATTATTGCATAATCGAATTGCTGGAACAATTATTATGAGGCTAGACGTGGGACAGAGCAGCACATTGATCATATTTCACGCTCGCTGGCGTCGAGTGTCCATTTTTAATGATGATAATGATGCTACTGTTGCCACTGCTGCCGCTGATGATTTCTACATTTGGCTTTGTGTATTTCGACCAGTATATTACGATTTTGGTCAATTATGATTGGAGGCTGTGGGTGTGTGTGAGGGCTTTGGCCCAGTTGATCGCTCAACTGTGAAATCTATCCATAAACAATCAGTTAATGATCATGCAATTGAACAACTCTTTACAGCTGCTCTGCCTGGCTCTGGTCTGTGTCCAGGGCGCTGTAACAGGACCTGAAGCGCGCAGTGCCACGCCCAATACCCATCAACAGCTCTCTGCTCCGGCTGGTGTCCTGGATTCTGTGTTACGTGGCAATGGCAAGAGTCGTCAATCCCGCTGTGTACGCTGCTATGAGGATCGGTATTATGGCAGTTCGGGTGATAGATTTGGCGGCGGCTACTCGAGTCGCACGGCTGAAGATCCGCGTAGCTCCTGGTACTACTCCTACGATCGGTATGAGGATCGTGATCGTGGTGGCAGTGGCAGAGATCGTGACTATGATAGATACTATAGCCGTGACGATCGCTATTCACCACGCAGCACCTATGATCGCTATGAGGGGCGTGGCTATGATGATTATTATAGTAGAAGGGGCTCAACCTATGATCGAGGCTCTGGTTCTGGTTCTGGATATGGTTACTCTGGCTATGATACCAGAGATCGTTACTATGGTGATCGTTACAGTGATACTTCAAGGGGTGAGTAGAGAGTAGAGAAATGTAGTGGAAATTAAATATATATTATTAAAATAAAAAAAAGGTATATGAAGAAATATAAGTCAACAATTTAATTAGCTTTTAACAGAAATTAAACATTTTTAAAATGGATTAACAATAGTTAGTATTTAACATTTATTTTATGAATTAAAAGTAAAAGTAAATTTGCAATTTTTATTTTTATATTTTATTTTAAAATTAAAAAATTTATTTTTATAGTAAAATTTTATTTAATTTTTTAGAGAACAAGTAAAAGTTTTGTTTTATAAATTGCAAGTAAGAATAACTTTGCAAATTTTATATTATCAAGAAAGAAACGGCTCGGCACGCCGAAGATATATACCCTTGGAATGGCCTAAGAAAATTTTAAAGTAATCGACCGATTGTTCCTATGGAAGCTATATGATATAGTGGTCCAATTTCAGTTAAACTTCATCCGAGAGTACAGAACGTACATATTTCTATATCGATATGGTGAATTTGATTCTGATATCTTGAAAATCAAAAAAAGTCTTCCATAGAACTAATTTTTGATCCAATTGTTCCTATGACAGCTATATGATATAGTGATCTGATTTTGATAAAATTTGGTCAGATTGTAGAAGTCATTATTCTACATTAAACTGTTAAATTATATTTTGATATCTTGAAAAACAAAAAAAGTTTGTCATACAAGCACTTTTCGATCGATTTTTCCTATTGGAATTATAGTGGCTATATCGACTCAGCTTGTCGTCCTGATCATGAATTTATATAATTTATGGGGTCGTAGACGCCTCCTTCTTTGCATTACACATTTCGAGACAAAATTATAATACCCTTTTGCAAGGGTATACAAATCATGAGAATATTATTTTAAAATTTAAACTATAATTTTTTTTTTTTAAGTTAAAAGTCCTAAATTGTGATCAAGCATTTTTTACTTGACAATTTTATAAGTTGAATTGTTATAAAATACTTTTTTTAAATTTTCAGATTGTTAAAACTCCTAAAATATGATCAAGAATTTTTTACAAACAGTTTTGCAATTTTATAAATTGATTTTATTTTTAATTATTTTTTTTTTCAATTTTCAGATCGTTATTATGATCGTTCACGTTCCAGTTATGACAGATATGATCCCTATGATCGTTACTATTCAAGGTATGATTTTCGCAACTATCGTCCTTGGGATGAGACTTACAGGTATCGCTATCCTGCTACTATAAATTGTATAAAGCTTTTTAGTGTTTTTTTTTTGTATGTATCAAATGTTGTGTGTTTTCTAACGCTCTTGCTCTTTACTTACATACAACAACAAAAACAACAACATCAACACCACAACAACAACAACAACACGACCAACAACGATAATTACACAAAACACCACAACAACATGAACTCTGGATACTCTTCTACTACGCCAATTTGAATACTGGAATTAAATGCACCACTTCAACCACTTCCTGTCCCTCTCCTCTCCTGTTCTATCCTGTACTTGCAACTATTAAATCTGCACCCCACCCTACCACCACACTTGCAACCTCGTTGAAGCAGAGGACAGTCGGGCTTTGATAATTCGGGTCGTGGCTATTATTTTGCTGGGGATGGGGAGGATGACACTCGTTCGAATGCGCACTCTTTCTATGATCGTGAACGCGCTCAATCGCAGTCCCCCGCCTCGCCCTGCGGCCACCTGATCAGCAATTGCCCCTACGGTGATCGAGGCACCAAAATCTCATCCCATGCCATTGGCAGCGATGGCTATCGCGGTGGCCATACCAGTGTCATGGGTGAAATGGGCAAACCCAATGGTCAGGGCAGCTGGACATATTTGGGGGATCAGGATAAGCAGAGTACACGCGGCGGTGGCAGTGGCAGCGGTAGTGGAGGCAACAACGGAGGCAGCAATGCTGCAGCAGGTGGTGCGGGCAGTGGCAGTGTAGGTGGTGGTGGCAGCGGCGGCGGCAGCGGTGGTCGGGACAGAGAGCACGATGCACAGAGGTAAGTTGCAGTGGGTGGTGCTGCGCTGCCGGCCAAGAAATTCGAAATCACAATCAAACACAATTATGCACAACGTTTCTGTTTAGCGAATTGCACTTGAATGCTTTGGGGAATTGTTTAAATTATTAAGATAGGCTTGCCCTCCTGTCGCCCCTTGTAGCTCTTCCTATGGTGGCCGACCACGCCCTCTAGGCGGCAGCTATCTATTCGATCGGGACAGCAATGCAGTTCCAGAGAGTCCAAGCGAAGTCGCTAACTCAAATGGTGATGGTGCTGGTGTTGGTGGCGCCCACATGCCAGCCGCTGCGGCCCAAACGGCTGCCAATCCAAAGGAGTCCCAGGATAATGCCAAGGATAATTGAGGAAGGCAATCCAGAGACGCAGCCTTGTCGCAGCAGCGCAGCCTTGTCGGCGCTGGCTTAACTTAAATTCTTGTATTTATGTGTAATATCTAAGCTAAATATTATAAATATTTATGTCTGGCACGCCGAAGCGCTCAGCTTGGCTTCCAATTTGCTCAAATAAAACATTTCAAAAGATTCTCAAAAAAACAAAACTCAGTTTTATGATTGTATTGGAAGTACAGTTTATTTATAGATATATTATATTTGTATAAGTATAATTGTTTGTTGTCATTGAAGAGCATACAAAACTTATTGAATATTTTGAAATCAAATGAGCCCAGTTTAAAAATAAGACGGATTTTTTTTGTTTAACTTATTATTATTAAATCAAAACTTTGGGCTGTGGTATACGTTTAAAAGGCAAATAAGTAAATTATTGACAAAGTAAAATTATAAAACGAAAACAGGATTAAATAAATTAAAAATTAATTAAACAAATTAAAATGTTAAAATAAAAAATTATTGACAAAGTAAATTATAAACTAAAACATGATTTACAAAAAATAATTAATCAAATCAAAATGTTGAAAGAAAAAATAAAATACATGAACATAAAAATTATACACTAAAAAAAATTTAAAAAATAGCAAAAACACAATTTAAATAAAAAAAAAATACATGAACTTAAAAATCATACAAAAAAAAAATATTAAAAATAACATAAACACAATAAAATAAAATAAATAAAATGAATAATAAGAAATAAAAAATAAGCAACCATAAAAATAAAATATAGAAGAATACTCATAATAATAAAAATGTATATTAATCGATAATTTAAATAATAAATATATATAAAATAAATATTAGAATAATCATTATGATAAAAATGTATATAAATCAATAATTAAAAATATATATATAAAAAAATTACCGAAAATAATAACACAAACATATATCACTTAAATAAAAGACAACGCAAATATAATAAAATATTAAAATTTAAATATTTATAATTATAAAATGAATTCGGAAAAAAACCAAGAAGTTTTATCTACTTTAAAATAATAATATAATAAAAAAACTAACACAACTTGTTGATAAAAAATAAAATAATTTTGGAAAATTTTAAGTCAAACATAACATTTTAATACAGTTTAAAAAAAAATAAATATTTTAATACAGTTAAATAAAAAATAAAATAAATTTATGAAAAAATTAAATTTAATAAAAAAAAAAATAAATATTTCAATACAGTTAAAAAATAAAATAATTTTATACAAAAAAAATTAAATAAGCTACGTTTAAAAAAAAATTTTTTTTTATTTAAAATTTAAAATTGCAATAAGAATACTATAAAAAAATATAATGATATTTTTTATTTATTGAAATAAATAAAATAATATAAAAATAAATAAACACTGCAGTTACATATAAAATAATTAACTAAAACATTAAAATAAGATTTAATGTTACACAAAAGTCAAAAATACAAAACAAAACTAAACTTACTGAAATAAACATAAAATAAAAAATTATATAAAAATAAATTCAAAATTTTAAAAATAAAATAACACCAATTAACAAAATTAAATTAAAACTTACCATCATAAGATCATAAATAATGAAATCAACATTAATTAAATAATATATTTTAAATAAGAACTTACCAAATGAAAAGTGAAAATTGTAATGAAACTCAATAAGTAAAATTTTAACCAAGAATTTTGAATTAACGAAAATAAAATAAATAATATTAAAACTTACCAAATAAAAATTGGGAAGAATGTAAAAACAAATTATTTTAAAAATGAAAACGAAAAGAGTTTTTCAAACTTAAATTAATAACAATATTTCTCTCTTTTTAACAAAAACACGCCATGCTATTGGCAATATACATCGTTAAAAATTTCGCGATTTTACATATATTTTATGCTGTTGCATTCTGAATTATAATATAGTTTTTGTATTTTTTTTTTTGCATTTTTTTTTTTGAATCGAAACTTTCAACAAGAATATTGTTAGACCAACAAATTTATAGCTTTATAACGAAAGTTAACGAAAAAACAGCAACAAAACTAAAAATACAATTTGAGAAAAAAAAAAAAACAAAAAGGCACAAAAATGTAAATTAAATTAGTTAAGAGGCTAATGCCATTGTGTGGAAGATAATAGTATCGCAATTCTTTTTTTTTTTAGATAGGAAATATGCGTTGAAGTTCCAGAATTTCTCGTAGACAACGATTTTGAGCTGAGAAACTTTCTTTTCATCTTTTCGTAGAGTGTTTTTTTATGAGTTGATATATTTTCCTATTAGTTTATATAGCAAATATATATTATTTTCGATTTCCGGCTATGAAGCTTTCGTAATGTAGCTAAAACATATAAATATATTTTTTTCAATGTCTTGATTTGAAGTTTTAAATAATATATCGTTGATTCTTTGAGTTTTATAATTTTATATATTTTTTAATATTTTTTTTTAGCAAATATATATTATTTTCGATGTCCTGATATGAAGTTTTCGTAATGTAGTTTATATATATAAATATATTTTTTTCAATGTCTTGATTTGAAGTTTTATTAATATATCGTTGTTTTTTTGAATTTTATAGTTTTATATATTTTTTAATATTTTTTTTTTAGCAAATATATATTATTTTTTCGATGTCCTGATTTGAAGTTTTCGTTATGTAGTTTTTACATATAAATATTTTTTTGTACGATCTGTTGATTTGAAGTTTAATTATGTAATCTTGATTTTTTTAAATATTTATAATTTTAGGTATTTTTTTAATATTTTTAAGAAAATATATATTATTTTTGCTCTACTGATATGAAGTGTTTGTAATATAGTTAATTCATATAAATATATTTTTTTCGATGTCTTGATTTGAAGTTTAGTTTATATATCGTTGATTTTTTATAAAATTTATACTTTTATATATTTTTTTTAGCAAATATATATTATTTTCGATATCCTCATATGTAGAGTTGGTAATATAGTCAATTCATATAA